>CM046846.1:23239701-23374701 GCA_025618425.1 Heliocidaris tuberculata
CCCCCCCCCCCCTTTTTTTCTTCCCAGATCTTCCGAGCTGAACCGAGTTCTTCGAAAGTGGCTGTTCACTATTCACGCAGGCGAGCATACACCTCTTATGCCGATGTAGACTTAGCGGAGAATAGCCACAAGGTGGCGCCATTTCCATCGAGGACTACTCACCGTTGACCATAATCCGCGGGAAAACTTATGACTTGATTTCGAGGGGGGGGGGGGGGGGGGGGGGGGGGGGGGGACTCTTCCATCAGCAATGACTTTTCAATCAATCTCATGGTTTTATGATTCTGTAGATGAAATTACGAGTGGAATCTGTGTGCCATTGAGGTCAATGACTTTCCAAGTTATTTACTTAAAGCTTTATGAGTGAACACTCAAGTAAACGTCACCGATTGTCTCTTCTGTACTGAAGGCTTGTGTTTTGGCCAATGTGTATTTTGATATGTACATCGTGTCAAGCGAGGAGCCGAGGACTGCACTAAATGATGATCATGCAGCGTTAATGTGTCTCAAAATTATAAAAATGGATCTATATTAAACATGTTAAAGTGTGTGACTGTTAACAAGATGTCGAAATGCTCTTCTGTATGAAACGGAAATTTAACGTTTGATTGTTTATTTTACCTGACTGCTAAGAAAGCATGTGTTTGCTTGTAAGTAAGCAAGCAGGGGACCGACGACTTTAAGTCCTCTCTGAGGGACTTGGTAATGAGGATTAATGCCTTACCAAAGGGCACTAGCGCATCCACTTGGTTTCGAACCCAGGTCCTCGAGTTACGAGACCATTGCTCTACCTCTGAGCCATCGCGCCTCCATGGATCTGTACGTCGTGTCAAACGAGAAGCCGAGGACTGCACTAAAATTGATGATCATGCAGCATTTATGTGCCTTATAATATTATATAGAGATGAATCTATATTAAAGTGTGTGTTTACAAGATGTCGAAATGCTTTTCTGTTTGAAACAGAGATTAAAAAGGGGGAAATGGCACAATGTGAGGCAGAGTGAGTGTTAAGAATGAAATCCTATGTACAGTGTAAAGACAAGTTATTTTAAATTTTTTTTAAATATTACTCTTGTAAATTATTGCGATTTGAATATATTGAATAGAAGATGAAGAAAGTCTTTGTATGATATGTGTTAGAGACTTTTAATAGTGTATACAGCTTTTCAATTATTCATGGAAAGAGACTATATGCAAATGTTCAGTCGATCCTGAATAATTAGTTCACATTAGATGCGTCTTTAGAATCATTAAATATGCCGGTAACATCTTTAGTAATTCTTTTAGGCGGTGTCCCTGCTCCGTTTTGTGTCTATAAGCTGTAAGGATGCAGGAAGTAACAATTTTGTATGTGTCTGAAATGAGTTGTTTAGGTTAAGGTATTGCCATACGAAATTAAGTCCTTATATGATCGTTGTCTTTTAAATAAATTTACGAAATGAGTTTGCGATTTATATCTCACTAGCTGGACAAAAGTTTTGTTGTAAATGTGTCGTGAAAGAACTATAAGATACATACAGAGTATCCATTGACAGAATTTTAAAGTTGGAAGGCAGTGGTATTTCCAGAATAGATAACTATCAGGCATGTGTGTTGATTCCAATTTTTTTTTTTTTCAGGAACATCAGTTACTGTTCTCGATATTGGTTCTATTTACCATGTTTACATATGAAAATATTTCTCAAAATGTTATGTTTGGAAGCCTAAGGTGAGGCATACCACTGACTAGACAATCTTATAAATAAATCATACAACCTTCTAACCGTCTTCTGTTATGGGGCAGTACTTTAAAGTTAACGCAAACTATTTATAGGAATAGGCGTATGGGACTGCAACTCCTACCCCCGCCTTGTACACCAAAATAGGTCGATGGGTTAAAACTCTAACATTATGAGTACTAAGTCATTTTCTAACTTCTTTTGAAATCCATCTTTGAGGTTGGAACACAGCTGAAACAGCTGGTACACCTTTATTTTTGAAAAAAAAAAATTACATGTATGAAAATTCCCACAGAAAATATAATATTCAAAGGAGAAATAGATTTGTCTAGATAAACAGATAATTTCGAACTGTGTTGTCCTCTTAAAGCTTTCAAATCAAACTGAAAAAACGATAATCGATTTGATCTTATGTAGACCAACCAAATGTACTGAGGAAAAAAAAAACAAAAAAAAAAAAAAACGTTTTCATCATCTATTACCCAGACCGATAGGGTGTATTACCATTAATGCTTTTGTTTATATTTTTCAGGAGATTTATATATCAAGATCATATTTCTATTCACAGAATATTTCATAAAAACCGGTAACTTCTCTAATCCATGACACCTGGTGTGTAAAAAAAAATTGCCCGGAATTAATCATAATAGGCAAAAGATCTGAAAGTTTATACGTTCTCAATACAGTAACCAATAGTAAGATGATCTTGTTCTATCGAAATTGTATAATTACCAGTACACTGGCAGAAAACATTGATTGTTGATATGTATATTCTCAGGAAATGTGTAGTATATAGTTTGAATGTAATATTGAAATTATGGAAAATTTCTGTCTGGCACTATACCGTCAATCATTCTTTCTGTAATGATGTATATAATATAAATTTCAATAATATAATTATATGATGAATATATATAACTGTATATACATAATTTTTAAATCAAATTTTGCACTTATGGATCCGTGGGCAGGTGAAGTCTTGAAAGATCGATAGGAATTTTGAAAATAATGGCTACAGACCTCGAACCGACCTGTCGGCCTCGTGGACCTTCTGGCAAGCACAAGACCGGCATTGTCAGTCTCGTGGGCTGTCGGTCTCATGTGCTGTCAGTCTCCTGGGATGTACCGGAAAACTATATTCTAGTTTGAAAAACGAGAGTGGTTTTCAACGATTCGCCCCCGTCTGATGGTCCTATCCGCCGCTGCAAATAGTCTGTATAAGAGTTGGATATAGCTGACCAGTTTGTAATTACAGTCTGGACATATGCAGATAAAAGTTGTTTTTTTTTAGAAATCTACTGAGTGAAAATCTGAACAGGTGTTCATGGAATGTGTCTATGAAAGATGTTTGTGAAAACCTTGTCATTATAATGAAATGTTTGCGCCAAAGGTAGCGGAAACAAATACGCAATCCATCCGTCATTTGAAAAAGATTAACCCTAAAATACACAAAGTAGGGCCTACCGATGTACAACTTTGTACCTGTTCAGGAGTCGTTTGACTGTGTGCTGATTACGAACGGGTCTATTCGGAATTGGAAGTCTTATGAAAATTAGTGATTTCTATGAAAATTATTCAGTATTTTGTACATAGATGTATTTTTGTTCTTTTCATTTTGTAAAGTGACGCTTAGCTACAAATTATGATACAATTGTACAGCAACTAATGTGAAGCGTGATTTTGAGAAAATAAAATAATTATTTTGAGAAGAAAATAAAAAATTTCTGTAGTCATACGAAGAAAAAAATTGGGTTAAATAAGGAACTAAGAGAGAGTGGAAAGCAAGAAAGAAATAGAGAAAAAATAAGAAATTAAAATGATTAGAAAAGAGAAAGAGAGAGAGAGAGAGAGAGAGAGAGAGAGAGATGAGAATAGAAGTGCAAACGAAAGTGTAAGTAAAACAAAATGAAAATAAAGTGAAATTTGAAAGACAGTGAAAAGAAGAGAATCGGGAAATTATTAATTAATTATCTGCACATAAAGAGAGAATATGGGAAAGGGAGAAATAACGTAAAGAAGATATTGATGATAAGACGGTGAAATGTAAGAAGAAAGAAAAGGAACCCATGTTGCACAAGTTCTAGTTCATGTTTGTGATTTCCCTTTTGTTTCTCTATCTCTCTCTGAGTCTCTTTTCCCCTCTCTCTTTCTCTTCATCTCTCTTTTCTCCATTGTCTCTGTCTCTGTTTGTCTGTCCGTCTGTCTGTCTGTCTCTGTCTGTCTCTCTCATCCCCCTCTTTCTCTCTTTCATTCTCTCGCTCTGTTTAGTTACTTCCAGATTTCATGCTCGTGCTCATGTTCCCAGATGGCGCTATTCATTGGCCTAGAGCAGTGCCTTTATTACAGAGAGTAGCGACATGGACGTCTGACTTTTGGGAAACAAATATGGCGCCTGTTCTTTGTTGAGAAAGCAGGTGCTTATCGGAATTGAATAGAAATGTTGCATAGCAGAGGAAACAAAATGGCTTCAAATCATGAGTTGTCGCTACTCTCTTTATGTAGGTACTCTAGCCTAGAGAAGAATACCTCTGTTAGAGAGTAGTGGCAACTCATGATATGAACGCCATTTTGTTTCCACTGCTATGCAATATTTCTATTCAATTCCGATGAGCACCTGGGTGTTCTCAATAGAAAGAATTCGAACGCCATTTTGTTTCCAGAAAAGTCAGACGTCCATGTAGCTACTCTCAATATAAACATAAAGGTACTCTTGATTAGAGTCCCTTTATTACGACATGGACGTCCTATTTTGGGGGCCTGTAGAGCCCACAAATGTAAAAAATCAACCACAAATGTAAAAACATTCCACCCGCAAATGTCAAAATAACCGCTAATGTCATAACATGTCAACCACAAGTGTAAAAATAACTACAAATGTAAAAAAAAAAAAGATCGCCCACAAATGTAAAAATCTGTTTAACCACAATTGTTATAACATGTCGACCGCAAATGTCAAAACTCATTGCTTGCATAATACACCATGTAAGATAAGTTATCATGAGATGTATGTGTGTGTGCGTGTGTGTGAGGTTTTCCTGACCATTAAAATCCCTAAAATATTGAAACATCCTTTACCACAAATGTCAAAACATGTCAACCGCAAATGATTTTTTTTTATTAAACTAGTGGTTTCCCTTTTTATTTTCAGTTTACAGAGACGGGGGGGGGGGGGGGGGGGGTGTCGAGGAGCTGATCATAAACTTCAATGGCAGGAAAAAGTCAAAAGTCACAAAATCCTCGATCTCTGCATAGAATAGCAATTAATTTTATCAGTCTCAAGAGGGCGCTTCATATGAATTGAATTTGAACGTTGATTTTACTTTTTATTCACGCGATTTTTAATGATGAAATATTTAATGGTTGAGAATTGCCTGAAACCTGCATGTTATCGTTTCAATCTATGATAATTAAAGATAACTCAAAAGTAGAAGGCCCACACTATACGGCGCACGCTGCATGTTGTTTTGATTAAGGGTTTATTGCCACTAGGTTTACAGCCAGTTGGTCTAATAGCCAATTGGTCTTACATCAATTGGTTCTAATATCAGTTGGTCTAATAACCAATTGTCTAATCATTCATTTCGTCCAATTACCATTTGGTCTATTGTCATTTCGTCTAATACCATTTGGTCTATAGTCAATTCGTCTAATAGCCATTTGGTCTAAAAACCATTTGGTCCATTAGCAATTGGTCTAATGCCATTTCGTCTAATCATCGTTTGTTCTAAACCCAATTGGTCTAATACCCATATGGTCTTCACATCATTTGGTCCATTTGTCAGTTAGTCTAACCTTAGTTGGTCTATTATCATTTAGTCTACACCCATTTAGTATAATAACCATTTTGGTCTATTAGCCGTCAGGTCTAATCACCAATCATCGTTTCGTCTAATGACCAACTGGGCAAATTTCTTGTTTGCCCTCTTAATTGCTACGACTACGGACTACCCTCTGACCATTGCATTGAGGGAGATCATTAAACGGGTCCACGGAGAATGACAATGACGGATGCTAATGAATATGAAATCGGGTTAGGATTAAGTTTAGGTTTAGGGTCCCTCGCCCCCCCCCCCCCCCCCCCCCCATGGTGCCAGTGCCCCCAACAGCTGGACTATAGCTATAAAGCCACTGATTATTGTTAACATGATCCATGCAATGTTTATACGTTTAAAAACAATTACCTGGGTGAAGCTACATTCCGCTGTCTATTGTAGAATGTTCATGTAGTTCACTGATGATTGACAGATGATGTCATTGCAGGAATGAGATCTGGAGCTTTTTTGGGGGGTGGAGCTTAGGAGGTTCACGGGGAAAAAATATTTAAAAAAACATTTTAAAATCTATGGAACATATCTAGATGTTTGAATAATATAATAGTTGTATGCATCCCTGCACATCAACAGCAATAAACTTGTATTTGGGTTGCGTTTGGGTTGCAGGGGCTTTTTAAATTCATGTTTCAAGTTAAAATATACCCCCCCCCCCTCAGATCAGACCCAGCCAAAGATGTATAAAGAGGAATCCCATAGACTTACTATAAGTCTATACACAGGATGAATAATTCTCCACAGGTCCTGTGACCTTTGAAACTCATTAATTTTTAAAATTCTGAGTATTTTATGCGGAAAAGTCACGTACTTTCGCAAACTATACATTACGCTACTCTTTTGTCACAACCTCAGTGTGATATTTCCTCATACAAAGGGCAACCCTATAAATTACACAAACGATCAGATAAAGAACTTAGATGGGATAAATGGTATATAAAGTAAGAATAAAAAACACGTATTTCATGATCTTCTTTAAAAAAAAGAATGGACAATGATTTTAAAATCATGAGTGATTTCATGAGGAAAGGTCACGTACATGTACTTTCGCAAACTATACATTATATACCCGACTCGTTGTCATAACCTCAGCGTGATATTTCCTCAAACAAAGTACAGCCCTATAAATTATACAAACAATGAGATAAAGAATTTAGAAGGGAAATAGTATAGTAATAATATCGTATCCCCCTCAAGGCCAGTCAATCCAATCAATATTATATAAATCCAACCTTTGTGAAAAGCTGATTTGTGTTTAAGGATAAAAATAAGAGAAACAAAATGGTGAAAGTGTGAAAGAAATCCGACAAAGAATAAGAAAGTTATGAATGTTTGAAAAATGAGATCACTACATCTATGCGAATCTCAAATTGGCAATTAGGTGAATCGACTGTGACGTATTCACGGTCAACTCTCCCATTTGTCGTACACCAAAATATCATTAAATTAATTTTCACCTGAGCGCCTTTTACCTCGGAGCAGTACTCAAATATATTATGGATAGCATATTATTATAGGTCATCCAAAAAGAAAAAGATCCTACCGTGTTGTACATTATGAAAAAATGACATTTATTCATTTTGTGTGTTGGAGCTAACGGGAAAGTTGACCGCCGCTACATCACAGTGACCGTACCGATCCGGCCAATTTGAAATTCCCGTATGTATAGCCAGTGATAATAGAATTTTAAAAAATCGTATCTTTCTTATTGATTGTCCGATTTCGTTCAAACTTTCACCAATCTCCTTCTCTGATTTTTCTGCTTTCACACAAATCAAATTATTGCAAAATTCTTTGGTAGGATAGCCCTTTAACTTGCGATTCCTCTCGCGTGTGGGAGCGCGAATGAGTCTCAAACTCATCTTAAACTCGTTTTTGCCTTTATTTAGAGTATACTTACACTTGCAGTATCTCTTAACGTAAGTAATATTTGAAGCTGTTCTTTTGAAAATAGTATTTCAGCATGGAACTCCAAATAAAAGAAGAAAGACACATTGGCTATTATTATCCACTATGAAAAGTGGAACAACAACTGAAGTAAACATGAATAGTTGTTTTTCCCCTTGTTTTCTTTCCTGTAGTTATTTGCATTCTTCTTATCTTATTTCCTTTTATTACTATCATTTTATTTTCCGATTTTTGTGTCTGTATGTGCTTAAAGCAAGCAGATGAGGGATGGAGGCGCTGGCTCACATGGAACCTTGACAGTGGTCCAAACGACTGGGGACAGGGGAGACTGTTCCCCGATCTTGGTTCGACTCCCAACTCTGCAATCTCTAGGGAGGGGGACAATGTACTCATGTTAAACGAGACGAGTGATAACACATGTTTCATGGCACCTACGAAAGTTTATTGCTCCCTGTCTCATTTAAAGAGAAGCTTCTGGTAAAGATGAAAATAATTTGTAAGCCTCCTCGCTTTTTTTTTTTTTTTTTTTTTGGTGTTGTTGTTGTTGTTGTTGTTGTTGTTGTTGTTGTTGTTGTTTTGGGGGCGGGGGGGGGGGGGGGGTAATGTCAGTTTGGAAGAATATCATAGAAATTATGTCCTCTGAAAAGGATTCCTCTTCAGAGGCCCTCATATTCGAGACGAGAAATATTTTGCGAGAAATAGTTTAAACTCTTGGACCAAACTTTCACGTGACATGTGTGTGTGTAATCCCAAGTACCCATTTCTGTGAGCAGTTCATATGACTCTCAGCAAGATCGAGTTCATTTCCAGTTTGATGATTCCTAAAACCTCAAAGTATACACTAATTATTATGTATATTATACATGATGGACCCTTCCCAGTTGCTTCTATACAGCTTCTTTCACGATGTAA
Source organism: Heliocidaris tuberculata (assembly GCA_025618425.1). NCBI lineage: Eukaryota > Metazoa > Echinodermata > Echinoidea > Camarodonta > Echinometridae > Heliocidaris > Heliocidaris tuberculata. The sequence goes on from CM046846.1 coordinate 23,248,068, forward strand.
TACCATGAACGGAACACAACTTCACCTTTAAAGTCTAAGACTTTAAAGATGAAGAAAAAGAATGCACGGAGTTCTAGTATTTCAGCCACAATGTATCGCACTGATTGAAAACAGTCACATTGCTCTACATTTTCACAATCATTTGGGAAGGATTCCAAAACAACACGAAAGGATAAAATAACATTGTGGTGATACGTCAAATAAAATTAGTTCATGTGAAGATAAAGTATCGCCATTGGACCCCAATGGAAATATCAAGCTTGCCAGCTAAAGGGGTCATTCTGTCAAGGTGTATGTTTTTCATTGTTAAGTGCATTTATTTTGTTTCAATGTTTTTTACTTAAAGAGTAGAATAGAATCATTTAGAATCTGCTAGATTTACCCACCATTTCAGATTGAGTGAAGCCGTCATCCAATTCCTCAATACTGCAGCTTCACCGAAATTTGGCAAATGATATTCCGAACTGGTAATGACCAAATGTTTTTTATTTAAAGGGATAAATTTCCGGCCCATGTTTTTTGTACTCTGCGTTCTGGTCCATCACAGCTGCCCCCCATACTGCAACACTGATGATGCAATTCCAACGATAATGCAATCTTTTCTTTTGATATCAGTTTGTTTGATGATATAGCCTTTGGATGGATAGTGTGTGCTCTCATTTGCCCAGTCTATGGTAATTTTCAATTTTTGGAGTTTATTAGATTAAAATTGTTGTGTTACGAGAATATTTGAGAATAAACAAGACTCACTTAAAGATATTACATCAAATACCAATACAGCTTTCATTAAAATTAGAGAATTGAAATTACTTACAATCTGTCTTTTAACCATTAGGCTATTCGTCAACAGAATTTTGGATTTACGAAACACAATTCCTTCTCTTGCTTATTAGCGCAAGCGCGTGCATGCTACGAGAAGTTTGCTAACAAAGTAATCAAATATTTTACTCGATTGATCCATATATGCTAGCCCACAGCGGGAGTGGATATGATTAAAATATCTTTATCACGAAATTTGTGTTCATTTACTCATTTATCCTCAGACTGATATTAGTTAATGCACGTTCCTCTCTCATATCGCAATGATTCATAGCTCGTAATCCCAAAGCTTGGGTCAGTCAAATTTTAATCCTCTTTGAAACTTCCTGGTGCAGTCGGAGCTGAAGAGCATTGGTTTGGGAAGGGGAAAGAAAGAAAGAGAGAATAATTGAGAGTGCGAGAGGGGGAGGGAGAACTAGGGGGTGAAGAGGAGATGAGGGAAAGAAAGAGAGACAGGAAGAGAAAGAATGAAGGAAAGAGCGAGAAAGAGATAGATAGAGAGAAAGAGAGAAGGAAAGAGAGAGAGAGATGGTAGCCGTGTAGAGAGGGGGAGACATAGAGAGAAAGAGGGAGAGAAAGAGAGAGAGAGAGAGACTAAAGTGAAAGAGAGAGAGAGAGAGAGAGAGACTAAAGTGAAAGAGAGAGAGAGAGGGGGTCGTATGGGGAGAGGGATGTAAAAAACCAACATTTAAAGGGCCACTGTCGTGTAGGCCCTACAAGAAACAGGTGAAATTATCGGAAACAATGGCAGGAAATAGGGCGATTATACGATTGGAGAACGCAAATGGAGGAGAGGAAAGGAGAGAAAGATTGAAGGAGGGGGAGGGAGAGGGTAAAATTAGGTTATTATCCCAAAGGAAGAAATATTCTATTCATAACTCTGACCCTGACTGTTATGTCCATTCTTTAACAGGAAGAATCAGGTCGGGTCGACTTTATCAAGTGTATGAGGCCCTCTAAGTCCGAGAGTAACCACAGACGCGATGTTAAGTGACTATGATTTTTTTTTTTTAAATCCGCAATCACAAGCTATGTTTACTCAGAATATAAATAATAGTACGGGGTTTCAGTAATGATACCCAAATTATAGAAAATAAGTGTTTTATTTTTCTTGTCTTATTTTTTTATTTTTAAAAGAAAGTTTGCTAAAAGTCTTATAGTAATTTTTGTCGAAAACCTTTTGAGTTTCAAGATTACCATCACTTTAAATATCAGTCAAAGTCTATTGAATTATCAATTTGTTAGTTAACGAATTCATAAAATTTTAATACTCTAAAAAGGAATTCTTGCTAGGATAAAAACATCTATAGTATCGAATTTCACTTCAAAAGATTTTGAATGAAATGATGCACGAAGTTTTCGAAGTGTTGTGGACTGCACGATAACTAGGAAAACAATTATTTGGGGGAATATTTCACTCTGCCCAAAGCAGTGATTTGTGAACACAGATTGCGTTCATGACATGCTTTTCCATATTCAATGTTAAGCTTAGAAAAAAAAAAATGAAATTTTTATTATATTTTCCAAACTTTGAATCTAAACATATTTCTCACATCCAATAATACAGATTAATGAAAAACTGCGATAGGCTTTAAAATAATGAGCATGATCTTTGATTGATTTATTATTAAATGGTGATAAAACCCAAATGGTAGATGTTATGAAGGATATTTTGTTTAAAATGAATAGAATTTTCATAGTTCTTTTGTCGATACGAAGCTCAATTTAAAAAAAACAACAACAACAACAACAAACAACAACCGCAAAACACTACACAAACCATGCTAAAAAAGGTAATACTTAACTTTTTGGACTATGACGAAGTATCTATCAAAACTGTCTGAGACTCATAAACACAAATAACGAGTGTGTCTAAAGAAATTAGATTAGTATGTAATTTTGACATTACCTCAAATGCGCTTACAAAACTCATTTAGAAAAACAAAAAACAAAAGACTTACACAAAGGACAATAATCTCAAAATTATAACACATTTTTTTACCTCAAATTTTCCACTGTGCTATTCAAGATTCAAGTAAAAATGTATTGTAGTAAAATTTGATCATCGAAGTATATTGCATGCATACATTAGTGAACAGGAAAACAACTCCGAAACAAAATTTGCAATAGCAGGTTTTGTTTTTTTTACTTCATAGATTCTTGAAAATCTGACAATTTTTTTTTTTAATGTCTTACCGGGGCTTTAGACAACAGTCAATTTCAATTACTTTGGGGATATGTGGGCGGATAATTCTTTTCAATATTCAGCATAAAGACAAGGAAGATCACCATCAGACCATTTTGATAAATAATTTCCGTTGCCATACCGCAAAATACTACGAAACAAAACGCTAGTTTGTATCTTTGTCTTCTAAGTCAGAATTCTATGAAATGCTCTGAATAGTAGCGATGCAATAATGAGGCGTACTTTACGCAATGCGTTAATATAATGACAAGAAGTCCTTGCGTAATTTGTTTTTGAATAAGTTTTTTGCGCAATGCGTTCCGATATCCTGAGTCGTGACAGGTTCCAAGTTTTGGATACCGCCATCGGAAATCATTGGGGGCCCTCGATCATAAAAAGGGTATATTCATCGGGGGTAAAACAAGAATAAGGGCAGATATGTAATCTTCGATAATAAAAAATGGGCGGAGCTGGGATAAGTACCCCATTTATTGCAAATAAATGAACTTATTTCGCTTTTTAGAAATATAATTGTGATCCAGTGAGCATGGTGAGGCCTTAATTCTGAAACATTATCGGGTGTTTAAAAATGGGTGCATGATTCCCAAAAGGGGCATAAACTCTGTGTTGGTTTCGCCCACCCCTCTATTTTGTTGTGTGTTTGTAGTGTCATTGGCATTCGTTAGCCTAAAGGTGGCCCCCCTCCTCGGAAATGAGATAATTCATCGTGCCGAATTCGGTCAGCTTGCGGAAGGGTAGTATTATACAGCGCGGATAGGCTCATCAGCGCGTCTTCACCCGTTTCCTGCCCCGCTTGACACGGGGACAACGCTTCGGGACTTGTGGGGGGCTTGCCTCGTCCACCAGGAAACTTCGCTTCTTCGCTGCCGGCGGTGCATGTGCAAAAAATATGGGATACTAGTATATTATAGTATATTTTGATAGTGAGATTATAAACACTGATATGATCCCTTTCCTTCTCAAATCATTTTCATTTCACAAATTTTCACATAATTTAAGCTTCCATTTATGATTCCTTTCCTTCTCTTTTTTTAAAAGAAATATGTAGGAACGCATATTCTTATTTTTTTGTTGTTGTTGTTGATAGAAGTGCCAATACATGTTCACATTTGAAACATTTTAATGGAAATTCAAAATAATAAACATTAAAAAGCAAAGTGAGCGAGAAAGAGAGAGAAATAATTAGATATAGATAGACAAACAGAAAAACGGGCAGAGACTCAAAGATAATGGACGAAAGAAAATGGACGAAAGAGAGAGACCGGTGGGGGGGGGGGGCGTTATAAAGGAGAAAGAAATTAGTAGGAAATCATTAAAATCTACATACAAATTACAATTATGGAGGAAGGCAACAGGAAGAAGATAAATTGGCTTAAATGTGGGTTGGCGCCAAATAGTTAACACTATGAGTGGCACCTAGCAGGTACGCTATTTTTCATTTGACATTGATATCTGGCAAGAGCAAAAATAATATTCTTCGATTTAGGCAGAAATTTAAAATGAAAAAGAGAAAAAATATCATATCATTATACCCTAACCCTTTTTCCCTGTTGCCGCTTTGATCGTGAATTGGATTATTTTCTAATGTGTATCACACGATTATTATACAGTGCGTCCCAGAAAAAAAAGTTAACAGACAGAAAAAGTCTCCCCAAATAAATATTTCAAAATATTTGAAGCGAAATTTCATACCTGTGGATAGCTTATGGTCTCTTCTATCAAATGACACCTAAATATTGGGTGATATTTTACGCTTAAGTGAGCAACGGCCACTTTTGTGAAAAGGTGCAAAATCCAGACTTGACAAGAATTGGTATTTGTTTTGGCTGGTATCAGCAAAGTTGCGAATCATGAAAAGGCTTTAATAGAAATGTTCATATTTCGATCAATAATAGACAATTTATGAAAGAACAGGTTTGGTTCTCTGTGTGTACTTACGTATCTCAGCAACACTTTTATGCTTCAGTGAGCATGTAACTTCTTTATGGAGTGTTTTGAAATATTACTCTGCCAAGTTTTAATTCAAGCTGGCTTTCTTAGTCCACCATAAAGCTTTGATGGCCTATGTCAGGACATGCAGAAGATAAAGCCTATTCTTTCATAAATTGCCTCTTAATGATCAGAAAATTAAAATTTTAAAGCCTTTTTAAGACTCTCAACTTTGATGATACCAGTCGGAACCAATAAAATTTTTTGTGAACCATGGATTTTGCACCATTTCACAATGGCTTTTGCTCACTCAAGCTTAAAATATCGTCAGACATTGTGGTGTCATTTGATAGGAGAGACTCCAAGCCTTCCATAGGTATGAAAATTGCATGATAATATTTTGAAATGTTTAATTGGGGAAACTTTTTCCAACAGTCAACTTTTAACGGTTCTCAAATTTGTTAATACAAGCCAGAACAAATACCTATTCTTGTCAAGTCTGGATTTTGCAACCTTTCGCAAAAGTCGCTTTTGCTCACTCGAGCTTAAAATATTGCCAGATATTTTGGCGTCATTTGATAGAAAAGACTCTAAGCTATCCACAGGTATGAAAATTTCCAACAAATATTTTCAAATATCTATTTCGGGAGACTGTTTCCAACTTTTAACTTTTTTGGGGACGCACTGTACATATAATATTTTTTTACAATCGCTTAATCTATTTTTCATACTTTTTTGAAAAAAAATTATATTCAGTTCATTCACTACAAACAGAATGAATTTCTACAGAAGTACTTTAAACACGATAAAAACTACTTTCGAAAAATAAACTCAAGAAAATTTCAATAGCCCTGTCTATCACCTTTAGAAATGTGCGAACATTACAATGGCGTATTACGTAATCCGAACAAGATTTCTATGGGCAGTACAACAGGCCTTTGAAATTGCCCTTGAGTGTATTTTTCGAAAGTAGTTTTTATCGTGTTTTCAGTACTAAAGATAACACACCTCCAAAAGGGCATACTTCTAATCCATTTAAGAAATACAAGTATACTTCTCTAGATTAAGGTTTGAATTAATTATGTATCCTGGGATTTATATTCTAGTCACCGTGGGAGTGAATAAAAATATCGTAGAAATTAAAAACGACTCTGAAGAAAATAATGCCTGAGATTATTTTGGTTAATTCATTATTCTTTATATACATAGGCCAGGGGGAAACATAACGATTCGATATTGGAAAAGTTAACTTCTATGCCTTTCTCCTTAAAACTAAGCTATCATAGACTTTTCAAAATTTTGGATGTGAATTTTGTTATAGGTTATGCATAAAGATAGAAGTATCAAATGATGCCCCTCCTAGATCTTAATGAGTTCCAAAACGAGCTTCATAAACAAAACTTGATTAAAATATATAATTGATTCATTATAAATATATTCACGCCATTGGATTTTAAGGAGTGGTTGTACAACTGTGCAGTTTATACTAGATTACCATTCTCATAATAATATTGCAAACTAGGAATTTTTGAAATGATTGTTTTTCTCAAACCCTACTTATGTTCTTCATCCAGCCTACATATACATGTACATGCATGTATATACAAACATAAAACCTGCTGAAACCCCCCTTTGAACATTACAAAATATGCATTTTATGATGAAGAATTGACCATTGCGCATTAATTTTTATTATTATAAGTAAGGAGGCCAATATTGTTTAATGTGAGTCATTAAAATCATTTCATTTTCAACAGCCTTTGTTTTCATGATTTCAACTGTCTATTTTCTATCTATTTGTCGGAATAAATGTTTAAAGACTGAATTGATATTTCGTTAGAGGTTGAAGCCGTCATTCACAGATTTGTAATCCCTATAATAATCTTTGTACATTTAAGAACCCTCTGTTGTCTGTACAGAGCACACGGGAACAAAATCTCTCCACACACTTGTCCTAAACCATGCAGTAGAACTCAAGAGGCAGTGATAGTAAGATGCAATCAATTTGTTACAAAATTTACAAAATTATAACTCGGATGGATTCATTTAGATTGTCTTGCCAATAGTCATCACAAAAGTGATATTCCTGGCTGTCATCATCAGATCGTCGTTTCTAACATTAGACGTCCGGCTCTGTTTTCACCGCGTTTCCGATGACAGGACTCAACCGCCTGTTAAAAGCCAAAAGGCCCTTAAGTCTATATGAAATCGTGGGAGTTAACGCCCTTCTGGTTCACAACAGACTCAAATGACCAGTATGATGTATAGTCTGACATTATAAGCCTGCCACAGATTCGACTTTGACTCTCACATATTAAAGCTGGCCTTGTAGGAGGTATACAAATTAACTTAAAATGTCATTATTTTGTTGCGGAATGCATTTGTCATCCAATCGTCTCGTGGTCACTGTCAAGTCTTTATTTTGGTTTCATCGAGAACGGTATTACTTTGTCTTATGAGATCAATTGTATTTCATTAAAATCGCTTGTAATTTTAAATATGTTGGGTCTAAAAATTGTAAATAAAATTTAATCATGAACTAACGAGAAATTATGACGGATGGGAATAGATTAGATCTTCTGAAAGACAAAGATTGTGTAATAAAAAGTAATTGAGGTATTTGAAGAAGAAGAAGTCAATGAGCAATGATCTGATAACCAGAATCCGCCACAAGATTTGACAATTACTTTAAATTATTAATTCTCTGACTCTCTAATATGATTCTCATTTTGAGTAGAAAATAACTACTGCTAATGATAATAAATCTGGATTTATCTAGCGCTTAATACGAAATAATGTCAGATGTAACCGGACGAATATCCTAATAATTATACAAAATATGTATGAATATGTTTTTTTTTGGTTTTTTTTTGGTGAAACGGCACTGTGCAAGGTTACTATAAGGGTGAATATTAATAAGCAGTGCTGAGTCCATTTACGGATGAAATATTCTAGCTTTCTGCATTTATGAACTTCATTTGTTTTTTGTTTTTTAATCATTGTACTCAGAGTTAGAGTATTCCCAGGTATCTCTTACAAATTGACCCCTAACATAGCAACATGAAATATTCATGAGTTGAAAGGCAGGTTCCGAATACATATACTAAAATTAATGTTCTGACTGTATGCGTGCATATACTGTATATCATACAGCATTTGTCTATGATTTCCGTAAAGGGTCAGAAAATTTTCCTAGTCCATTAATCCCTTCAACTTCTTTCAGGAAATCTGACGACGTATGCACCTGTTTGTATACTTATTAGAACCAGGTGTGGTTGAAGGTTTATACCAACTGCACTGTGTTCTGTGTCAAGTATGTTGAGAGGCAGTCTTTGATTGAATTTCTTAAAGCTGGAAGATGAGGCACGAAATGTCAATTACAGTTTCCTTTTCTAATATCAGAATTTGTGTTCCAAAGTCTCAATGTTATGGTATAGGCCTTTCCAACATGAGGTACGTTGGGGCTTATAAAACCAAATAGGTGATGTAATGAAAAAAACGACAACAAACATATGTTTAGGGCTTTAGGCTCATGCAGAAACTCTAAATGATGGATATATTTCAATTAAAGCAAACAAAGAAATAAATAAAATTTCATGAATATATATATATATTTCGACACACCTCATCTTAAGTTATTATATAATAATATTTTATTTGTTTTTATTATGCTAAAAGAAAAATTATATTAATTTAATATCTAATCCTTTCTATTCAGTAAATTTGGTTTTCAGGCCAGAATCTGCGTTTTGACATGCGTTTAGTTACACGATTTTGTCCGGAGCATTTTTCCCTCGCAGAAACACGGTTTCAAAACACCGTTACAAAACTCAAAAAAAAAAAAAGGCAGAGTCCGAATTTGCCGCCTTGAGAACAGAAGCCATGAGGGCAACGTGCAAAAGCGTTTCAAAACTGTGTTTCGAATCTGTGTTTCAAAACGCTGATTCTGGCTTCGCAAATGAGCTTTATAAAACGGGTTCAAGAATGTAGCCATCCTGATTGGTCAAATAACATCACGTGACCGTGCAAAAAAAAAGTGATAACGCACGGCGAGGGGACTAACGCACGGCTAATCCGGATCAAACACTAAGATTGTAAGAAAACACTAAAATTGTAGACCCGTTTTATAAAACTATTAATACATGGTTGTGAGTTCGTGCGTTAGTGCGATCCAGCAACACGCAGGTTTTTATCGTGGTGTCTAACACACTCGGCTACGCCTCGTGTGTTAGTACACCACGATAAAAACCTTTGTGTTGCCAGATCGTACTAACGCACTCCCAACCATGTATTAATAGTATTCTAACGCACACTAAGATGACGTTTCATACCTCCTCCTCTCTCTTTACTTTAAAAGGGTATTTTATCAACATATTAAAAAACTTGAATCTGTATGAATACTTCATGTTATTGTTTTTTTTTCCAAGATACATCATTTAATAATTCATCTGATTATTAGCCATGTAAATAAATAGTTTTTATTCAGAAAAAAGTGCGAATAGTTTGTTATCATTCCTGTTATTGTAGTTTATTAATGCAATAATAAGACTTTCAATATGATGTGTCGTATTACCATTCCGCATACATTTTTTTTAAAGGTTAAAGGTTAAAGGGAAGGTTGAGTTCTGGGAAAGGTGAAATATAATTTGTGAGCTTTCTCATTCATTTTATGTCAGTTTGGAAGAACATCATAGTCACATCATACCTCCCTTAAAAAGTATTGCACTTCAAATGCCCTCATATTCGAAATATGACGAGAAATATCTGAAATGTTCGGGCCGAACATTCATTCCACATGTGTGTATAGTCCCATATACCCATTCCTGTGTCCAGTGCATGTGCTTTTCAGCAAGAATGGGTCAATTTCTTATCATTTTGATTATTCCCAAACCTCACAGTAAACACCAATTCTTATTTGGACATGATCAACCTTTCCCAATTGCTTTGAGACAGTTTATTCACAATGTAATCGCATGACCAGAACCCAACTTTCTCTTTAAAAACGTTTAAAATGCTTTTGACGAATTAGGCTCACGTAAAAAAAAATCAATAAATAATGGAATGGTTAGCAAAATTGGTGTATACGTATATTACAGGAATAAGTCAAAGAATGACCAAAAAAAAAAAAAATGGGGGAATTGTGTGACAGTAATGTGGGCACAAATATATTGATATACAATTATATGAATATTCACCAAATTGGAAGATATCCGGAAATGCGAGATTATTTTCAAGCAAACAGAGGTACGGATAATAAAGAAGAGAGGCGAATAGCAAACACACATAAACACTCTCTCTCTCGCCCACTATCCACTTCTCTCTATCTCGTTCTCTTCACCCTCTTACCCCCTTCCCTCTTTTTGATATTTTCCATGTCGAAGATGTCTCTCTGGATCTACCTTTCTCTTCCCTCATTTTGACACCCATTTCAGTTTATGTTTCTAACCCTGAAAATGTCACTACCGCAAAGCACATGTCCCAAAACAAACGAAGATACACGTTGAAGGACAGGTCTGGACCAAATCCAAGTCGAGCCATCAAAATTATGATCTAGGGGATAAAGCTCCCAAATCCTTACTCACAATATCCTCACTGAAATGACAAATATGTTACTTGACTTTTAGAAAACATTTAGTTGGCTTATAGTCTTTTAAATGACCTGTCCACTATTAGGTTGATCAAATCAACATATTCCAGTTTTTCAACAGTTGTCAAATAAATTCTTTCTACATATATTTCTTTTCAAATAAGTGGTATTAAACTTGCCAACATGGAGTTAATGTAATTGCCCATCACAACATTATCAACTTTTCAAAGACAGACTTTTTCGTTTGACATGATCAGTGATGATATTGGGATCAAGCATATTTTTTGACAAAAATCTTATATTCCAAACTACTGCCTATTCTGTATGCAGATATTTTTCCTTTTAACACTACTAAATGTATTTTTTAATCAGTCAAATTTCCCTTTTTGACGCAAACTTGGAAATAAATTTAAAGAAAATCAAATTAATCTGATGTGAAAAGCCTATGTCTATGTGGAAATCCAAAATAAAATTCAGAAAGTACTGCATTTTATCCGAAGTGAAAACATACTGCTAACTACATGAAAACGGGAAACATCCAAATGAGTTAGCTTAAACGTCTGACAGAAGTGAATATTTTATATGTATGGATGTGAAAACAATGTTTGTTTTACAGAGTATGGTGTAAAACACAAGACAATACCCCGCGCGGGGAAGGTGGATGCATGTGTTGAGATAGAGTCGGATGACAGCCATGTTCTCATAATAAAGGGGGTCGAATCTGTACTTCATGTGAAGTTTACTTTCGAAAACAAAGTGTTCTCCCAAGTGATTCCTTTGAAAACAACACGAAGAAAGGTAGACCAAGCAGTTGCGACTTCCTCCCAGCGCAACGCAGGAAGGTGAGTCGGCACGCAGCTTCCTTTACAGACGTCTTGAACACCTACCCACGCACTCCTATGTAACACACATTATCCGCCCACAGTCCCCAACACAACGTTCGTTATGTGCAATAAACGTGGCGGCATACTGATGACATCTATAACAAAACAACGTGACCTTGATACATAAACATTATAATGCTTACATGATGATTGTGTATCATTATATCAAGAATATACTCAATACTGTATGTTTTTAATAGTTATTTCGACTGCACGTTATAAATACATGTAAGTAATTGACCACTGCTCAAAACAATCTGACAGTGATATTGTGTACATTATCATATTGAATTGACTCTAATGGTTTATAAGAATAAAGCAATACAAACATATCGAATACATTTTAGTCCAGGAACTGAATTGTCCGAAATGAACACAATAGGCGATGTAACTTATCTTCCAGTACATTGATACCTGAGTTAACTACACTGCCTAAGATAGTAGTAAAAGTCAAAGCAGTAACAGTTGCAGTAGAAGTAGAAGTAGAAATAGCTTAATTAGAGGTGGTAATCAATTTAGCTGTAGTAATAGAAGAAACAAAGTAGTGGTAGTGGTTTTAGTACTAGTAGTAATAACATATTGGTAATATCAGCAGTATAATAAGCGCAAAAAACATGGAAAATACCAAATTATCAAAATTTAGAAATAAATACCAACGCTTTAATTGACTTTGTGATAGAAAACAGCAAAAATACTGCAAAAAAGCTTCGGATAATATCAAAGTGAGGTAGAAAGTGAACAGAACAATTCATATAATTTGATAATAGCCAAAATCTAGTCACATTCCGAGCAGGATTATCGGCAAAGCCCCTGGCATTAATCGTACTAGATCTATTTGGGTCAATTGTCAAAAAAAAAAGGGAAAAAAAAGAAAAATGGTTTTACATAAAAATTTGGAACCACTGTCTTCACTTATATTATCCGGATGGGCTCTCATACTCCCAGTTTCGGATATATCATGTAATGATAGCTATTCTACATTTTGCTTACAGGTTTTCAATTACGGGTGAAGCTCCTCTCATATGAACGTAGCCCTACATAAAAATCAGTAAAATAAGGCGAAACAATACCTTTAACATGTTTAAAGAATATGACTGGCCTTTGTTATCTCTCTAGACAGGAGTATTTAATCATGATATGAATTTTTTTTTTTTGTATGGTAGAATAGTATAAAGTTGTAAATTTCTTTCACCATCATCTATTTCTGCTTCATTGGCGCATTCTAGTTATCTTCATTACGTTATTTACAAAGGTGAATATAATGAATACGCAAAAAAGCCGGTGGTATGGATTTAAAAAACCCCAAAAAGTTCGTTTGTGTCATGTCAAACCAGAGATAATCTCGCTTTTGGATTTGTGGGTGACATACCTCACATCATGAATATGTTAACCATATGCTTTCCACTTCACCTGCGCCGAAACATATGGACAGCATTTGTTTAAACCTGTCAATTCTCTATTGTAAACATGATAATTAGTCTCAGTGCCAAAGACTTTTAAAAAGATCATACTTGCAACAATAGAATAGAACTGAAAGATTTCTTGAGATGAATTCCGACAGATCGTAGTCTCTGAGCCTGCTGGGTTTATTGCTTTATTGAAATACATTCCCTTTTAGAAATTAGTCTGTTATGAAATGTCGAAATAAAGAACAAACGATTCATCTAATGTACACTACGACATGCATTATTTGGCTTTTGAGAGCAATTCGACAAGAGTTATATCGAATTTGCAACAACAACGGCAGTGACAGCGGGGCGTCGTTAGACATTTTTAGAAGGGCGAGGGGTATTATGTTGGACCCAACCTGTCGACATCTTTTAATAGTTGTAACAAATATTAGGACCTCCAAGTTGTTAATTTGCTGGACATGGGTGTTAACATGAATGGCCATCAACTTGGCAAACAAAGACGATAACTTTTATGGATTTACCAACAGAAATAATAAGTGATGCCCCTAACTTTGAAATGTTTCCCTTCACCACCCCTTTTTTTTTTCATTCAGTTTAATGGCAAAGCTATGTTAACTTGTGTTATACCGAAGGGATACATTGCATTAATTGCAGCATAAAGAAAGAGGTGCCAAACAGATTCTAATGAATACTTCCTCGTGGGTACCGTGTATATATTGCTGTCTCACTGTCGAAGGTTCCCCACTTTAAGAATTGAGGTGCTTTATGTTGCAGTCTTGGTAAACCCCTGTCGTGAGGAGGACCTACCTTGAATTAAGATATCTTTTTCTGCGCACCTGCCCTCTGGGAAATCAACACACACCAACCATACCTCGGTTTATTATGTAAGTACTCCTTTGGAAAGATTGAAAATTACTTCTTAATATCAGGTACAAAGTTCATGTGCTTTATTTTATATTCACTTATTTTCTGCAACGCGAATTGGATACATATCTCAAAGATGTTATTATCATTTTTGTCATTATCTAAAAACATCTTATACTGCAATAGGTTTAGTAAAGGTATAAAAGCAAAGCAAAGGTAGAAAAGGAGTGAGAGTGATAGATAGATAACAGAGAGAGAGAGAGAGAGAGGGAGGGGGTGGTATGTCGTACAAAAATTTATATTCATGTTGACGAAGAATGACTTGCAAGCATTATTAGTCCGGTAGGCCGTTGTTTCCGTTCACCATCTCCTAAACAAATGTATTAACATGTCGGTCCACTTTATTGTTGTAATACTTTAATCCTAGATTGAAGTGTCTCGAGTAAGAGTAAAACACCGTGGCGCCGTTTGTCGGACACTTCCCAGACCTTCTCGAAGGGAATAAAGAGAGTGAGAGAGGGAGGCAGAGATATAGAGAGACAGAGACAGAGAGAGAGAGAAAGAGAAAGAGATAGAAAGGGGAGATAATGGGAGAGGGGAGAGGCCAGTTACCCATCTGTCCAACTTGGACTGTTGTTAAAGCAAGAATGGGCCATTATAATACATTGTAAAGATAAATTATGCGCCCAAATATCTCATAAAAGACAGAAAAATCGCAGCAAGAAATAAAACAAGTATACAAAAATTTGAAGAAAAAAAATTACTCAGAAAGTTGTAAAGGTTTTGATGACTGGTCGCTATGCAATTGAGATAAATTTAAAGTTTAATATCCTATAATCCCCTATTTTGTACAAGACACTGTTGTTGCATTTAAACACACTCCTAAAAAGGGCACTTTCTTTGTTAAACATAAACAAATTAAAAATAATAGTGATGTATCTCTCACCTCTCAAGTTCACTGTTTATCATTGGCCATTCGTAACTTTCTTTAATACAAAGATATTAGTTTTTTAAAAAGAATATTGGATCCAAAGCATATTCCGTCAACATATTTAATGTATATGAAGTGAAAGGGTTTGAGAGCGACAGATTTAAGAGCGATGAGACAAGTGTTTATTTAGCATAGACACGTCATGCATATTCATATCTTTACACTAAGCCTTGCGTTAAGTGACTAATATCAGGTTGATTAAATATGCATGCATACAAAAAAGACACACTATGTCTTGATGCCTAACTGTGACGTGTCAATGAGGGATTCGAGTTTATATCTCTTCGATTTCCAAATATGGTTATGAGTTCCTCTTGGCTTTAAGCCACGATATTACTCGTTTCTCGGTCGTACGACCGATTAATAGGGAGAGAAATTGGGAGAGGGTAGAGGGAAAATTGTTGTCGTTACGTTCCATGATTGTGAAACGATTAGCTTGATTGCGTAAGATAAAATAATGTGCCCTGCAGAAGGTCTTTAGCAGAAGCATTTTCCTGTAGAGCAAATGATGAACATTGAAAGTCATATTCAGGGTGTCAATCCATAAATTGTTTAAGTCAGAAGAAAATGACGAAGGAGGCAAGATTTTTTTTTTAAGTAGACAAATGTAAAGAAAACAATTATGTTTCATTAATTGCTTGAGTATTATCCATGCCATTTCAAAAATGTAATCATGTGTTCTGAATGTTTCTTTGTAATAGGTATGGAATTTGATTAAAATTATAGAGTAGATCGTGCAATTAATCAAAAATAATTTTAAAACAATTTCAATAAAAATAATAAATAAAAACTAAAACTCTTTAACCAGCGGCCATTATTTTATACCTTGAGTTAGCAACTAATGATGATTGAAATATCTTTATTTTGATACCCCATATTAGGCCAACATGTATTTTGCAATTGTTTACTCTTTATAATGATTCTTCAAAATGTAAATAAAGATTTCTTTTATATCTTTTTTCAAGAAAGCGAGTAAAAAACGATGATTGCGACCGATCCGCTTATTTATGCACCCTTATGCAAAGTTGAAACCTTGACAACGCCTTCGAGATATAGATAACTGTTATTTGTGTTGTCGAAACTAATCGCTATCAAACTGTCTGTTGACAAACAAGCCAAGTTCAAGAACTTTAATTAAGAAAAACCAGGGGGACGCCATAATATGTTATATATTAAACCATAGGGACTTAAGCCCAGCGACGGAATGGCCTTCGATGCAAATTTAATAACTAACTTGACCTTCAGTTCGGAAACTCTTGACATCCGTGACTTTCAGCATTACTAAAGGACTACTGCAAACCAAGTGTATATCGTCTGTTAGATTGCAACCGACAGCTAGACTCGTTCCCGGTTGAACCCCCCCCCCCCCCCCGACCCTCCCAAAGACCCTTTCCCCCTTTCTGTACCAATCACAGTTTCTTCCTCTTGTTCTTCCTGAGTTCAGCAAGGTTGGTGAGGCTCTGGCAACGTAGATAGAGGTTCTGCACGTAGTCATGGGCGCAAATCCAGGGGGACAGGGGGACATGTCCCCCCCCCCCACCTTTTTGAAAATAGGGCGAATTTCCCCCCCCCCCCCCACCTTTTTTTTTTTTTTTTTTTTTTTGTTTGCTTGTCAGAGAATTTTGGAGGCAAATGTCCCCCCCCCCCCACTTTTTGGAATAACCTTTTTTTTTTTTTTTTTTTTTTGCTTGTCAGAGAATTTTGGAGGCAAATTCCCCCCCCCCACCTTTTTGAATAACCTTTGTTTTGTTTTTTTTTTTTTGCTTGTTAGAGAATTTTGGAGGCGAATGTCCCCCCCCCCCCACCTTTTTGAATAACCTTTTTTTTTTTTGCTTGTCAGGATTTTTGGAAGCGAATGTCCCCCCCCCCCAAATTTCAAAATGGATTTGCGCCACTGCACGTATATATTTTCCTTGTATGCACCCTAGAAAAAAGACACTGATGACTCGTAAATTGCAGAAATATTTGTATTAAGTTTTTTTTTTTTTTTTTTTTTTGACAACTCTTTAAATTCAGCAGCTTTGCCATCTTTACACCGACGCCGTTTAATGAAAGTTCACAGTATGTAGTAAGCTTGAAAATTGCTTTTCAAACTGTTTCTGACTCGCCTTTAGTGGGTTCATCCGAGTACTGGTGCAATATGGATACCTAGATTAACATGAAATGAATGTGTAGACAAATACTGTTCATTATAATTAAAAGGAAGTACCGGTTATAAGGAATAAAGAAAGAGACTATTGAGGGAATGAGAATGATATATTTAGTATGTCAAGGGGTAATTTTAAAAAAGCCAGGAGATATTTCTAATGCATTTTTCCTTTTGTTTAATCTTGAGTCATTTTCAATTCTGTCTATAGAAGATGAAGTATCAAACATAACTTGTAGATTTTTGCTTGCATTGATATCGCGTGAAGAGAAACTCATTTCGTCAGCTCTTGAAATACATTTCATGCGGACATAACAGCTACTGCATCAATTTACACATGCAGACATGGCGGAAGTTTAAAATAAGGACACAACAATGCGACTTTAGTGACTCATCTACAGAGAAAATAAAAGTTTGGTCACTTGTTTTTTATTTGTGGCAGACCTGTGCCAAGAATGACGAATGGACTTCATGAATGTTCAGTGTTAATATCGCAGTTCCTTGATCTCAATTACGGAAACGTTGATTTACTCAGTATGGATGTCAAGGACAGTTGCCTGTGAGGGGTAGAGGAAAAGGGGGAAAGGTCTCGGACAGAATGGCAAGGCGACCGCCATTATAGCACACATCTCCAAATCCCAACGATTATCGGTTATCGTTCGCATTTCCTCTGGAACAGCCTTCAACATCCGGATTATTATTGCTAATTATGTTCAAAAGGTACCACTTGATGCAGAAGAACATAGATTCAAAGCTTTGCTTCATGTTAAAGGAAAATCTCAAATGTAGTTTTCGTTTTTTCGGATCCGCAGAATGGGAACGTAACGATCAGACAAAATGTCATCATATCTACCCTGTGAAAAGTCAGACCTACCACCTTTTCGAATTTTAATTTGATAAAGTATTTGGTTATTTCGGTTACATTTTAAACATATTCCAAATCTCAAAATTTATTCAAAGTCTCATTAAAACTAGGATGACATAAGGAAACATTAATAATCCATGGTATCCGTATTTTCACAATATATGGAAATACACACAAAGCTAAGAAAATTAAAACTGTTTTGACAGGTGATAATGATGTGCTGGATCAGACCCTTTTTTTAAATATCTGCCTGGCATATTGATAACTAACGTTTTTACAATTCTTCGTTAAAAAAACTCTTTTTATAAAATCATTCTGCAACTGTATTTCTTCAAAAAATATTATTCAACATGCATTCTACATTCTTTCAACAACAAAAAATGTCTATTTGGTCAACTGGTTAATATATTCTTTAGCGCAAGCTTATTTCAAATATTTACAGCTTCGATGGAGGTTGATGACTAGACGTGAACAAATCTGTTGGTGGATGAAAAAAAATCATGTTCTAAAGTCCGAAAAATGTTTTTAAAAGTATTATTTAATACACTCTCCTGCAAGGATTAAAAATACTTGGGATTCTGTCCTGTAAATGCATCAGCCAAACGGCGCTTTTAAAGGTTACACTAGTTTGTATATTGAGATGTACGCTGCTACATTGCTCACGCGAATATCGTACTTTGACCTAGCTTCATAAAGTATGGATATTGTCATTGAATGGTTGTCTACATGCTTTGAAAATCCCTCCAAGCTGGAAAATGATAAAGGCATAACTTCAGAACATACTTAGACAAGAAGCACTGTAAGAACTATGTAACACATCTCACACACGAACTCTCCTTACCCCCAAACCGACCCTATGATTTATCCATCTCATTGGTATTCATGCCCCTCAAAGGAACCGACCACCGGAAATGTGTTGTTTGTCCCTTCCTTGGAGGATGAGGAAGACAAAGGGGTTTATAACTCCTGGATTCCCAGGCCTTTGGGACTGAAGGGAAGGGTGTCACCTCTAGGAGCACCATCAGTTCTCATCCGCTTAGTCACCGGCTGCACACTTCCTGTCTCTTGGAGCGCAGTAGCTGGGTAGGGGGTATTGAAAGTCAGGATCGCGCACAGGTTGCATTAGATCGAAATCTTCTCGCCTCCTGGATCATTCATAGGCGCGGCCATCAAAAGGAATAGTACGGCTATACGATCTCTCCTTGTAGGTATATCTTCAAAGATTTTCATGTACTTACTCTGAGTGACGCAACTATTTTCAACGTTTCCCTTCAGAAGTTCTTGAACAAGTTTGATTATCACTGTTTCTATTTTAATCGACTTTTATGCTTAATCATAAGAGTTTCTTCAATGTTAGTTGTTGAGGCCTTGTGTTGTATTGTATACTATGAGATGACTTATCATGGACATTAATGGACAAACATACGGACAGAGCATCATCGATTTCATTCCAGCTAAGACGCCTGAAGGTCACAGCCTTTCCACCCTGCCTTAAACGAGTTCTATCTCTTGAAACTTCTAGACATTTAAAACTATAATCCTGGCACTTTCAGAAACAATTTCAATACTTTAATCTACAACTAAGCTCTCGCATATTTCAATGTTTTTGAGGGCTGTCTAGATTAAAAACTGAGGTGTGGTCTCACCGAGAAAGTGTTGTCTAAAAATCTTACAGAGCCCACAGGCGATCCTTACATATTTCTCGGAATCATGTTTCGTGCATATTCCCTACAACTTCCCAATATACAATGCTGTTATTTTTATCCTGGTATGCTTGCATTTTAGGTTGCCTCTCTTGGATTCCAGCTCCTTATTGTATATCTATGATTGTATTTCTTGGTTTTCTTAGAACTTGTGAAGTCCACCACACGCCCGATTCCAAGATGACGAAGGAAGAAGCTGCCACCGAGGAGACTAAGACAGAGACCAAGACTGAGGCAGCACCAGAAGCTCCGTAAGTTCTCAAGAAAATCTTTGTACCTTTATGCAACTATAATTATTTCTTGAAGTGCTTGTATTACTGTCCCTGTTTTCTGATAGTCTTCATGATAACTAGGTTTGTTATGAAAAAGGCTATAATATCTTGGGTTTCTTTACTCTAAATTTTAAGACAATGTGCTTACCGTATTTAAAAATGTTAGGGTTGAATATATAGCTTTATATTTTGCATGTTTTCTCTTTCTCTTAAACTACTTCAGTTTAACCTTAATCAAATGTCTCTAAGTGAGTCTAGATTTCCTTCAATGCTTCTTTTCCTGACTATGCTGCAACATAATGATTAGGCATATCCTCTCATATGTTGGCGTAGACTCTGATGTGATAATGCCTGTTTCCTTCCCATCGAGTCAAGTCGACTGATCGCCAGTCAAATCTTGTTAAAGTCTCGACTCTTTGTCTCTTCCGGTAAGAGTTCATGTCTCATCAATGACGAAGGCAATGGCCATGAGTCGTTCCCCTGTTTCCTACTCGCTTAAAAAGAATGAGAAGCTTAATGAAAATGTCACTTGGTGATTCGTTTAAAGGTAGTCTTTGAAAGGACGTGGGAAATGCCAAAATTGAATGGTTTTTACCGTGTGTGTGTGTGTGTGTGTGTGTGTATTTATATATATGCATTTTCCTGAAGTTAATTTTCAATTTTGAGTTACTTACATATTTTTTTTAAAATTCAAATTCATGGTAATAATATGTAAGCCGGTTGAACTGATGTTACTGTACTAAAAACAGACCTGGAAATTTTTGTAATCCCTTTGACAAGAGTAGTTATCATAATTATGCACATAGCCCAGAAAAAAAGGGAAAAGCAGTAGTTTTTATACATTTGTTTACGTCAAAGGTGCTTTAAATAAATGCTAAATTTTCCTTTCGTGAGCAATGATTAACTTTGACGTGCTCAAAACACACCATGTACTTCTTTAATATTTATCGATTCGTAATTAACATTAATGTCTCCACAAAATGCTGTGATTAAAATACGGTTTTGATATAAATTGCCCAATTCTACGTCACTACTTTTTATGACATTCTTGCGGAATAGGAAATTTCTACAATCTTCTTCAGACATGGGAATAATTAGACTTCGTTAGCATGGTTAACATGGGAGATTTGTAGCGCGGCCTGACTTCGAACCCAAACGGAAATACGTAGATTTCAAGGGCCACGCCCAAGAGCGATCGTTCACCACGCCCACTCCTTTCAAGACTTTGAGACTCATGCAGCTTCGGCGTCTCTAGATCTTCGAAAGAATTTGTCGAAAACCCTATTGCTCGCTTGTTCTCCGGAAGAGGAGTTCAACGAAAGATATCGTGTTGTGTGGTTCATGCACTGGCTTTTAAAAGCTGATAAGTGTAATCATGGTTGTTTGTTTCCCCTGCAACAGACCCAAAACCGAGCCTGAGAGCAAGGTCGAAGAGGGACAGGCAAGCGGAGAGGGCGCTACCGAAGAAGGAAAGGAAGGTGAATCAAAACCAGAGGGAAAGAGCACCTCGACGTCAACAAGGAAGAAGAAGTGGCTGCCATGGCAGAGGAGAGAAGGAAACAGTGTCAAGGGAGCAAGCACAGGGGCCGATCCTGCAAATAGCTCAGGTAGTTGTATTCCCCCTATCCTATACTTTTTATTGTGTTTATCTTTGGTTTGAGGTGTCCCACTTACTGTGTCAGTATTGTTTCTGAATTTGGTATGTCTGTTAAATTTCCCCAATCTTACATATATTAGAAAGATAATATCAAGTTGAAAGAACACAAGGAGATATACAAATTGTATTATTCCATACCATACGAAGGAATACAGAACAGACCATTCGTAAAAAGGAATTTGACTTCCTCCAAACAATGAACGGAAGTAGATGGCTTTCAAAGAATATAAAGAAAGGAAAGGCAGTAAGGTACAGACGAAGGTGCGTTAGTAACCTTGAAGACGAGTGCAGCACCATACCAAAGTGGTTTGACTACAGCCCCACGTTTATGGCAGGTGCTTCCCGTCTTACAATCCCCCTGGCGACACTGTCAGCTCCGGCAAGGCCCCACCAATTAAAGACACCCACTATCCTGTGCGCACAGCTGTCAAAGTTGGCTACATCAGACCTTGGTTTCATATCCGACACCTTGATCTCACCCAGTCCTCTCTTGCGCCTCCTGCACGATTCGAATATAATCTTGGGATTGGGACTAGGCTTGAAGACCACCCCTTTGCATATCCCCATTTCCAGACTCGCACATAGCCTTACCCTCAAGGTTATGACATAAGCTGGGTAGGAATGAGTCAAGAGCAACATGTGAATACATTTGAGTTCTATGATTTTTTTTTTCTGTTAAAGCAATGGCACTTTAGTTTTTAAGCATTCTCAGCAAGAAAGAAAATAATGGCTTTAAGTTTTGCAGAAATTGTAAAATAAACAATTTGAAAATTGATTAATGGAGATTCATGATTGTGAGATTGGCGTGTCGCTTGCTATCCTCGGAAAGTACGAACTTCCTAAAGGTCCGTTTCGGCATCTTGAAATAAATTATTTTGATTTGTCTGCTCACGAAAATTAAGTAAAAAAGAAACTTGTGCTATGTCCAAAAATATGAATTTGTACAATTATAACATCAATTTATCTCAATAATAAGGTAACACTTTCTAAATGAGATGCAGAACATCAGTTTTGATGACCTCCCGTTCCATTTAACATAGTCTCCTACAAATTTTCTATTAAAAAATTCATACCAAGGAAAGAATTGCTGCTCTTATAACTTGTGATGAAATATATCAAATTTGATATTAATATGACGAATTATGCCATATTAAATGTTCATGTACCTACCAAAAATTCAACATATCCTCTAGAACTTGTGGCTGCACAATAATTAATATAGTTGGCTCTACCGTAACTCGTAGCTAGTCGGAATCATGATCAGTTGCAATGACTGAGATGGCATTTTGGGTAGCTTCACTATAATCTTTTTAGATATCTTTTAAGAGGCGAGACAAGCCAGCATTCTAGAACCGGATTGGTGTTAACGGAGTCATGCAAAGGCTGTCCGTTGTTATGAAGGTAGTGGTAATTTAGATAGCCTCATTAATCAATTAATTTCTACCTGTTATTCGCATGTGCTTTGACAGAGGAGAGACAACCAACTGAGGCCGAGATGGACGCTGAGCTCCAGAAGCGAATCAACGACCTGGAACAGCAGAAGTCCAAGATGCAGGAACGGCTCCAGCTCTACAGGAAGATCAACGATCTGGAGAAGGAGGTCGGAGACATGAAGGGTGAGATTGACACACTCAAGATCACTGTTGCGAGGCCGGAAGAGGTTGAGACCAAGGTACCCGACGAAGGTCAGTGAGATGGTAAATACCTGCTTGCTTCGCTTTTTAGATTCCTTATTATTATTTATTAGTTTTACCGTTGTAATCCTCTACTTTCATCCCCATGTTGTCACCAACATCAAGTCATACCACGTGTTTTCATGTAGATTTACCCTCATGATTCTTATTAAGCATGATCTGAATAACTTTTGCTGTCCATGCTTGAGATTTCCAAGTAGGATACAGAAGGAGGCTCAACAGCCATGACAACACTCTGGCATTTTGGTGTCCTCTCACATTGTATATTGCTATATTTTCTAGCATACCAGGGGGCGTTTCATCAAAGGACTTGTCAGATATTTCATCCGACAAATTTGCTCTCAGCCAATCAGATGCAAGGATTTCAGTAGCTTATAACAGTTGTCGGATAAAATATCCCACAACTTCCTTTCATGAAACGCTCCCCAGGATATCTTTCACAGTATGGACACCTAAAGCGATCCCAATCAAGCTTAATGAGAATCACTTTTAAACTACATGAGAGCATAAGCCAGACATGACATTATGTCAAAGGCCATTGCTGATCCATGGAAAGCAAGCAACCCTTATTATTAGTGTCATGATTTAAATTCTTCCATAATTTGAGATACACCCTTGAAATTCATTCATAAAAACCAAGTTTCATCCAGACCGTTTTCCATTATTGCATTATAATTTAATTTTTTAGATTTTAAAGGAAGTTATTATTAGAAGAATTGTGATCACAGAATTGCAAAATCGACAATTACTAGAAATGTCAGATACAAAGAGGACTTTGTTTTCGAAATGAAGCTTGAAAAAGACTTTAAAAACAAGACGACTCAGTTTTGTCCTTAATGACTGGGCTTGAAACATTATCTAATTGCGGAATTGTTTTTACATCTAGCTGCGCTGTGATTGTCTCTTTTCGTAACATTTAAAAAAATATAAGATAAATCATTTCACATGAGATTAGATTTAGAGATAAAATAATGGGTTGAAGTTTTGTTTGGCACAAATGCCTTGAGATTGAGATTGTCTGTGTGCAGGATAAACAGATTATATCTACATCCTGAAACTCGTTTTGACCCTGTTGTTGTCAGAAACTTCTGAAAAGAAGAAGAGGGAAGAAGAAGTATTTAAATTTTAGACAGATACGTCACACTTCGTTCTCGCTAAAATTTGCCATTCTTAGGTCAGTGTTTTTATTGAACAATTTTACCAAATTTTGTCAATATCGTTATTCGAATCGTCATTATGCATTGCGTATTGTTAGTTCTAAATTCATACTAATTTTGATTAGAGTCACCATCACCATCACCATCCTTATACTTGTATGTATATATATATATATATATATATATATATATATATATTATTATTATTATTATTATTTCATTCATTGTCACCTCTATGTGCAGCAATGTCGTATAATTTGTAGTTTTCATGACATTGCGATACATAGATTGTTAGCCCATTAAAAAAATGTATTTTATGCCTCACTTTGTCTTTGCACGCGTATTATATTGATACTGATTAAACAAATATTTAGAAACAAAGTATGACAGAATCCTTATAATCAAGAAAATTGAATTTATTTCTTTTCAAAAATGATACACGATAGTTATTTTTGGTAACTTATCTTTTATTTACTTTCGTAGGCTTTTTAATTTAACTGAAAATTTTGAGATTTCCATTTAATGTTGTATCTAGTCCTTAAGGTTTTAATATCAGAAAATTCAATATGTAAGTACCTTTCTACATGCTATAACTACATAAGGTAGCCATAGGGTTAACACATGTAATGCTTTCAGGGAGGGCGTTTTACGTTCTTTTTCGCCCCTTGGGGAGATAGGAAAACGTCTGTTTCTCGACACCCTTAATAAATGTCTGACTCATGTCCGCCCATACACCCGGTGACCTAGGGCACACAATCTCTGCACGCAACCCCCTCAAAACAAAACCTTATACTTCCATACACCACCAAAGAGTTGTACATGTGCTTATAATATGATCCAAGAGGGATCTGAATATTCTTTTCTTATTTTCAGGAATAAAGAAGATATTTGGCAATGTCGTCAGTGTCGACATTTCAAACTTTCACTCAAAGTCATTAAGAATGATGATTCCATTTTGGTTTTAAGTTAGGATGAGAGCTAAATCTTTCCTAAATCATACTGAATCTTGTTTCATCCAATATATTACTTTTTGTGATGAAAAGGATTATGACGTCAAAGAGACTGTTACATGTCTTTTGAAAAAAAAAAAATTTCCGTGGCTTTAATATGACGACACATAAGGTTTGAATACGCGCTCTGTACTGGAAAATTATGATAATTGCCTCCACTAAATTATGTCCATGGTCTAAATGAATTAATGGAACACGCGAAAGGATGGTTTCCTATGTAGAAATGTTCTCTTTTTCCTTGGGTTTTGATATTAGACCATTCAGATAAATGGTTCATGTATCAGAGTTTATTTTAACTAAACTTGTATTTGAACTGTTGAAATGACGTTTTATCCAGATCTGGAAACAGGTTGGACCTTTTTGACGAAACTTTCGAATTTTCGATCATTTTTTTTTTTTAATCGTTCCTACAGGTAATGGAACCACTAAGCCGTTTGCGTTTCAACAGTAACTGATGAAACAAAACAACTCAGCAAAGAGATATTAGACTAAAATTGAAACTCACAAAAGAAAACAGAGACTCATTTCGGCATTTCTGCAGTATGATCGGCAACGTGTAACATGAGAGCGTCTTCATGTTGCCGCGAAGGATTAATGTTCGACAGGGGGCCACTACCACGAGTAAAAAGCGTCATCAAACATCCATCGACAGATCCTAGCTAGTTTAATCTCCGTCATGAGTACATTGCAGAGATAACGAAACATCAACCTTAGCGTCTTCAATAATGAAATAAATACTACAGCGATAACATTCAACAGCTTCTAACCTGAAATCGTTGTGCAGATCCCCCGCCCCTCCCCCAACCGGCATTCCAGTTAATCTCCACTCATCTCCGCTGCAGTCATCAGTTTCGACCGGATAGACATCAAAATGCAACATTTCATATGGATTTCGCAAATAGCTTTCGTATTAATCCCATCCCCTTCGTCTAAGTCCAGAGCATCGGTTTTGACGATATGCATAATTGTGGCAAGTGGACATGGTTTGAAGAACTCTCCGGATGCCCGAATCACACCAAACGAGAGCGCCCGTAGAGTAAAGCTATTTTCTCGACGATATAACCATTTTTCTTTCTTTCTGTCGCAGCCTGTTTAGCTGTAGGTATTATGGTAGTTTTGATGAGTAGTTCAGGTTCTCGTATCGACCTAAATATCCCTAAAAAAACAGTAAACATGTATCCATTTTTCTTTCTTTTTTTTTCTCTTTATTTCAGTATTGCCCTCACAGTTTTTGAGGTATAAGGGACAAAAATATTTTTAATGTTATTTCAAATGTCACGTAAAAAGAGAATTTTCCGAAGTTTAACATATGGGGAAACAAGCATACCAATTTTCGGTTATCGGCATAGTGAATTTTCTTTTAATATGTTTCTTGTTTTGAATGATACTCTACCACGTGATTTGGTAATGATGGATCTTAAAGCTGCTGTTAACCTGCCATATAACTTCGTCCTCTTTTCTGTATGATAGCCATTTTGTGTAACTTTCCTTGGGGAGCTAGTCCCACTTCTACTTTCAATGTATGAATGCATGAGGTATTTAGAAGATAATTTTTCTACTTTACAAGGCTGCAAAATGATAGATGATTATTTGTTTTGGGTGTAATCGTGAATATATTTTAAGAAATTATTGGCATATGATTATGATGTAGTCAGAAGCTTGGACGATCGCGATTTCTTGTATCGATCTAGTCCACTTATCGAAATGTTCTATTGCGATGTAGAAAAGCATTGAAAGCCGGGCAAAGTGCAATATTATGGACTGAAACATCTAAACCATGCTAAGTATTCACTCTATTAATAGATATAGTGTTTAGAAATAGCGGTAAAGATATATATATATATATACATCTCGGTGAGCATGTTGAATATATGCACACATAACATGTATATCATATGTTTGTATTATACTATTTGTCACAATAATTGTAATGCACCCTTTCAAATCTTGTACAGAGCTCATTATATATAAAGGATCTTTTTTTCAATTTTCAAAAAAAAAAAGTTATGAATTTTTTGTTTCCTTTTGTTAAAATGGGAGTTTGCGTTACTATTAGCTACGACCTTATGGCAGTCAAAGTGGTGTTCGTTCTTTTTTAGTGCAGAGATATTTAAAAGAGTAGCTCTTGTGCGCTAACATACTATGATCAAAAGTTCGGGCACAAGTATTTGAACCCCATCATGTGAACCCTATGAATTATTTTCGTTTTCTTAGATATTAGTTTTCGCGTTTACGAGAATGTAGTATAAGGTATATATATAGTCTTGCATATTGTATTCATTTCTCTTCTGTTTTCTTGATACCTAATAAATTGTTTATCTCATTTCAATTATAAATGCGATGTTCATTTGTTTTGTTCTTATTTGTAATCTGCGAAATATTTCAAACATAGATCGTATTGTACATTACATTAAATAGCTTAAAGTAATTTTAATGTACTCAACTAATTCATTAGCCGCTCAATCAGATAAAATATCATTCTCTCTCTTCTCGAATCTCCATTTCGCTTTCTTTCTCTTTCTTCTCTCTCTCTCTCTCTCTCTCTCTTTACAACCTTCCATCCTGTCTTTACTATTTTTACTCACCCTCCCTGTCTTCACTGTTTTTTTTTTCCTTTTCCCCCCCAAAACTATTCTCTATCTCTCTCTCTAGCTCCCCCCCCCCCCCATCTCACTCTTTCTCTATCTCTCTCTCTCTCTGTCTCTCTCCCTCTCTCCTCTTCTCTCTTTTCTCCCTTATTCTCCCTCTTTCTTCGGATGCTCTATCATGAATCTCTGTATCTTATCTTTTTTATGTATCTTTCTTCTATTTTTTTTTTTAATCCAACAATCTTTATCTATCTGTTTTCACTCTCTTCTGCCTCTCTGTTATGGATCCAGTGGTCAGATGGTTACTTTGTCCTGACTCTCTCTCTCTCTCTCTCTCTCTCTCCGCCTACATCTCCTTTAATACCTTTCCACCTCCTTTTCTTTCTCTGTCTCTCCCCTTTTCCTCGATATTTCTATATCATTCTCCCCCTCTCTCTGTTCATTTTCTTTCTCCCCCGCTCCCATTCGTCTGCTTATTTTCTCTAAGTCACTGACTCCGTTTTGTCTTCTATATCTCTGTTTCATTATCGCTTCTTATTCCCTTCTTCCTCTTTCTCTCTCTCTCTCTCTCTATATGATATTCTTCCTCTTCCATTTTCAGCCCCCCCCAACAACAACAACAACAACAACAACAACAACAGAAAGATACACATTGGCCTTATTGCACTCAACCTGTTGCATACTGAATTATCTCATGCACACATAAGTTTTTATACAGGGATCACCCAGTTCCAGTAGGCAGTAGGTTAAAATGCATACCTCTGTGGCAATATTCAGCCGCCTGGGGGTGAATCTAATGTCTAATGTGCCTTAAATCAAAATGGTGTCTACTTTTTTCTTGCTTCATAATATGTTTATTCAAATATATTTCTGCTAGAATAATTCTCATCATTACGATAAATTGCAGAACAGTGTCTTTGAGATTATTTTTTAATGTTTTACGCTATAGCTCTTCAAGAGAGAAAACAGGGGTGAATAGCAGGATGATTTTTTTTATTACAAATAATTCCACCGCATTACGGAAACTATACAAATTACTTCAGTAATTTGAAAAATCCCCCCTCCCCGCCCCCCCCCCCCCCCCCCCCCCTTTATATCAGAACAAAGTAAGGATTTGAAAGAGTTTTAGGGTTTTGCTGGATTAATTCAAACTTAGATTACATCATCAAAGAGACACAAATAAAATAATACCATTGGAATAACCGTGGATTTTACAATACGTTCGAAATTTAATTCCAAGAAACAAAATAATTCACGCATTTAGCTCAAAAAGGTATATTCATCCCAATAATAAGATCCACTCATTGCATTCAGTTCATTCACATTTGGTCTTTACAAATCTTCCTTAGAAATCTAAGTGCATCTGAATGCATATTAATTTGAATCTGATATACATTTTCCTATATAAGTGCTAACTGTATAATTCTATAACCAATCTACATAAATATTGGTAAAATCACAATGCTATTAGCTTTACAACTATGGTAATATCAAAGATAACACTGTGTAAGTGATATACTGAAAATATACTTTTAAGATGGTAACTGACCGGTGTGTGACATGGCTTGATTCCGGAAAAGCAATCAGTAATATTCTGCTAAAATTATGATGGACAATAGTCAATATGTATGCTTTTTACATCTCGACGTATGTCCCCCTCCAGTAGAATAGCAATGTCATGAAATAACCTTTCTTCACCGATGCAATGGACATTACTGTGATAGTCGTATCAATTTCTTATATGAGAAAAACAATATTTTAAGTACGGGCAAGTTATGCTGATATATCATACTAACAAATGAAACATATTTTCATTAACCGAAGTGGTGGTATTGACAGTAGTACGATTGGTGATAATTATCTACGCTCTACCGATTTCATCCAAAACTTATTATCTATATCTATATTTACTTTGAAATATATTCAATTTCTCATACTTCTATTTCCTACTTCGTAAATTTTATTTTTTTTACGAGGATAATATCACCTTACTGCTAGAAGAAAATTTTCTCAGTATATAGCAATCCATAAGTTCGTAGGTTTGGAATGCTTTGGAAAAGAAACAGCAAATCATATAGCTAAATTGTGCAAATATAAACGATAAACTAAGTACATAAACAGTGAAAAGAAAATCATACGTAGACAAAACATGGAATAATATTTATTGCTCATTCTTAACACTGATTAATAGACATTTTAGTTGATATTTTAGCTATAAGTTATAGCTTTGTATATACCTATTTACAGTATTTACACTAAAATAGTCTAAACGATATCTAAGTCTATTTGATAGTTTAAATTCAAAGTTTACAGTATGATTAAACAATGTCGAACTATATTGTTAGAAATGACATGTATAAAAACTAATTCTAGAATCAGGTTCCTCTCAAATGTTACGTAAAATTGTATGTGGTGATTTTTTTGTTTTCTTAATCAGCTTTAGATATTTTTAACCAGTCGCGAATTTAAGGATTTACAGACAGAGGGGGCACCTGCAAAAATGTATACATAGGCCTACATGCTATTTGTCCAAATGTAGGGGGATACTATGGGATTGCCCCCCCAAAAAAAAAAAAAAAAAAAAAATAATAATAATAATAATAATAAATTTTAAAAAAATAAAAAATAAAAAATAAAAAATAAAATTAAACAAAATAAATAAACAAAATAATTAAAAAAAAATAGATAAATAAAAAAACTCATAAAAAAATTGAATAAAAATAATAAAATAAAATAAATAAATAAATACATACATAAATGTTAAAAATAATAACACAAATAAATAAATATATAAATTGGATAAATACAACTAAAAATAAATTGAAATAATTGATTAGAATAATGCAATTTTTTAATTATTTTTTTCAAAACAAGAAATCAAATAGCATTATTTTCATCACCAAGACAAAACCGAATATTGATATTAAACTATTATCAAAGCAAGAAATAAACAAAATTTCTTGAATTCCTATTAATTTTCATTCTGTATAAGAGTGATAACCGGACGATGCGGCGCGGTGGCTATTGCAAACATATAAACGTCTGCATACAGTGAACCTGCTCTGGTTGTTGCTATATATCACAGAAAATTCTCACAATAAATTCGTCGTCAGAAATGAATTTGTTCAATAACTACATGAGGCTATCCATCTTTTTTTTTAAAGGCTCACAATAAAATCACGCATTGATACAGTATATATGGAAAGCTAAAGCTATAACACAAATGCGGGTGGGGTGCTTTTCTTTTCAATAGTCATTAATTATCATAATCTATACACTAATAACATGATAAGTACTGAAAGCATTTTTTTTTTGGGGGGGGGGTCTGTATTTCTTGTAATCAATTAAGAAATCAGGTAGTTTTGATCTTGGCAGGCGAACTATTTGGGATGATTTGAAATGAATATACAGCCATAGTTAACAGCTGATATACGGAGCATATTAACAGCGAATATTTTTTAATTATCATTATGAGCCATGAATTAGAGTGATGTAGAGTAACTGTGTGGTATTCTATTATAAAGGGAATTACTTCATAACTTTTGACTGATGAATCAGGACGATGAAAACATTCAAATGGAACGTATATAGTGGCAACCACACAAGAGCAATTAAAGTTGTACCGGTGTAATGTACAGTTTGGGAGGGGTTCATCTCTAGCTTTCCGTCAAACTTCAGCAAAGCTCATCTCCGTCAGGTGTTGCGTGGCCTCCAAAGTGTTCCTTAGTAGAGAGCATTTAGTATTGGTACCACCATCACTATGTTATATGTAAAGATAATCGTTGATATAAATGATATCTTGAATAAATCCATGTGTTGGTCATCAAGTTCGCAATCGTGGCCAGAACCATGGAGCTTGGATGTCAGGAGAGGGCGCTATGAGAGGTATCCGGATGGAGGACATTAGATAAGATTCTTGTGCATTATTGGCGTGTCTTCACCTCCGCGAAATGAGAGCTACAAAGTAAAAAGAAAGTGCAAACATTTGGATTATAAGTATTTCTTGAAGGGCAGAAGATAACATCATAATTCAAGTGTAAAAAAAAATGCTTCATCTCCATAAAAATGCTTCTTTACCATCGAGAGATAGCAAACGAAAGCACAATAATAATCATTGACAAAACCACGTGAAATTGGAACCTGTAAAAGACGAATCACCGACTGATTACCTGAAACAAAATATATCTAAAGGAATCCGTCAGTGCATTGAAATTCTTCAAATTTCCTCAGCTCTAAACACGCTGACGTTATATGCTTTTTTCACACTGCGCATGATTAATCAATATCTCCATGCACTTTCTAAATGCATTGTAACTCAACCCTCTGTTTTGGCAGCCCCCCGTCATAAGTGCACATTGAATCTAAACGAATAAATTCTACCAGGTACTCAGTTACTACACCTGGGTGGAGACAGACAACGGGAGATGGAATGTTTTGTCTCGGGACTCACGCACGAGGTCCGTGATTCCATCCCTCGACCTTTTGATTGGAATTCAAGTGAATGAACTCTATAATTATAAACTTGCTTTATACACAGCCTACATTTTCAAACCGATGAATTATATGATATGTGTTATTCGTAATTCAAAGATTTTTCAACTTACTTTTATACGAATATTCCCTCCTATGGAGTGGGCAGTCTTTTCCTCCGGCGTATTTCTGTACGATGTTTGTCCGAACTGTTCTTGCGCCGATTCTTTGAATGGGGCGGTAGTTACGTAATATTCTCTCCGTGACCTCCCCTCGCCTAGTACTCACAAGCTCCCGTAACGTTTGTAGCTAGTAGACACAAATGAGAGGAAATATTTGCTTACACAAGAACAATAAAAAATGTACTGATATTTTTTGTTTTCATAAGTTTTTATTATTTTCTTTCATAAAGAAAATTGAACATAATTTGAAACATTTCATATAATATAACCCCCCCAAAAAAAAAATGTTGACATAAACATAACTGCTAACTGCAATTTCACATTTCAAACGATAATACAAACAAACTTTCATGTAACATATATTTGCGAACAGAAATATATATTTCAAAAAGAATAAGATTCAAATATTTAAGTACCCATTTCGTTACAAACAATTTTCAAAAAATCCTTTTCCAATTTCCTTCTGAGAGAAAGAATTAAATTAAAAAGAAAGAGGAAAGATAAGAGAAGAAAAAAAAGGATAGGAAGAAGATAGGAATAAAGAGAGAGAGAAAAAAAAGATAAGAGAACATACACCATCACCCCCCCCCCCCCATCCCACAACAACACAAAGAACAACAACAAACGAACAAACAGATAAAACAAAGAGAAGGAAGAAAAAACAAAACAAACAAAAACAAAACAAAAACAAAACAAAAACAAAACAAAACAAAACAAAACAAAACAAAACAAAACAAAACAAAACAAAACAAAAAGGGAACGGCCGCACTAACAGCACAGAGAGAAAAGAGAAAGGAAGAGAAAGGGGGTAGAGCAGAGGGTCCAGAAGCTATGCCTCTTTATCTCTCATCTATCTCTCATCTATGAAGCATACGTCTGCATCGATTGCACAATATGAACATATCGCCATAAGTTTTGTGCATGCACTTCGTTCCCCATCGTGGTTTCGTTGGTTGAAAAGCGGGCGTTTAAGAAAACTAAAAAACGAACCCTACTTTGAAAACAAATCATTGTAAATACACTATATTTCCCGTAAATTAAAATCATATCATCTGAAAGAATATTCAATACGCTTTCCAATGATACTTTGATGACGTTTCCAGTGTCATGCATCACTGAACACCATTGTCTTCAATTTTTTTTTTTTTTTTTTTTTTTTTTTTTGGGGGGGGGGTATAATTTCAGTTGGTTCACTTCATTAATAAATTATTGCCTATCATTGCCTATTATGTTTTACAAGAAATTCCACCCAGAACATAAGTATGAAATGTCACAACTGCTTAACTACATAATTGGCGAGAATAATGTGTCTTTTTTCTCTTATAAGCATTCATATACACCAGCATTTTTTAAATAGTTTGATTTCATTTTGAATGTAAGGTAAGCACGGTATTAAATGACCTTTATTTACCTGATAGCCTGTGAAGTAAACAGGTCTGTTAAAAATGATCCATGTAACCGTCTCTGTACATCTGGGCGTGGTTATTGATCCTTCATACGTCATATATTCCTTGGTCTCGGGGAGAAGAAGAGGTACACTGAGGCTCGTTACATTCACGTGACTACCTGAAGAGACAGACAGAAAGAAGGGGGAAAAAAGTGAAATGAGTGCGATCGATCTACTTGTTTTCACCCCTGTGTTGCAACTTCCGTATGTTCTGACATTTACTATTAAGCCCAGTTCACACGATGCGTCATTTCGATTGCGTCATCACCTGCGCTAATCGTGCCTGTGAAGGCAATTAACGCATGCGCCAGTTATCAAAAGTATTGTTTGCACTGTTCATTTAGCAATCACTCTTTTAACTATATCACTCTTCATGACGAGCAAAAGACCGTACATGTCACTGACGTGGTACTAACGTCAGCAAAATAATGACGCCTCTTGTGAGCAGGGATTTAAGCCCGTCTCATACGAGACGTCGTTTCGATTGCGTCAGTACAAGTGCTAATCAAGCCTGCGAAGGCAATTGACTCACATGCCAGTTATTCAAAGTATTGTTTGCAATCTTCATTTTGCAATCACCTTTAAAACATAATTATCACTGTTTCAAGAGAATGTAACAGTCACTGACGCGGTCCTAACGTCATCAAATGACGCTGCTTGTAAGCCGGGCTTATGTATGCACGCGCTCCACACGGGCGAAAATCACCAAATCTTTAACGCACAACTTATTCTTAAATCCCATCTGAACATTTGAAAATAAATTCTATTCGAGGGAAACTGACTTAATGTAACTTCGATTTGTTTGCTATAAGGTAGATTGGTTATTTGGACAAACGAACTCCGGAAAAATTGCTTAAATTATATTCACTGGACAGAACAACTTACATTTCACATGCAGGACATATTATGCAGGACAATTTCTTCGTTTGATCTTCTTTCTTTGCTCCTTGCTAAAAATGATACTCTAACAAAACAAATGGCAGATGATTTGTATTCTTAGTTTTGTTCGGTTCTGGAGAGCATTTATAATTCACAGACGATGTTCAACACAAATTGTTCAATCTCAAAAATTTGAAAGCGATTGGAAAGTTTGATCATTTAAGAAAACGGACGCTTTAAAATTAATGAACGCTAAAAGTGGAAAACCTACTGTCCGCCTAAACCATGCATGTAAACTGATATGAATCACACCAACTGTTGTCGTTGAAAAAGAGGGAAGCACTGAAGTTCAACATTAAAGTCAGGCTCTCACGAGGCTTTAGTACCTGCGCTAATCAAACCTGTGAAACCAATTAACTCATACGCCAGTTATTAAAAGTATTGTTTGCAATTTTCATCTTCCAATCACTTTTTAAACGATATCATTCTTTTCATGAGAAAGAAAAAGACCGTGCACGTCACTGACGCGGTCCTCTAACATCACCAAATGACGCCTCGTGTGATACGATACTTAAAACACATACGACTGACTACAGGTTGACTACTGCATGGAAATCAATTTCAATGACATTTAAATGCACTTAATTATCTCTCTATTACGCATTCATGGTCATTTAAAATGAATGTTGTATACTAATCTCCATACTTAGCATAATCGAATATAAAGTACATTGCCGGTTAAGCTAAGTGCGTCGATATCATATACATGTATGTCAAAGTTTTTTTTTTTTAATGCATGGACCATCATAATAGGCTTGAAAAAAAAGACAAAAGAACATGAAGAAGCGATAAGTGAAAATTGTTTGTATTTGAATTAAACCATACCTTTGTAAACCAAATGTGTCAGCACACGTATTCCTGCTAATTTGCCCAATTCTCGCCCAGTCATGTTGCCTTCCTGTAAAGAAAAATAGAAAAGAGTCCCTAAATTAAAAGCGCCCTGCAGATATAAAGCATAATTTGATAAACGTTGATTGACTGTTGGCAATCGTTGAATATTGTACACAACATTATGTAACATGAAAGTAAAAGTCTATTGGGAAGGTTAGAATAAAAGCAAAACAGAAGTAATAATAACAATGAAAATCAAAGAAATACAAGAAAGTTGTGGATCAGCAAACAAAAATGAGCAACTCTTCACTTGCCTTAAGAGACATTTCTGCCCGCCTAAACCATGCAAACTGATATGAATCACTCCAACTGTTGTCGCTGAAAACTTTCCTTACATTTAGAAAATAATTGTAATTTTCCTTACAATTAAACGATCCATCTAAAATTCTCTTGTATATTTAGAAATAGAAATAATTAATAATTTATTTGTCTAACATTTATTCTTTTCTAATTCCAGAGACATTCCTATATTCCAAACATCCATAATGTCCCCATATCTTGCATGTATGAAGATTTTTGTTTTACTTTAGGAGGAAAAGTTTCGGCAACTTTTGCCGAAACATCGGGAACAGACGGGTGGAATCTTTTTGTGTGTGTGCTTTAATCTACACGATAACCATGGTTATACGCATTATGCTAGTATGTAGTCCCTTGACATTTTCGACTATTCAAATAAAATAAGGATGCTCATTATTTTAATCTATAATTTATCATTCGTATGTTCCGCTAGCTTTGCCCAAAGACTCGGTGATTCATTAGAGTTAATGAAACATTACATTAGTTTGGTAGGAATTCATCGATTTGAAAAATACAAGAAGGGCCGTCACGTTCCCACTTCCATTCTTAGATGCATCATCTCCATGAAGCGGTTTGGTAGCGAGGCAGTGTGGACGTGCCTTTGTTGAAACTAATCTCTGCTGTATCGATGCCCAAGAAAATCAATATCAATGTTCTTTCCGGCGACCAGCTCTCGTGTTTGTATACCCTTAAATCAAGGTTCTGCTAATTAATAATGACGTGCTTACATGAAACAGAAAAGAGGAGTCCCGTTTAAATCAATAAGACTTCCTAAGCTCCCTTTCTCTGTATCTGTCATCAAGGATTTAATTAATCACTGGCCTGTCCGAACAAGGGTATAATAACCCAGGCCTGTAATTAAACAATTTATAGACAACAGAGCGACAATCCTCATTAGGGTGATTGGCTCAATACGAATAAGTCCAGAAAATCGATAAACCACTGCAACGCCCTCTGCGGGGAGTCCATCAATCCGGGGCCAGGCTATCTAAAAATCATTACAGAAACCGAGGAAAGTACAAAGCTTTCTATAAGAGCCTCCAAAAAGAGTACAGAGGCAAAAGTACTTCACTCTCGGTGCTTTGATTCCCTAGGTAGTTAAAATCGATAGCTTTGATCGAACATCGTTTGAGCTTGCCACTTTTTCAAAAAAGGAAATAAGTTAGCGGTGGATTGATTTGAGTCAATACTCTCTGTATTAGATTAAAATTGGCACCCAGTCCAGCTGTCACTTTTCACGGTTTCATTTTCATCCCTTTCATGTTTTTTGTTCTTCGCTCTGTTTTTACTTTGAGCTGCGGACGGTGGAAAGTATCATGGACCTTAATTGATGGATGAAACAAGGGATTTTAAATTCAATTAAGAAACCCATTTTGGAAAGAGCCTCATTAGAACGTCGAACTTTGAGCTGTTGATTTTGTCGCGAGCCAAATAGAGCGATGCGATTTACCGGCGAACTCTTGTTTGCCAAACCAATATAAGCTAAAAGTACGTAACTGATCCCCGATCAAGTTGGATGTCCGTTTTTCACAGTACATCTTAACTTTATCAATTTTCGAAGCATGAAATTTCAATTATGTAGTTTTTAATGTTTTTATTTTAATATATAGAATGAACAGTCCTACTGTAATTTTCTCTCACATCAAAGTTATGTCTAGTTCTGATGGTAGAAAAAGCTACCCTAAAAGACTGATTTTATGAGGTTTTTGAAAATCAAAATAATAGTAAAATTATCAAGATATCACAACTGAAAAGCACTGAGCACAGATTTAGGTATAAGGGACTACACACCCATAAGGCCGAAATATCTTGATCCGAGAGGTATAATAGTTATATGGTTAATATTATAAAGGTATATCAGTAACAATGCTTCTCATTCTGCATCGCCTCTAAAGTGTTCTTTTAGAAGAAAACAGTTAACACTTTCGCACAATATAGGCCCGTAATTATTTCTGCTCACCAATAATGGCGATTCTATAAGGCCATGAAATGCTATTTTTACACAACAAAACAGTATATTTTTGCATTTTTATGAATGTTAACCCTCTTGTGTGCTTGCTTATGAGTAAAATCTGTCAGCATAATGAGAGAATGCAGCTGTCTTACAAGTTCTCTTGAAAATAATTCGCATGCAATAATCAAAACAATAAGAATAAAATGGGGCAAAAAACTGATACCGTGTTGTCCCAATTTTCCCTATTCCTAAAACAAACTGATCATTTTATTTTTACATCTGAGATGATATAAAGATTACAGATTTTCAAAGAATAATAATATTTCGTGTTGATACAGCGCACCTCGTAGTATGTTGTAGCCTAAAATCCATCGCAATGACCGCTAGCGTACCCAAGGGGGGGGGGGGGCAGGGGAGAGAGACTGTCCCCTGATAATTTTTGACAGAAAAAAATAAAATTTTCCCCCTTTTAGACCTTTTTTTTGGTTGTTGTTGATGACACCCCCTCCCCCGCACAGAGCGACTTTTGGAGCGCTGGGGAATTTTTTTTTTGTTGCCACTACGCCACTGGCAATGACCTTAATAACGAAGTGCTTTGCAAAACTTCATCCTGGCTTTCACTTCGGCAAAAGCTTTAAGATTAAACTTCATTTAAAGGAATTAAACCTACTAGTACCTGTACATAAAATGCTTTGGCTAAAGGACAAACGCACCGGGGCAGAGATTCGAACCCTCAACCTCTCGTTTGGAAGCCAAGTAAATAAACTATACCACGCGTGGCATGCTTACATTATTGTAACAGTGGAGCACCGTGCCTACGGTTGTCGGAAAATGCTTTGCGCTGATGTTGTATTGATGCACTTTGCTCTTATGACAACTACTTCCCCATTCCCCAAACGTAGCCATAAAGATTCTCACTTTCAAGTTATCGTTTAGACCTTAAAGCCATTGGTGAGGCACTCTTGCTTTAATTTGATCAATAACAAACTCTTTTTCCCCGTCCTGATTCAATATTCAGAACAAGGAGTTGTTTGACGGGGGGCCTCTGGTACTATTTATCCTAATGTAACGCCTGGCATGCCTGGAGGGACTGATAAGTAAAAATTAAAACAGTTTGTGCTAGCAGGTAACATATGATGGCGATGATTACAGCAATGTCTTGAGAAACGGCGCAATCATACTCT
Organism: Heliocidaris tuberculata; assembly: GCA_025618425.1. Taxonomy (NCBI): domain Eukaryota; kingdom Metazoa; phylum Echinodermata; class Echinoidea; order Camarodonta; family Echinometridae; genus Heliocidaris; species Heliocidaris tuberculata. The sequence goes on from CM046846.1 coordinate 23,287,216, forward strand.
CCTTTATTTGATCAATAGCTTTAAAAATAGAATCTTTCTGGTTTCCTTCGTGACTATCATAAGTTTTCTAAGCATAATGTAGCCGCAAATGTGTTATACAATCGTGACGTCAACCTACACCCTGATGAATTATATAATACAGTTTCAGTTGTATCACAGAATGATTGAAGCTCGTTCGGTTTATAATTTGATGGTTTCTGGGTAGAAACAATTACGTCATAAAAATTTGGAGAAATAATTATGAGCTCATATTGCATGTGAAATTTACGGGATAATAACTTTTTTGGTCTAATTTAACGGTTTCGGGATGAATCTCGTGGCGATGTAGATGTAGAAAAACAGAAAGTCATAAACATAAAGAGACAAACAGGCAGATGGTGCGCGATACAAAGAGAGGGCATGGAGAGAGGGGGGGGGGGGGGGAGGGGAGAGAGAGGGAGAGAGAGAGAGAGACGTAGAGAGTCACAGAGAGAGAGAGAGAGAGAGAGACTAGTATGATAAACGTGAAAATCAGAATCATAATCCTCGCAAATCTCCATAAGCCAATAAACTGATAAACCTATATGATTCATACACCAAGGCTATAAAATGACAATATTAAATCTCAAAAATTACCTTGATAAATAGTCCCATAATCGCCAATCCGTTTGGTGAGTTTTCGGCTTGTGCATAACTCTCGTACAGGTCGTCATTGAAGAATATCAGTTGTAACTGTGGAACAAAAAAAAAAAAAGGGAAAACGAGGGGAGAGAGAAAGAGATAGAGAGGGAGAGAGAGGGGGGAGGGAAGAGGAGGAAGAGACGTTATTCATAATGTATTATTCATAATAAAGTATTATTGTGAAAATTGGTATACTTATCACACGGTTAGATTAACGCGTCAATTACAATTACAATGATAAAAAACTCTGACCGAAAAGTTATTGAATTAAATGAAAGCCATTTTTCAGGAAACGTGACATACAAAAGAAAATATTCACTTCATGACCCATGTTCACAAACATTTCAACAAAAAGGCAATGGTCATCCCAATATTATATGTGAGATCATTACAGTAACTTATTATATTAAAACTGCAATGTTTATATAGCGAAGACGAGGTTACTGAAATAGCTGCGCCCGTACCTCTCCAGAAAATCCTGTAAGTAACAAAAATGTTGCATGTATGATGTCTGAGTGGTATCATTATGATTACAGTGAAATATCAAGAAGTAATTAGGAAGTAATAACTGTTTCGTGATTCTAATAATATAAACTTATCGTCACTAATGTTACCATTTAACGCTGGACAAGCTTTTGCAGCAAATCTATTCCTATAATACATGGCATGCGACTTTAACTGCAGTCAGTAAGTTACTACACTGAATTTCATATTTGTTCGATTCCACATTCAAAGTTCCTGGCAGTCGCCATGATGCATCTATCTCACATTAGATCAGTCACAAGTTATTAGTTTCATGATATTTTAGCCATAATAATCGCTCGGCGAAGGGAAAACCCGAATATATCATTCACCAAATTAGTCTCGGGCAATGCCCCATCGTTCTTTCACGCACTCTCTCTGCTTTATATTCAGTATAATACATGTGTATGGGTTCGATTTTGCCGTCATTTTGTCTCATACCATAGCAATCTTATTCTTCTGTTGTCTTATGAGAATCACAAACTAGTAATCCTATTAAAATATGATCTCCCCAAAGCTATGCAAGGCTTATCCCAGACTTACAGTCGCAGACTTGTGACATTTCTTGTAAATCGAATAAATTCATGATTCATAATTATGAATCAAATGGCTGGAATAAAAAAAAAATCACATAGCTTGAATAATAACTTGAAAAATAACTATTAATGTTGACTTATATGAATATATTTTTCTCTATAACACATTTCATATAAATCTATATCATGTGATGTTTGTAAACAAACAAAAATGTGTAATAAATAGAAAGGAATCTGATAATTTCTTTGTGCTAAAGTATGATATTACGAGAGTGATGAAGAATAATAAACAAACTGCAATCGCATCTTGTCTCAGATGGGGGTAATGTGACATGAGAAGTTTGATGTATACCATTAATAAACAAGCTTTGTTTAATCACCTTAATACAATTTAAAAAAAGAAAGAATGTGACAGTTGAATTTCATTAACGAGGGCAACTTTTTTCTAGATCAAGCAAGTGCATTTTAGAAATCAAATGGAATGAGGAACACTATACAAAGTTATGTACAGAGGGGGAAATGGAATAATGCGCTAAAGGGTTGGTCACATTTGTCCGATAACGATAACGAGATTTTTCATTAAAGGTACACCCTAGAGCTGCCCTACTATTAAGAGACACGAGCATACTCATGTACTTTTTTTGTTTGTTTTCAGAAGTCTTTATTATTTTCTCTCATAAAGAAAATTGTACATAATTTGAAACATTCCATAAAATATGACAAATAATCTTCACATGATTATAACTGCTAACTGAAGTTTCACATTTCAAAACAATAGAAATAAACTTTCATGTAAAATATATTTACGTTTCGTTTTACATTTTTTACGTGTATTACGTAGGGTGTACCTTTCATTGAAAATCCCGTTATCGTTGTTGCACAAAATGTGACCAGCCCTTAATGACAAAGTGGGATTTTTCCCCCTGATGAGCATCCTGCATGGATCTATTCCAATCCATAATGTTAAATAGCCCTATATTTAGTGTGAAATTCCAAGTCATCGATTAAATCTGCATAATGTTATTGATGAAAGTAAAAAGAATCCCACAGCCGATACGTACAATTAAATAAAAGACAAAAACAACAAATTAAAGCTGACAATTCCTCCTTCGGATTGCGACAAGACTGGGAAGGGGCGGATCCAGGATTTTTGGGTCGGAAAAAACAACAACGGGGGACGTTTCGGGTGTTGCGTGCTTAAGGAATGCCACATGGATTTCAAGGGGGGGGGCACGGGCCGAATGTGCCTCCTAAATCCGTCACTGAGGCTGGTATAGTACCTTTAGCAATCCATTCACTCTATCTTTATCTAAGAGTGATGAGCAAACTATATGTATAGCCGCTGGTGTTTGCTGCATACGTCGATTGAACCAACATGGTTATGGATTATTTCACACAAATTAAACCGTTCATCCTTTCTTCCAGCACGGCAGCAGATGGACCAAGAGGTACACGGAAGGCGGCGAGAGTTAAAGGCGCGCTAGTATTGGAATATTCGTTTGAGCTGCACGCACACGTAAACAGAAGTTGTACCATATACACTTATCGCTAAGACATATCCCGATACTCTAAATCCACACATACACAAAACTCATATCCTAAATGATTTTAACCGAAATCACTAGAAAGTATACCTGGGATTCATTTACCTTTAGCACCATTGTCAATACTGAGCTTCTACTCTATTGTGAATGGTGGAAAATTATCATTTTTCATAAAATGAAGAACAATGTTTTGCAATCGTTTGACAATAGTTTCTTTAAGAGGTATGGATAATTATTCATAACCACATGTACTTTTCAAAGGTGATTCGGAATAGGACTCGTATCTTTCTCTTTTTTTTTTTTTTCTTTTTTTTTTATATGGTGAATTATTTTAGATTTTTTTTTCTGGGATTGTGGCGGTGCTCTTGACGTTCCGGCAAATACACATAGACGTACGGGCACATTTTCGCGAGGGGAGCTGACTTCTATTTCCCGAATATCAACTATGGAGGTTTTAAATTTTGGGAGCGGGCGAGCAAAAATTTTGAAAATTTTTGTAGTGAAAATGTTCATAAATTAGATATATATTCGAGCACTTTCCTGCTCAAATACATGTATAAGATTCGTCGGGCACCTCACTGCCCGAATATCAGGTAGTGATTGACCGAATATCGCCACTTTCAAAAGCACTCCCCCCCCCCCCCTCCCCCTCTCGTACGCCTATGAGCCAAAAGGACCAATATTCAATGATAATTGAAATTATATAAAAACTGTTTGAATGATGCTTCCGTTTTCCTATACAAATGTTTTTAATTTCAAAAAGTGGGAAAATGAACGAACGAAATCGTTTTCTACCAGAAATTAAGCACAAGAGAATAAGACCGGAACTTAGGAATTGACTAAAAGCGTCTTAATTTGAATATCTGATAAGTAGAGAGGCTAGAGTAGTTAGGGTCTTGCGGCTCTTTGAAATAACTTTCAACGAAACGCCTTATTCACAAGAGATCCTTTTAACGAATGTGTTATTTTCTTGAGATTTTGAAACTTATTAAAAAAATGTTACGGCTCGACAATTCTAAATTCTATTTCACAAATACGACTTGTTGTGGTAATATCAATGACCTTTTCTTCCCAATAGTGTTTATGAACTTAATCTACAAGAAAAGTAAGCTTAAAAACTAATGCTAAAGAAAGCTAAGGAATGAAATATTATGGCAAAATGATAAAGAAAATGTTTTTGGAATTTTATCCCCAAAGATTGTGCGGGGAAACCGGAAAGGACTATTACGGTAAAATAATGTAGATCTCATTGAAATGTTATTCGTTGTTTTGCAATGCCCCGTGGTTGATGAATAGATTCCCATTTCGCATGATGTATTCGTGACCAATCCATCCGGATGTCCACGTTGGTTCAAAAAGAAGAGGAGAGCCAGCGAAAGGTCAATTACCTTGTTAAAAGCAGAAGATGTATAACTTCTATACATCAGTCGTTCTAAATGTAGAAGTATCGACAAAGGAAACACAATTTGGATCTTCCGCTACCGATCTTTGAATGAGGGCATGCAAGCTCAGAGGACGAAACAAAGAGGAAGAAAAGGAAAAGGAGACAGTGAAAAGGAAAGACCGGAAAAGGGATGAGGATGTAACAGAACATGGCTCAATGAAACAGACAATTTCAAAGAGAAAAAAAGACAAAAAGTAAACAAAGATTATGGAAGTAAATTACTTGTTAATACATTGGGAGGTGAGGATGAAGATTTAAAGTGTAAATGGGGAAGATAGAGAGAGAGAAATGAGGCAGAGAGAGAGATGGGGAGAGAAAGGCAGAAAGAAGGAGAGAGAGAACGAGAGAGACACACACACACAGACACACACGCACACAATGAAAGACGATTTTTTTTTTCTTTTAAGGTTTGATTGGAGAGAAAACCAGAGGGAGAGAGAGCATACTGAAATACGAAAAGTAGCATGAAATAAAGTATAATCATATCACCCATTAAGGCCTCATCGCCTCCAAGTTAATTATTGATATAAATGTGATGTAGATGCAACGTGACGGTCATTAAGGCCCCATTCCGACTATTTAACATGAATAGCAATATGGACAGTTTCCCCTCACTTCATCCGTCTAGCTTCCTCTGTTTTATCCATGCCAGTTTATACTTTATCCTTTATGGCCAGTCCTCAATGATATAAATAACCCATTATTTTCAAATTTTGCACAGTTCTTTCCAAGAACTATCTAAGGAATATCATGGCGATGAGAGTAATTGAATCAATATCCCAAACTCGCCTTTCTTCGAAGATCATAGTCGCCATGAAATATCCTCGCCTTTTTAGATTGTAACTATTTCAAATTCCGAATGGCATGGACGATACGTTCTCAACCATTAAAAAAAAATAAATGTGGTTTATAATTAATTTATTGTTATTGCCAAATGGAATGTGCAATTTCTGTTAATGATTATTGAGTCAAAATAATTGAAAAAACTGGGCACATATTATCATTGAGCTAACGCTTAGTCACGATAGACAAAAGAAAAGTATTAGCAAATTTCATTCAATATAGAAAGTATAAATCGTAGTTGAAGTAAAACATTTGGGGTAAATGGTGTGATTTCAATGTAAGCTTAAGTGTGATGTTGACTGCATGCGCTATAGAAACAAGATTACGCCAATGTATTTAATATTTCCCGCACGCTTGCAATATCATTGAGAGTAATCCGAGTCATTAGATGAATCCAATTACAGCGGCGTCGCATAAACAGACGTCTAAATTGCAAAATGAGTCATTTTGAGTAATTGATGAATAAAAAGCTTTTACTGAATTGAGGCAGATTGTTTGCTCTTTGTTTGCTTTGAATTTGTCATAGAAAAAAGTGACAATTTGCAGTCATTGAACATATACCGATTTGTTCAGTTTCTAATCCGTTTTAATGGCAATTTCCTCTAACCAGAGACGCTTTATATTCCTCCTTCATAGTCCATTAAATATGGCAAACATCACTTTCAAACACCTTTTTAATCCCTGTTACAAGAATAAGGTTGACACGTACTTTATATGTCTCGAAAAAAGAAATAAAATCAATAAATCTTGGCATCTGAATTCAAAAGGATATTTTAAGAGATACTGCTGAAATGTCATTGCCCCGAGAAATCGCAACTGCATTATAATTTGCGGTATACCACGGAGCACAAATAGGGGAGAAAATGAAGAATTTTATTTAATTTATCAAGCAAAGTAATATTTGCTGTTACTCCACAAGGGGGTACAAAAAAGGGTGAAGTTATATTAGAATTTGATTAGGTTATATTCTGTTCTTTTTAAAACAAACTTTAATTGGCATTTCCTAACTATAATACAAAACCTTTTCTTTGGAGGGGGAGGGGGGAGAAGCATTTAGGAATGAAGAAAGAAGAGGCACTAAAATGGGGTTTTTTTAACACAGTTTCATAATCGGTTCCGTCTTATCGTGTAAAGTCACTTGAATATATTCCGGCTGCTTTCATTCTTTCCTTTACTTATTCTCAATAATTCATGAACTTCATTTCCGATTTCAATTTTAATGAACAGGTTCAGATTGACGAGGCATAGCGCAATGTCACTTCACAGATTGGTAGTTGATACGTAAACACCGCCACGAGCATCATCAATCATACACTTTAATCCAAAGATACCAGCACGATTTGTTTACACCTGACACATTAATGACTGACACTCCCGAAGCACCGTAATCAACACTAATATTGGTCGGGGGGGGGGGGGTCAATGGCGTAGCGTGTGTCCAGCCATTGTGTATGGGGTAATTTTGTCATGGGGAGGGCGTTGGAACCCTGTGTAAAGCACTGTGAAACCGTTAAATATGAATGTGAGCGCTAAATAAATGAATTCACTGTATTGTATTGAATTTATTGTATTTTAATATATTTCATCATATTGCATTGTTTTGTAATGTATTTAATTGTATTGCATTGCAATGAATTTTATTGTATTGTATTGGTTCAAGTGCGATAGACAAGGTCATAGAGTGAGAGGATGTAGTGGAGGATGCAGGAAGGGGATATATAGTCTAGTTTCCACGTTGCCCCCCCTCTCTCTTTCTTTCTTTTTTTTTTTCTCTCTCCTTTTTTTTTTTTCTTCTTTCTTTCTTCAGCCACTGAGGGGGCACTGATGTCATGGGGGGGGGGGGGGGGGGTGGTGGAGGGAATTAAGTTGATGAAATGCGCGAGAACCAGGCCAGGGGGTGGGGGAGGGGGTCATATCCTTCACTTTTCATGTTGCCTTTTCCCTCTCAAGTTCCTGGTCAATCTCTCCCCTTTTTTTGCCATTTAATTTGGAGGGGTACGCGCCCCCTGCCCACTGTAGCTTCTCCAATGGGAGCCATGGAAGAAGGAGTTCCGTTAATAAATCAAATGTCGTATGCGTCCTATCAAGTTTACATCTCAGCTGCGCAGACGACAATTCGATATTACGTCCCGGAAGGTGCTGTCATGACAGAAAATATCATAATTCAAAATATGAACAAAGACACTGAGAAATGGTTTCTGTATAGAAGAGCGAGTGGAAATCAGAGGGCAAACGGAAAAGCGGATGAAGGAAGATGTCAGGTGTAGAGGAGAAAGTAAGAAAAGGTAACATATGTTGACGGAATTATATGAATCGGACGATGTTGAGACTCAGAAATGAAATAAAAGAAGTTGAAGAGAGATATATTCTAAGGAAATTTCAAATCGGAAGAACGATGAAGAAAGAAAAGGAGCTAATCGCAAAGTACAAAAATCTTCCATGAGCAATTGGTTGACATTCCGTCATCTTCAAAGAAATATGACTGTCTCTGCATGATTTGAATTCTACACGAAAGAGAGAGAGAGAGAAGAGTGGAAGGTCTAGAGGTGGTGAAAAGATGGTGAACTAGTGATAAAGGAATTTAAGTAAAGAGAGTGAGAAAACAAGAGGTATGGGGAGATGAGAGAGAAAGAAAGAGAGAGAGAGAGAGAAAGAGATGGGGGGGGGGGGGGGGACTCAGGAATGTTCAGTAATTTTGACGAATGCTCTACAGAGATTTCATTCAGACCCGGAGTCGAATCTGATTGCCAGTTATCTCCCTCCTCATATTCGAACCAGATTCTTGTCAGTTCGATCATGATCACTTTCCCGCCAAAATCGGATCCCGTCTGAGGGCCTGATATGATCAAAAAGTATGGCGTCCTCGTCTGAGGGCAGCTTGCTCCAATTCATTCAACTCTGAAAACACGTCCCCTTTCCCGAATGACTGGATTTCAGATTACTTCAGATTTTGTTATGGCGACATCGCAACATGACATCTTTCTATTTTCCTCTTTGCCGAAAAAAAAACCTTCATCACATTGACGAAGGAGTTTGTGCATGAATATATAAATTGGGTACAAATATATTGTTGAAATCTAGTCCCCACATGCAATTTCAATATCATTTGCTAATTGAATTATTTCTCCTCTTTTTTCTTATGGACATTTATTAGATTGAAACTAAACTTAACCATTATTTTCCTGATAAGGAAAAGTAACGGTAATCCATCTTCTCCTGCTTGTATAATTTCTTTACATTTCCCTAGCATTGACTTTAATTGGTACGAGGTCCGTGCTATTTGTTCGAGAAGTTGCCCCATCAATGGCCTAGATCTTTGTTCGAGATCAGGAGAGATCCCGCATATTACGAGATTCTATACCACGAGATTCGTTATCACGAGATTCTATGTCACTGAGAACAAGTGATACCTCCAGCAAGTTGACATGAATCGATTGTAAGGTGTTGATGGATGATCACAGTAGGATAAAACTCTGCCTTCCTTTCTACAAGGGTGAAAAACATAATTGCTCGAACTCCAGGGCCCCGTTTCATAAAACAACTGCCCCATTTCTATGACAAATTTGCTCTCAGTAAATCAGATTCAAGAATTTCAGTAGCTTATAACAATTATAGTAACTTGTTACTGAATTTGAGTTTAACGTGGGTCATAGGGTTATGAAACGGGGCCCGGGTGGTTTTATTGTTTTAAAAATACAACAACAAATAAACACAATTTTATACATCCTAAGTATTGATATTTTAAGACAGAGTAGGATCAGGACAAACCTTTCAGAAAAATGACCATGTTCTATCATTGTTCCTAGTTTACACGTTAGTTAGTTATTGTGATGATTAACCTTCTTCAAACAGTCATGAAATGAGTAGCTTTTATTTGCTATCATGCTATAAAACTGAGCTCAACAATACTATGAACCACGTTAAACTCACACTCAAACTAAAACCAGGTAGTGAAGTTTATTTGGTAGACTGTTATTATTCAGGAATGAATTTTAAGTAATCTAAAAGAGGAATGTAATATGTCTGTAGATATTGATGTTTTAAGTGGAAGAAGGTACCTTTTAACAATTACCTGCGGTTGCTTGGTATCATCCTTAGTGTTGAAAGGGGATTTAAAAAACGTTAGTAAAATTTGTCTAACTGTTGCAAAAACAACAACTAAATAATTTGCCCCCTTTTCAAAAAGGAGATTAAGGAATAAATATGGTTCTGAAACATATAATTCAAAGTGAAATATCATACGATTTCCAAATGCAGGTAGCCTTTAAACATTTTCGAGTAACCTATTTATTATCTTGTTGCATTGAATCGGTACCAAATATGGATTTTCCTCATAAACAAGCAAACTCTTTGTAATATGAATTTACAAATATGATGCATCTTTAGAGGGTACATATTGCTTACTCACAATCACATTTACTTATATCAGAGGGGATCGAAGCCCAAATCATGTCACGTTAACAAGAATCAGAGCATCTCGCATTCACTTACCTCGCCCGGGAAAGCTCGACCCCCAACGGTATGTTCCGATCCGTGACTGTTCTCTCCGCCGAAATGGAGGCGAATCTCCGTGAGGCGATAGCGGTAACTCAGTGGCCCTCTTGAGATGTAAGTGACGTTTGAGGAGTCCGGGAAGAAAGATATACCTCGACCAGTATTGTTCACCGTCCCTCTCGTCTAAAAAAAAGATCAAAACAGTGAGGTTTGTCTTAAATATCTTCGAAAATCATTTCTGATCGTTTGATGCTGCCTGTTGCAAAGACGAAAAAAGCTTGAATAAGTATCTACATCAGATTTAGTCAGTCCATCATGTTGCAAGTTAAATCAAAATAGTTGCCTTATCACTATATTCATTTACATATTGAATCAAATTGTTCTTGTTCATTCTTGAGAGAAATGTCGAAAAAGTGTTAAATGAACTGTCTGGCATGCGAGGACGCAAAACGAACGCCGAAATATACATCAGTATTGAAGACCAAGGAAATCACACGTACGATCATTGCCTTTTTTCTATCAAGACTAAAAAAAAAATATATATATATATAAATACCGCATGGTCAAATAGTAAAATATCAAACAAACAAATAAACAAAAAAGAAAGAATAAGTTAATCACTGGCTTTATCTTCGAAAGCAACTTATAGAGCGCTATCTCACCAGTTCCTTTTCGATATCAACATAAATATTTTGCGCCATCTCCTGTAATACTTTTTCTATATTAGTAATACCCAACCAAACAATAATTTTTGGCCTAAATATCACTCGGCCCACATTTCCAATTCATCTGGATTACTCACACACTCCCTCCCTCCCTTTCTCTCCCTCCCCCCCCCCCCCCCCCTTCTCTCTCTCTCTCTCTCTCTCTCTCTCTCTCTCTCTCTCTATTTGATCATTAATCACACTAGGCATTCTCCAGCTCGCATCCTCTTCCTCTTCTCCTCATTATTTGACTCAGTTATCTCCACTATTCACAAACACCGTCTCGGTCGCCTAGCTTGCCGATGTTAGCAAGTATACAGGGCATGGGCGGTTCCAGGGCTTTTTAGAAAAAAACAGGGGGGTGCCATTTCCAAAAAAAATTCTGACAAGCAAAGAAAAAATAATTGTCACATTTTCCACATGCTTTTGATAAAGTTGAGTTCTGGTCAAGCGATTACATTGTGAAATAAATTGGAAGCACTTCGAAAAGGTAGATTATGTAGCACACAAGAACTGGTGTATACAGTAAAGTTTTGGTATCATCATAATTCTAAGAAATTGACAAAATCTTGCTGAAAGTCACATGCACCAGTGTGCACTGAAGACAGAAAGGGTATATGGGACTACTCACACATGTGGCATGAATGTTTGGTCCAAACTTTTCACTTGCAATTACTTCTCATTATATTTCGAATATTAGGGTATTTGAAGAGCAATCTTTTTCAGGGCATATTAATATTCTTCCGCACTTACATAAAAAGAGTGAGAAAGCTCACAAAGTATTTTTCAATTTTACCAGAACTCAACATTCTCTTTAAGGTATGCCGCTTTGGTTATAAAAAGGGGGCAGGGGCCGGTGGCGCCCCCTGGATCCGCCAGTGTGTATATAGCGGTCACATCCGTCAGCATTCCTCTACCCATGTGTGCAAAGCTTCTCGTTCATTTCGTAATTGGATACATTCCTCATAGTCTTGTCAATTCGCTGCTTCAAGTTCCAGAAAGCCCTTAGCGAGTGACAGGCTTTTCGTATCGTTATCGGCGGAGCAGCGAGTTTACGGACCAACTAGTGGCTCGAGTTGAGAGTGCGTGGCGTCTCAAGCTCTCCGCCACAGCTCATGTTCACACTATAGTTTCAGTTATTTCAGGGGGTAATTTGGAAATTTAGCAACTGAAATGGGAGCCCTTCTTAAGAGCGAGCTCTCTATGTCCCTTCCTCTCTCTATCTTCTTTTTATTCACACATCTCATCCATTTTCTCTGTCTCTCCCCTTGCCCCTCATCAATGTATCTGTCTCTGTGGATATTTTTTTTTTTCTCTCAGTCCTACCCACGTAATTATTTTCTTTTCCATATTTGACTCTGCATTATTTATTTTTGTATATATTGATTTTAATACCCTGTTCTTCATTAAAATATAATTATGTGAATTAATGAGCCCTACAAGATATCACACACTGTTCAGCTGTTCTGACTAAAAATATCATACCTTTTAAATCAATTTATTTGGGGGATAATTTGCACAATGTGGGAAAAACATCACCGAATTTTAAGAGCATTTCTGTTGATGAATTCACTTCATTTCAACTCAATTATTTATATCCGATGGAAAAAATAATATCACAAAATGCCTACAAATTTATTTAAACATTTCAAACACATAGGCTTAATACGCAGATAAGTAAAATAGGTGACGACAAAAGTAATAAGATCATTACGGTTCGTATTTTGCAAGCATTAAAGCATTTAAGATTATTTATACAATACATTAAAAATGAAAATAACAAAAACACATAGCATCTAAAAACAATGTTACATTTTTCAGAGTTAAACTCACTCCATCCTCATCATAAGGATGTGAACATGCAAGCACTGTTCTCATCATCAACGAGATTTCGCTGTGCGCCACCAGATTAGATGAAGTGACGATTTCTCAGTTTGATTTCATTTCATTACGCTCTAACTAGATTAAACAGAACCAAGTCAACGATACGCATAGTGATAGACGAACGTGCCAACGAATAGTTGTGCCGGTAAAGAACTTCCCAATCAACACAGGGTCATTTGCAAGAGTAACTTGTAAATACTGGTTAAGCAAGCCATGTCACGGGTTGTTGTGACTGTATTATCATGCTAACCTGAATGACGCATAGAGATACTACTTGTTTTCGTAGTTTTCACGAACGAGCTACAACCGTCACTTAGTGGCAACTTAACCTGTTGGCTGTTACAACATTCTCTTTCACGCTGGGGCATGCACCATTTATATCTAAAGTCACCTTTAGTACTTTTCTCGTCCCTATGTTTATCACTAATAATTGGTAATTTCTCTAAGGATAAGACCGACTCTCTAAATCTATGAAACTTAGATTTCGAATCAAGTTGAATCGATCCTAATAATGACTCAAGTCAAATCAAATCGCCTCAAAAGGCCGAGTCGAGTCATTATACAATACTGCAAGTGTTGAGTCCTTAAAGCTAAAAACCGTAGTTGAGTTGTGTCGATCCTAGCAATGACTCAAGTCGAGCGAAGTCGCCTCAGAAGGCTGAATCGTATCTTTAAAATATGCTCACACTGCCAGTGTATTCTAGTCGCGCTCTAAACCTCAGCTTGAGACCCGAGTCGCCGGGAGTTGAGCCCCCCGAGCATAGTCCCCTAGTCGATTCTCTCCGAACTGTGAATTGACTCGAGTCAGCTCAGAAAACTGACTCGGGTTTGACTGGAATCGATACTTGTATAGCGCTTATACTCAACACGTAAGGTGCTAAAGGGGCTCCAATATTACCCCGGCTAGACATTAGTGCCGCGCCGCACACCGGGGCCGCACATTGGGCCAAAATGAACTCAAAGAGCTCCGATATTCGTATCTCATATCTGACATGGCGAGTATTTGGGTTGAAGAAGGCGCTTTCCGAGAATCTCAGAAGGAAGTAACATGTTCAAGTTGAACACGCCGAATCCAGTCAAATGGCCTTGATTTAAAAAGTTGCAAAAGTAGCAGCCAAATTTGATATCCATGTAAACGTTAGACCTTGATAACTTTGATTCTCTTATTTTTAAAAAGGAAATCGGCAGTAATATTAACATTTTCCTTGTATCAATTTTAAAAAGCTTATTTTTGTACACATTTGAGCAACTTATAACAAAATAAGTTTGGAAAATTAATTAGCTTTCACATTAAAACTCAATGTTATTGTCTAATGAGTTATAAGGAATAACCATGAGCAACAACAGACGGATACGGATAAGTTTTTCCGAAATGTGAAAATCATGCATTTTAATAGCAAAGTAGTGACTTTCAGACATAATGCCGTAAAAAGAACAAAAAAAATAAGACACTGAAAATATATTCCCAAAGGAAATATTGCTCAGAGGTATTCGTTAGGATGTTATCTTCCAATAGGACATGAACAAAAAGTTAGAAGAATCAACATCACCGAATTCCTATTTTGGCGCACGTTGATTTGGCTTTAATTGGCCCACTGTGCGCAGTCCCTCGAACAGACAACCTTTGCCGTCTCCAATCAAGAGTTTAAATCACTCGACTAAGACACCTCTGCTTACCTCTATGGGTGAATCTATCTCGAGATGTGGAAGATTTGGATCGTAGACTAGATTCTCAGCTCGAAGATCTATAGGCGATTGCTTCTGTCCCTTGTTGCATAGGTACCAGGCTGAGTACATCCTTCCCCAGAAGTCGGGTCCTGTCAGAAAGGGGGGGGGGGGGAAGAAAGGTGATCAATGAAGTTGATACTAATGAAAGGGCATATTAAATTCTTTTTATGTTCTGGGGGAAATAGAACCCAACATAAAGGCAGTTTTGTGTCCGACCAACTTTGGGCAATTCTATGCCCTACTATAGTAAAGATTTGCCCAGTCACGAACAGTGTGTAGAAAAAAGGTGAGCAAATATTACCTGAGTTGAGCATACAACTGCCCAAATGTTGCATGGTTGGGCATATTAGTTACCCTGAGGTCATGTTGGGCATTTTTTGCCCTATAATTCTTATAACGTTTATAACTGTGGTTATTTAGTATTAGTAAAAATAAATTATGTTTATTCATTTATGCATGATAAGGAGATTCTTGTATTTCGCAGTCAACTATGCATACTACTTATAACAAGTTGCACCATTATTGAGACCCTAGAAAACCCTGGCTGTCATGTCATATCATGTGCTCAGTCAAGGTATTTAAGGAGTTCCTTCCAACCCGGTACTGATTTATGGGAGATGTGAGTTGATCTAGTGGTACATGACCGCGGTCAGCTCTCTGTCTTTGCATATAAACTAATTCTCATCGGACCCAGGTTCGAAACTTGAGTCACGTCTTTCGGATGGTGACGTTAAAGGTTGGTCCCCATAGACATCAGTAATCATATTGAATTGATACACGTCTGTAAAACCCCCATTAAACATACACCGGTACTGATTTAATACACCTGGGTGACGAATGGCAAATTTAGATTCTTGCCTGATTACATTCGTACGTGCAGTAATATTACGTGCAACGTGTCCATAAATGAAATGTAAAGAGTAACAAGTCCAACGATAGGGGGATGGTGTGGGAGGGGCACCAATCTCTACCTAAAAAGTTATTTTTTTTTTTACGTAGAGATCAGTGGGGAGGGGTCGTGTCATCTTCCTCTCTCTTTCTCTTACCCCATTCTCTTTCTTGCTTTCTCTTTCCTGCACCCCTACTCCTTTCACAAATCGATCGGGGGAAGGGCACTTGCCCCCTCACCCCGTACCCTAAATCTACGCCAATGTCATCCACTAACACATCTTGATCAGTTAAAACCTGCAGATTTTCTTGAAATTGTAATCCATTCGTTATTTAAAAGACATTTTTAATCAGTGTTACCTTATCTTTAATGTTTTACAAAATGAAAAAAAAAAAAGAGCTGTAAAGAAAGGTATTGTTTTTTTGTTTTTTTGGTTTTTTTTGTTGTTGTTTTTTGTTTGTTTGTTGTTTTTTGTTTTTTGTTTTTTTTTTTTGGGGGGGGGGGGTAAAAAGCGTCTTTTCTTGTATGCCGCCGAAGCAATCGCCCTCAGACATTGAGGGGTATGACTTCGGCTTTAATGGATTCCGCCCAAGCTGAATCAACACCAAGGCATTTAAGCGACAGAGAGGCATATATACAAATGGTTTAAATGTGACAGTCGAGGCAATGACATTGTTATACGAAAAGAATCTCAGGATCTCGTTACTTCTACTAGAGGCCACTTATCCTCCATATATATATACTTCAAAGGATAGTATGTGCCAAGATCATTTACTTTGGTCTCATTTAGAGCTCACGTTTGGAGTCTTTGTGCAAATGTGTAAAGAGCCTTGATAAACATTCTTTAATGGTAGTCATGAGTAAGACGGTTACTAGGATACAGGCTCTGCCATTATCGTTGCTTCCGTATAAAAGCACGGAAAGGTTATAGAGCAATGTAGAAAGAAGGCCATCCTCAATTCTCTCTTGCAACGATTCTGATTCGTTTCATAATAACATTATCAACTTCATTTTCCGATTACAAAATTGCCACTACGTTTACATTTTCAGTAAATGATAAACGAATAAAAATTATGTTGTGTACCATAATTCTTGAGTTAATATGATTATGTTTCAAGCGAGATAAAACGACAAATAATAGTTGATATAATTATGTTTGAAGCGAGATAAAACGAAAAATATCTACAATACATGTATATTTAACTTTAACCCTGCCTACATCTCGTAATTTTACATCATAGCACCAGCCATGCGACGGCTCATGGCGCATTACTGCGTTTTCGTCTTCCCCTGATAGTATGTCGAAAGTGCATTTTCTATTTCCACCATGCATTCAGGAGGAGAGAGTTCATTCGCAACAGGCTTCTGAATGAATCAACGCAACATGCTATTCCCCAAGCTTTTGTAAGCCTTGTGTCTATAAGATCCCAAGACTATTCCTCGATCACTACGCTCGTTATTCTAAAGTGTCACCACCGATACATCATACAAGATAAAGCCTCTTCGAAGAACGGGGTCATAACTATTCCTTTCCTCCCGCCCCGCGGCACTGAATTTAATTTTTCGCAAAGAAAGATGGAGACAGGGGTATATGATCAGGAGTTGCCGGACCTAAACTCAATTATAAAGAGTGTGAGTTGAGTCGGTGTTTTCTTTCAAAATATTTTTGATTGTGATACTACTCCGATTCGCCGGGCAATTATTAATAGCGAGGGTCGAGTTATTATACGAGAGGGAGAGGAGGAAGGGTCGGTATTTGAATAGCTCTAAATATTATCAGGTGACTTATAGGAGATACGTATGAACTAGGCCCTCTGTGTCTTGTATTCTTGTATTCTGGTCTAGAGCTACTCCCACAATGCAACAATTATTGATGTATCACCCATCTTATCATTTAATGCTTTATTATTGTTATTATTATCATTACATTATTATTATCATTATTATTATTATTATCATTATTATCATCATTATCATTATCATTATTATTATTATTATCATTATTATTATTATTTATTATTATTATTATTATCAGCATTATTATCATTATCATCATTATCATTATTATAATAATTATTATTATTATCATTATTATTATCATTATTATTATTATTATCATTATTATTATTATTATAGCCTTTTAAAGAAAAAGTCAACCACACGGAGGAGAGTTTGTTGAAACTTCGTTTGGGGAAAATTGAACGTGATAAAACAGTGAATGTTGTGCTGAGAATAGCACATGTTCAATGGCTTCATCTGAACCTTTGAGGTGTCGTAACCAAACAGCGTTTTTTATATAACAAAGGGAATATATTTTCTGAATAAACTGAATAAAATTGAGATCATGAGAAAAAGTGAAAAAGTGGAAATTAAGCCATTGCTTTATGCATATTTTTGTTAAATGATGTGACTTTTGGAACAAGATAAAACTGGAGTCACCGAACATTTGCGATCATGTTCATTATTAAAGTCTCTCTTCTCAAGATATCAAATAAAAGACAATTCTTCAAATGTTTTTTTTTTTCAAACAAAAAAATATTCAGATAAAAGGCATGGCAGAAAGTCTTTCGTATGTAGATTTTCATTTATTGTACTTTGTTTTATAAGTCCTTTTCTTCATGCTCTTCTTATTTTGACCATACTCATGGTGTCAGGTCATTGACACTGTTCAAGCAGTTCCAGTGTATTTTTCAACATAAACACACAAAAGCATTGTATCGCTAAAACTCTAAAATGTTAAAATCCAAAGTCAAGGCATCAAGATCTCACTCGAGCGATGACACTTTCTCACCCGTGACAAAGTGGATTTTACAAATGAACTCCAAATGTGCGTGCATGAATGTTTTAGTCTCCAAAATAGAGACCCCTTGTTTTTTATCACAACGTTCACAAATCAGAGCTTAATCATTTAGGGAAGGTAAACATGGCAAACCAGAATATGATTTCTGTAAAATAGATTGCTTCTCTTTAATAAAGTCTCCCTATTCAACAAGAAAGGATGAAATTGCATATGGGGACACTTACGTTTCATGCATAACGTGCATTTTGCCGGAGTACCAAACTCTTTGGATAATATTCACCATTTGACTTTGGTGAATAGCGATATCTTATGGGTGTTTGCGCTTTATATCTGATGTACAATTATTATTTTCGTAATTCAGATATTTAATAATGATCGTAAAATACTTTGTTTATGACCATTAATTGCACGGTAATTCTGTCGAACTGCATTTACAGCATCACTGTAATAAAAATTGCCGTGTTTTCACGGGAATTTCCTGGCAGTCAGGATGCCGGCAATGCCCGTTTTTCCACATTTTTCCCCTTTTTTTTTTTTTTTTTTTTTAACGGAAATCAGCATATATTTACAATGAAATTATGTAAATTTACAAGAAATAAATTTACCCGAAATTACAGTAAATGTATGCTGATTTCCGGTAAACCAACAAACTTGCTGTTGTTCTACAGGAAAAGACTGTAAAATTGGAATTTCAAGGGCTAAAAATCCTGCAGTTTTACAGTGAGGGAGTGGACTTGTTAGCAATGATATTGTCTTACAACCACTATAGTAACACAACAATACTAGATGATGATGCAGGTCCTGATGACAATATTCATTTAGATCAAGCAATTACATTATACTGAAACATACATGAATGTGAAGAATACTAGGTCTATGGTTTTCAGAGAGGTAGAGAAGGACACAGACTTGGTCTATCTAGGACAACATATCACAGACGATGCCAGAACACGTTCTTGGCAACGAAAGACATATTCAGAACAAGAAAGACGAAATTCTCACTTATAGAATGAGGTTAATTAATTGCCGTGTCTGGTCTGTTCTATTATATGGAGCCGAAACATAGAAAGTGAATATGGAAAAGAAAAAAATCACATAATTTGAAATGTGCAATGCACGGCTGTACAGGATAAAATATTGGGTTAATTTTGTGAAAAAGCATGTGGAAACGGTCTGGGTAAAACAACCATCAAAGACTCGAAGAGTTATCACAATATGACGCTTGGATTGATTGAAAGGTTGCGACCTGTGTGTGGCTTGCAAGTGAGTAAAACATGAGAGAGAAAGAGAGGGGGTTGGGGGTGACAAAGCATAAGGAGAAACAGAGAGAGAAAGAAAGAGAAATCGGGGGTAGCTATACTCATTTCTATTTCGAAAACTTTTAATTATTGCAAAGGCCCTCATACAGCTGATTATTCGAAGTCGAACGAAAAAATGTTCTTTTCGATCTTGTTATTAAACGGAAAGGTTGTAGCGCAAGACAAAAAAAAATATGATGGAATGTTGCATTACTGGATCTGTTTAAAATATTATGTTGGCTTTTTCATGATTTTCAAAAATAAATCAAAGCAAATCAACTCAAATCAAAATCAACAACCATTACAAGAAGTGAGATGTAATATTTCAACATTCAATTTGTTTCAAGTCAAATGCAATAAAAATGTATCAGTTCTTAACTCGTTTACTTTCGTAATCCCTTTGTATTTCCGTCTGTAACCCTGAAAAAAACAACTCCAAGTATAGTGACTAACTATTACATGTTCATTGATATACCAAAACAAATATCATAAATCCTCACATAAAGCATGAACATTTAACACAAATTTCATCAACAGAGCTCATATTTGTCTGATTTATTCGTTGGGTTCTTAGCGAAACAGACAAGATGTTCATGCCGTAAAACAACTATTCAACCCTGACTATGGATTTACTTTCGTCAATCTAATCGGGGGGGGGGGGGCATTTTTTAAAGTTCACCTGGGAAGGTCATTGTGGACAAAAAGCATGCAAATCAATCCCGGGGCACATCATAAATCTGTAAAAGGAAATGGGACACAATACTGAGAAAAATCTCGGACAAGCAATATATATATATATATATATATATATATATAATTATATATATCTTATATATATATATATATATTATATATATTTATATATATATTTATAGGGGGTGTACTTAAGGAAGATCAGGTTGGGATTAAAAGCAGGACACTGGTCAGTTCTCCCCCCCCCCCCTATATCTGCCAGTGATTTAGGGGGAGGGGCATTTTAATCGGACAGTGTTTTACCATAGCGCTTTACACGTATGTCAAAACTCAATTACACACGCATACTATCTACTGCAGATGGTAACACACTACTAGTAATCCCCCGATTTTGATCGAATCCATTAGCTTCTATAGAGGCGATCCACCAACATGCCATTGCACGAAACGGCACCCTTGTAGCCAAATGCGTAGATACAGGGAGACAAGGGGACACGTCCCCCCCCCCCCCTCCATTAAATAGGAAAACAAGAAAGAAAAAGAAAGAACAAAAAGAGAAACTAGAGAGGAAGGGAACGTGAAAAAGAAACACGATACGACCCCGCCCCCCTCCCATACACTCTTCCGAATCAATGGCTTTGTTAATTTGGATTTCATTCACCCACCGAGTAAGATTAGTGCCCCCCCCCCCCCCCCCCCCTCCATGATACCGGTTCCCTATGAATATATGAACTTACGCTACGTCACTGCTTTCTTCCTATCTGCACGGAACAAGTTGCACATGACCTGGGAAACAAGGGCATCATGTACACGCGGGGGATACGGGTGAAACGCATGATTACAAAATACACCCCGGGCTACAGCTGCGGCTGGGGAGTGCTTAGCAGAATGTCACAGGGTGAAGGCACTTTTCTCATGACAACAAACACATTCATTTCTGTTCATAGATATATAAGCTCTGTTTTCTTTCAGAGGAAGCAAATCAAATTAATTTCTGGAATTTGATTGTTGAGTGTACGTAAATTGACAACAACAAAAAAGAAGAAAACAGTTGCTAGTGGGTTTTTTTCTTTAATGTAAGCTCGAAAGTCTGGAAGTGATTTTGGGCTGGCTGCACAATTTAGACACTGATCATTTACCACCAAAGGACCTCTCGGCCCTGTTTCATAAAACTTGTTATCAATAACAACTGTTCCATTTCTATGACAAATTTGCTCTCAGCCAATCAGATTCAAGGATTTCAGTAGCTTATAACAATTATAGTAACTTGTTATTGATCACAGGTTTTATGAAATTGGGCCCTGTTATGTTTTTATTTGGGGGTGGGGAAGAGGGGGTAGGGTGTAGCTAGAACTGACTTTGTTTCTCTACAGGAAATGCTCAGATAGTATACATGTTTTGGTTTGATCAGTGGCAGATAAGGGGCGTTTTACTTTGACTTGGGGAGGTGGGGGCATAATGTGATGTTCAATTTTGATTCCTAGCGAGATTGCCTAAACCCTAGACCACGCCCAGTGTGTTCATGTTGGGGGGGGGGGCTGTAGGGTAATGACATCACAAATGGAGTAAGATATCTGAATAAGACAATTACTGCAAGTCTGACGGAAATTGAAGTGATGGAAACACTTTCATGATTATCCTTTTGCCTGAAGCGTTCCAACGTTGTCCAATGTGTATTTTCTAAATGATTTTGTAACAGTAACCCGTTGGGCCTCCCCTTCCAAAACATCCAGTCCTTATCGATTTCATTTCTCATGATTCCATTACTTAAAATGTGGCTTAGAGTTCAGACAGTCTGAAATTGCGGAAATCCTTTATTTGTTACGCAGTATTAACATTCAGTCGTATATAAAAGCACGCCCGTCTGCTATCAAAGGCATGTTAAATATCAAGAGGTAAGCACCTGCAAAACGAAATTCTAGAAAAGTTGAATACTTTTCGAATTGATTTAACACAATTTAGTCATAGTCTAGAGAACAGACACGGTACTATACTATTGCTCTTAAAAGCGTTCGATATTAACTGACGGTGAACTACAATTGTGTTGTCGAATTAAGCGTTATCATACTGGTTCAACATCTTTATAAGATTTCACTTTTTCTCGCCTACGGCGTTGTCCATTCTTCCGGCTGCTCCACAGAGCTTATTTGCATTTCAAAGTTAATAGAGACAAGCTAACAGCTCGTGTTATTCTATTATTCATAGAAAACGTCTGTTTTGGGCGGCTCGAGTAGCAATCAACAGATACAACCATCTGTGAATTTCCACACTATCATGGGGATAAATGGCTCGCTGCAGGGTGTGATGTAGCAAAGATTTGCCGGGGAATGGCTTTGAGGCGCCATACGAATGCTGTAAAGACGGCCATGATTTTACGTTCTCATTGCAAGCACATTAGCTGTTAACACGGCGTAAAATCAGTGAATATTGTTTTTTTGCGCATCTATACACACACTTTTCCACCGCACCAAATCAGTGTGCATGACTCGAGGAGAAGAAGATGTGACCACGCGACAAGCTTGCTTATAGTGGAAACGCACCGCTTATCTTCCTTTAATGAAGACGCAAAAGTGACGAATCAACTTCTCTCAGATTACACTATTCTACGATTACAAAAGGGAAATATAGGAAGATATGGAGCACCGGAACTACCTCTTTTTCTTAGTTGTCTCTCGTGAGGATATCTAGCCTTCTTTATTCTGAAATTTTTTCCTTGTGGTGTGAAAAATTCCTGTGCTTAATATGCGTTATCCCATTTCGCTGGAACACTCTTCTTCCGCATTTCACTCACGTTGGGAAGAATAACACAGACATGTGCATTATCTGTACATTTTGGCACGAAATAGCTTCGACACTTTCCAACACTTCTTGGTATCGGTTTCTCACATTCTGATAAATCGTCTGCAATAAAATTGCTTTTAATGCATTTTGATAAGTGAAGCCTATCCATCACCATATACCTTTTGAACAAAGGCCCTTCGGCGCTTTGCCACTTTCTATTCTGTTCACTTAATCCAATTTCCTAGGTGATATATCAAAGATGTTTATCCATTCTAAGGATAACATCTTTTGCATCACAAAAAGCAACACAAATCTCTTATGAAATGGTTGAAAGCAAATACATTCATCTCCTGTTTACAACACTTTTTTTGGAAAGAATATAATAACACCTGACAACTACGAACCATGAGTGGATCGTGTAAGCATGGTAAGGAACCTGCAGTGTTTGAGTGATCTAATCCTGTCTTTGATAATTGCAACGTTTCTTATGTTTCGGGTTTTCGATTGAATGCTGTTCTTTTAACCTAAAAAAGTAACCCCAAAAATAATGATTTTAGAATTAATGAATTATTCAGTCGCTACGTACATAGGTTGCAAGTTTTTTTTCTTTTTTAACTAGCATATGTTGCATAAATAAAAATGTGTTTTTTAAAAACACATTTACTTTGATTACACTAGGCTCACTGTTGAAATACTGCTAATTTTTTTAAAATATTGCTTTATCCTATATTTTTACATTAACAACATCACAGTATTATGTCAGTCTCTTTCCAAATAGTATTTTACACAAATTTTATTTCGTTCTGACAACTTTTACAAAATTATGGTATACTTCACAAACTGTAAAATCATTATTTTCGGTCTTAAACCATCACTAAGTCTGAAGCTGCCAATATATTTTGTGATAATGAAAAAGACGATGATATTATATAGAATTTAAAAGTACACATCATTCTAACAACGTCTCCGTCATGTTCGTTAAGATGAGCAAGCGTTTAGAAGTAAAAATAGATCGAAGAAGAAGCTGTAACATTCTGTAGGTTTACATTATTAAAATGTATCAGCACCATCAGCCAGAACTCAACCTATACGTATTTATGACTCGGTCTCTATAGCACGTGTTGCTTGTTAGAGAGTACGTGCACTTCGAACAAATGCTCCATTCATTTGAAGAAAATTGTTTCAATGGACTATACAGGCGTGATTTCAGCTAATTCTATATGTAGTTCCGATCAGAGCCTTCCGGGCAGAAAACGCATGTGGCATTCTTTCCAATAGACGCGATCATTGTACAATTAAACAGGGTTGTAAGTGAAATGGAACACTTCTGCCCGTTGATACTACGATTATACGCCTTTAAAATACATGTATATGTGTTGTGACTTAAGGGCTTTTTTTTTTGTTTTTGTTTTTGTTTTTGTTTTTGTTTTAAAGTAAAGGGTAGGGCTAGTTATATGTTTCTTTTTTAAGTGGCTTCATTATATTCATTATAGTAAAAAGAAATGCCAAATCTTCAGTGGAGAGTTTACAATGTTTACTAATTTTGGTACCGAGGATGCGTTAAAATGATCGATACTTCACTTCGATAAAGTTTTGTTGAAATTAACGTTAATTATCAAAAGCTATACGTGCATCAGCTATGAGATACGCAAACTTTAAAAAAAATCAACATAATGGAACGTCATGTAATATTTCAAATATTATTTTTCTTAGGGTTAAAAGAAAACTCACCTGTTAATCCATCATAGGACCAGATTTCAGACCATGTTCTAGGTTGTTCACCTGAAGCAAGATAAAACACACAAAAAATGGAACAAATTGATTAGAGTTTAAAATGTATAATGTATGATAATTATAAACGAATCATTTTTATGGTTGTTTTTCCAATTATTTTCTTTCTAATTTAGTTGAGGCAATATTACTTGATTGTAATGCATGAGACATATTTTGAAGACGATAGATGATGATAAAAGATGGTAGAAAGTAAGAGTGCCTTTCTGTTCGCTGTGCAGCATTGTGATCGTGCCTTGATTTGACGAATATTAAGAAATGAACGTTGGAAAATAAAGCCCTCATGATTATTCCCCCCCCCCCCTCCTTTTAGCCCTCAGTGATGTTTCACATAACGTTTATTTCTTGTTTTCGGTGGATGAAGAGTGTATTTCAGCATCATGGGCTTGCTAATCAAAATCATCAAGAATGATACAGAATATATAAAGATAAGTAATGTTCAAATTAAATGACATCCCTTCGTGAGGACAAATTTTGAGAAGTCCCCCGGGAGAGTGCCAAAAGCGACATGTTTATGTACTTGAGATATTAGATTTCATTGACGGGGTAAAAACCCGGAAACTATCTGAAAATCAAATACGGAGGCCCACCTTGCCGAGTAGAGCAAACACTGGAGGCTAGACAATGTTTAATGTTTCAACCATCAGTGGGGAAAAGTGCGACGCCTTAATTTGAAAAATGATATTTAACCATGGGCTTCGTAATTGGATCTTTTTCTCAAAGCCGGGACAACGACAAGGCCTGATTTGCGCTCAACTTCACGCAGTAATGATGAATTTGTTTCGGCTTTGACACTGGTCGACTCCCGGGAACGTTTCAAGTGTATTATATCTTCTATTATGCAGCGATGCAAGGTTGAAATGTGCTAGTGTGTTTTATAGTGTATGAAAAAAGTGTGAGAGTAATTCACTGTGGGGGTATGAATCAAAATTACCATCCCAAATCATGGCTTCACCATGTTCACGAGCACTGAAACGACCCATTCATGGTTCTGTCTTGCAAAAGACATTGAAAGGCAATGTTGTAATATAAAATTCCCTTTTCCGCACTAAAGATAATGAATTACCTATAAAATGTAATCATGTGATGTACATCTTCATACACTGCAAAAACCACAGTGTTAATTCAACACCATCTCGGTATCAATATTGGGCTACACCAGAAAAGTGTTAAAACAACACCAGTTACTGTTAAAGCAACACCAGTTTGATTCGAAACTGGTGTTGTTTTAACACTTATCTGGTGTAGCCCAATAAAGATACCGAGATGGTGTTGAATTAACACCCTGGTTTTTGCAGTGTAGGTGTATAAGGCGTGGGGGGGGGGCTTTAAAAAAAAACCGATATTTGGGCAACCAGCATCACCTTACTCGGTACAAAGAGGTGCCCGAATATATCATTTCTATTCAACGTTTTATTATCCTGACTACAATAATTCTCCTCACTCTTTCTCGTTTAACGATATAATAGCTCTTTTTTTTTATTGTGGTGACGCCAATGAAATCTATAAGTGTATTTATGTGGGATTGGCTTTGAAAGCGAACCGGAAATTGATTCCATTCTATAAAAGTCGATTTGCATGATCACAAAAAATACAATGATAATCCAAATCTCTAACGGAAATCGGATAAACCAGATGACCTCCATTAGAAGAGAATGACCTCCACTTTTAATAGAAATATTCAATCAGAGAGTAACATCAATGACACGTACATTATAGATGCTTTCAATTAATTATTTTACATTTACAATCGCAGGTCTGTGGAGCCCTTTCGTTTAAAGCTTGCAGTATTCCACGTACATTTCTAAACACGAAAGAAAACAAAAGTACCGAAGTTTTGCGTTAAGAGAGTACTAAGTGTAAACCTGCAATTGAATCATTGTACGCAGAGAATTATCAATTAAAGAAATTATTATTACCATTCCATCTAAACTTGTAAAATCACAGGATGAGATCTTGTAAAATCACAGGATGAGATATTGGCAACAACTATCATTCCAAAGAGAAATGGATTAGTATGAATAAAATGGCGATGCGGAATGCCTCAAAACATTTTTTGTGGCTCATTGGCTTGGATGTCTGGAATATATTCTTAAAAATCGAATTAGCTGACCCGACCGCCGGGCACTTCTTCAGTTGTATTTCCATTCGGATGAGAAATAAGAAAAATCTATTTTTATTAATCTAATCTGAGATGAACTTTCTTTCCGATCGATCGTGCTTGGATATATGCGATACACAGTAGCACTACAGACATCTTGGGGTCCAGAGATGAGGTAAGGTATAGCACGGTGCGTTCACATGTCTAAGGATCCTATCAAGCTACTACTCGTATAGAAAAGGGAGCGCACGGAACTCAAGTCCGACATGGGTATTTTTCATGTAATCCTTTGCTTTCTTCATACAGCTTAATCAAACATAATGTTGTTTTTGAAATTATTTTATTCATCCATTTTTTTTTCATTTGGTTTTCGAGGGGGGAGGTAGTTTTATAAAAAAAAAAAAAAAAAAAACACGGATGTAACCCCCCCCCCCCCCCATTTTTTGGGGGGGTTTTGTTTTGTTTTTTTGAAGGTGACTGGGCCCCCTATAAATTGACAGCATCAACAGTTCCTGTCTGACCCATTTCAAGAACTGTATAAACCACGTATCAATAGCAAAGCATAAATGTTTTACAAAAGCATTAAAGGATCATGCCTCACTAAAAGCACTGACTACATGCAGTAATAACGTCTATCAAAGATTTGAAAACCAAGTTTAAGCATATGATATATGTTTAATGGTTATCCGTTAGTTCATAAATGGCAAATTTTAGTAACTAGGAGCGGATTTTCAAATGACAATTTTCCTTCATGAAATTAAAGTTATGTGCTGCCTATACCTAGAGCTCTGTTTTTGATGAGCTCATGTCGTTCCGATTTAGATAACCACGACTTATTTATTAATGTAACTTTGTATCTACAATTTTTTTTTTTGGGGGGGTCCAAATTTGGGAAATCTGTTTAATTTAGAACGCTTTGCAATTGGCAATTCATCGTATTTTGTTCGCACCCGTTGATGTAATTGGTGTTCACATCTAATCATAGACAGGCATGCTCCATACATCGGCAGCAATGGAAACACCCCGCGTATATATAGCAGTCCAACGAAATGCCATTTCATCATTTTGGAATTTATCACTCTTAATTACAAACATCCGAAGTGGAGTGGCGGACAAGCTGTTGATACTCTACTGTCAGTCTCCCTGTAAACATAATCCGCCATGACAGCTTAAAGACCAACAATATAAGACT
This sequence comes from Heliocidaris tuberculata, assembly GCA_025618425.1. NCBI lineage: Eukaryota > Metazoa > Echinodermata > Echinoidea > Camarodonta > Echinometridae > Heliocidaris > Heliocidaris tuberculata. The sequence continues at coordinate 23,315,120 of CM046846.1, forward strand.
TTGGTAAAACACAATTAAAAGTTGCTCGGACTACGCAGAAGTCTTTGAGTATTAAAAGGAAATTACCTCCAAAATCGTGACATTTTGATTATACATGACACTGCAAACATAGCTTTATTGTTTCAAAGGTGTTGAAACTGTTAATATCAAAGAGCTGATAGAGCTAGTTCTAATTTTTCCCACACATTATTTTGTCCTGTGCATTATTTCTAATGAATGCCGGATGATTATGCACCAGTTTATGCTGAATTTGTTATATAATCGTATAAGCCTTGGATATAAATACATGGTTTAAATCAAATATTTCATGAGCTATGACTGGATAAATATTGCTTTACAAAACCTTTAATGGGAGGACGGATAGTCATTCCTGTGGCTAGGGAGCGCGGGATGGTGTAGAAGGTATGCGATCGTACTAAATGAGGGATGTCATGTTATTCACATCTACACTCCGTTATGAATGGGATAGACTCTGCTAGTAACAGCTCTGGAATCTATTCCGAGGGCTTGTTAGCGGAAATTTGGTGGGTCTGTATTTTTATACTTCTTAATACTACGTGATGTTACATTACGATATATTGAGCCTCTGAACCACTAGCCTGTCTCCTAAGCAGAACGAGTTTTCATTGCTGAGTATGAAATTTAGGTGTGCTAAGTGTGGTAATGGAAAGATAGGAATAGGCAAGGATTAGTCTACGTACTCCAGACTCAGAACATTTTCACTGAGATTCAGAGCATGAAAACCCACTCCACTCGTGCTATATCGTATTTAATATCACCTAAATGCAGTGGCGTATCGGGGGGGGGGGGGCAAAACCACCCCTCCCCATTCATGCCATTTGAAACCGCATGGACTCATAATAAAACTTGATTGTATAATAACATAATGGTTGAGAAATAAATATAAATTCGGCCTCGTTTGCTTTTTATAAAACATGTGAAAAGCTGCAGTGTACTTTCCTTCAAGCAATGGAATCCCCTGTTGCTAATTCGCAATAATTTCTGACATGCCATGTGACCTTTTCTCTTCTTAAAATGATTTCCAGAAGAGAAAGCACCCTTCAAAAAAAACAAAACTTTATTTATCATTTTAAACATATGAGAACTGGCACGTCTTAAATGTTAAAGTTCGAATTAATGAGTAGCGATATAAAAATCAATATTCGTGATAACATCATCTCCTGTTAGTAGTCAAGAAGACGGCATCACTCATTAAGCCACAAGAAAAGAATTGATCATACTCGCTTGATCAAATTACTAACACGAAAAACAAAATTCTAATGAGTTCTCCTTGCACATTCGCCATTATATGGCATTAAGGAATAATATTAAAGAGATAATTAGGGATGTCATGTACCCCGTTAATGGTATTAAGTCATCGCGAGCGGATTAGGACTTCAGATATGAAGCTAATAAGAAATGAGCTTCACCATGTCGCATTCAGACAGCTAGGAACCGCTTTGGAACCACTAATTGATACAGCGTGTGCCTTAACCTGCTCTTGCAACATGTGTAACGAGAAGATCAAAAGATGCCGATCGTCATCCGCTAACTTGGTGATGCGCTCCCGTTCATCTTCTAGTTTCCGTCTTCACCATCTTCACTAATCAACTAAAAGTGATGCCCCAAACGGTTTTAACCATGTTAAAGATAAAGTTGAGTTCTGGTCATGAGATATAATTGTGAAAGAAACTGTCGCAAAGCAATTGGGAAAGGTTGATTATTATAGCACATAAAAATTGGTGTATGCTTTAAGGTTTTGGAATCACCAAAATGATAAGAAATTGACTCAGTCGTGCTGAAAGTCATATGCACTGCCCACAGAAAATGTGTATATGGGACTACACACAAATATTCGGCCCAAACATTTCAGCTGTTTCTTGTCGTATTTTGAATGTGAGGGCATTTGAAGAGCAATCCTTTTCATGGAACATATCTACTGTGACAATCTTCCAAACTAACATAATAAGAATGAGAAAGCTCACAAGTTCTTTTTTTACTTTTCCCATAACTCAAGCTTCCCTTTAAAGGGCAATCCAACCTTGGTAATGATATGATTTGTGTGAAAGAAGAAAAATAAGAAAAACAGGATGGTGAAAGTTTGAAAGAAATCGGACAAGGAATAAGAAAGTTATGGATGTTTGAAAAATTAGATCACTACATCTATGCGAATTTCAAATTGGCAATTTGGTGATTCGATTGTGACATTTTTGTGGACAACTCTCCCATTTGTCGTACACAAAAATATCATTAATTTGCAGTTTTCTTCTAGGCGCTTTTACCCTCGGGGCAGTGCTCAAAATATATTGGAGATAGCATATTGTTATTGGTCCTCATGAAAGAAAAAGATCCTACTGAGAAATACATTTTGAAAAAAGTGACATTTTAGTCATTTTGTGTGTTAGAGCAAATGGGGGAGTTGTCCACAGCTACATCACAGTGACATTACCTATTCGGCCAATTTGAAATTCCCATATGTATAGTGATTACAACTTTCAAAAATTCATAACTTTCTTATTACTTGTCCGATTTCGTTCAAACTTTCACCAGTCTGCTTCTCTGATTTTTCCTCTTTCTTTCAAAGCAACTTGCTATTAAGGTTGGATTTCCCTTTAACACGATGCGAATAGTCTTAACATCTTGAGCTGAGTATGACGTAATCCAACTTTGGTTGCTCTCTAATAAGAAGATATTTGGTAGAGAGATGTCTCAGGGATTTTGTTCCCCTCTCCTTCCCTCTCCCGATTTCTCTAAATCTCTCTTTATCTTTCTCATCATCTTTCTCTCGTATTTCCAATTCTCCCTCTCCTGCTCTCTCTCTCCCTCTCTTTCTCTCTCTCTCTCTCTATCTATCTCTCTCTCTCTCTCCATCTCTCTCCATAGGGGTTTCTAGAACATAATTATTTTTCCATTATTCCCCTTTATAAGAACGAATTATAAAATAACATTTTAAAAATAGATATTGATATATTATCGTATATGGAGAGAAGTCGTAAGAGTTTGGAGATGTACAGGTGGTAGATGCGGAGACTTGGTGAGAGTTATAGTAAGGGGGAGAAAGGTGATAGTAGAGAGAGTGGGAATAATAAGGTATTAAAGAGAAAGAGAGAGGGAAATGGAAATATGAGAGAAGTAGATAAAATGAGTAAAATACAGATAGAGAATAAGAAATAGAGAAAAGTTAAGAGAATTAGAGGCAAAACAGAAAACAAGAAAGAGAGAGGGTTAGAGAAATACAGAGAGGGAAAAATAGAAAGTGAGAAAGAGAGGAAGAGAAGGAGAGAGAGAAAGAGAGAGAAACTAAGTTCATAAACCGTGCCTGGAAGAAGAGAGTGATTGAAGTTTTGCTAACTAATGAAATGCACAAACACGAAGCCGGCAATTTGCACGAAAGACGTGACTGCCCTCTGTTCATCCGAGACTGGTAAATACACTATGATTAAATTTGATGGCATCGCCTACACATGTAAATAGAGACGAGAGAAAGCACACAGCAAATGAGATATGATAACCATCAATTTGCCAAGGCAGTCGAATATGAGTGCTCATGAACAGGTTTCCTTTAAAATCCTGCAATGGAGTTCCTCAGCATTTTTCATCAAAGCGACCGTAACACGTTAAAAGAGCGTTAGGATGGTAACGATAAAAGTGGTCTGGAAGTATATAAATGGCGGTTTTGTGGTAAATTATTTGCATTTTCCGTCTCAATTTTCGTCGATGCCTTGACAGCTACAGGAGATAAGATAGTGATGGTTACGGATAGTACAACCTTTCCATCAAATGCTGTAATGATGAATAATTCAATTCGTTACAATTTTCAGCCGGTGTGGATTCAAAACATTTATGCATGGACTTTGCTGTGAGAGGGTGTGGGTTGCATATCCCCCCCCCCCCCCCCCCCACACACACACACACACACATATACACACATCCTCACTCTTCACTTTTGTGTTCTATCCATTTCTGTCTCCTACTCTTTCATTCTCTTCATTTTCTCTCCATAATTTTCCCCATATTTCCACCGAATTTGTTGTTCATTTTTCTAATGATTTATGATTAATACCCTCTATTTCGTCAATCTTCCACTTTTGATATGAAACTAATATAGATCATCTTTTTCATTTCACCTTCAAATAAAAATAGTCAGAATAAAGCGCCATTCGGTAGTTTGGTGTTACTAAGCGAATCGCTCATAAATAATTCAATTTATTTGATTTCCTTTCCAAAAACAGATTCGCACCTTACTAAAGACGTAATCAACTCAAGCAATGACGAAACTAACGCGAGAAAGACCTCGCCATTCCACTGGTGAGACAAAACGTAAGATGTCAATACAGAAAGGGTATCGAATAGGTCACAGCGCTGTTGCCTTTTCGACTCAATATTTAATCAATTTGATTATATCAGTATCAGTATGCCAATAAACGTAATTCACAGGGCTGTTTTCATAAAGCACATCCGACCGTTATTAGGTTCACAGCGAGGGGAATAAGGAAATAAAAACACTGGGCACGATTTCGTCACGTTATTATTCGCACGTTTAGCCGAACGATCGATAATCAATGACTGCACATCGATACACATGCAATTTTCATGTGCTTGGAACGGAGATCTATACTACATGAAATATGGAGGGTTGCGATTGCAATATTGTACATGTTGTAATTGATTTTAGAATGATAAGTCCAGTGTGCGGTAGTACACAAGATGCAATGCTGTTCCAGTATGAACATTGTGAATGAACAAATCCAAAAAGATAAGTTCCATGAATTGAAACATTTGACATGTTTGAGATTACAGTCGCAAATTGATCACATATAGCCATACATCTTTTCTTACTCTTCTTCTTCTTCTTCTAACCCAGTTTTGTTTTGTTTGTTTTTAATGTAGGAAAAACGGAAAGCAAGTTTAACCAACATCTCATTAATTAGCTGCAATCATAACTGTCGGTGTAGAGGAGAAGCAACATTTTAGGAATACATTTAAGCTACAATGTGATTATATTTTATAATTCTGAATATGAATAAACTCCTCTGCTCTGTGTTAAATCGCTAATGTGTTTTTATCCTGCCTATTCGATTTAGTTAATAAAAAACATTGAACAACGCACGACGAAGACTGATTATTATCAAGTTTACAGTAATAACAACTATAATGAAATAGACATTAATGCAAGCATCAACGCCAATATAAATATGATTAAGCCCATGAAAATTAAATATGTCAAGATACACAAAAACATAACATGCATAAAGTTGAGATGTACGACATTAGTATAACCAGTTTACAATGATGACATTAAAAACAAGAAAAATTGTAGTTTCATTCACAAAGCCAGTCTTTCCATTTTTATTTACTCCGCTTGTGAATGAGGAAAACAAAGTTAATGTTGGGATGCAGTTCACAAGAGACGATGTGTGTGTTTTGTAGGAGGTGCATGCCCTGGGAAGATGTTGCTGAGAACCTTTCTGTAATATAGGCTTAGTGCTGTGATATACCTGTCAAAGTTAAGAATCTTATTTATTTTCTCTTAGGCCATTTCCTGGGCAGATGACTGTAATCCGTAAGATCTTGGATGAATCCACCTCAAATAACACCCTTTCAGTTTGAAGACAGAAATGTTCCATTAAAGACAGAAGTGGGTGCGTTCGTGAAGAAATTATGCATGTAATTTGAAGTCCAAAGTTAATGCCGAACATATCCATATAATCTCTAAGTGTGTCTGTATACATGTAACCATTTGCAATTATTTGTTTGGCAGACCTATTTACTGGACTCATTTATGGACAATTATGTGCAAACTTGCCTATTTAATATGATTCCGAGGAAAAGGGGTGAGGGGGAGAGGGACAGGGAGAATTTGAAGAAGCAGAACATGCAGAAAGAGAAATTTGGTGGAGGAGAGATTTTTTTTCTTCACAATACTGCAATAAAGCAATACATTGTTTAATTTTCGCGACCATGATTTCTCCTTTCGCGTATCAAGTGAGTGTCTTTCCATTTTGTGGGTTATCAAACATATATAAATGAGCAGATGGAAATGTACATTAACTGAGGACTCCATTAAGAGAGACATATATCATGACAGAGAACTCCAAGCTACAATCGCTTCACTTTGATCTGATAGACCTCCATGACAGAGGCTAGGGCCGATGAAGCACTTGCGGATTTGGAGGGGAGGGGGGGGGGGTGGGGCGAAACCGGCCCGTGCCCCCTTTTGAAAACCAAGGGGCATACCTTACGCAAACAACCCCCCACATATGCCCCGCCCTTTAGATTTAATATTTTTTGACAATAAAATTACCAGAAAATGTGATACTATTTTGTTTGCCTGTCAGAATTTTTCATAGTTGTGCAACCCCCCCCCCCCCCCCCCCCCCACATCTTGAAACATGCTGAATACTCCCCTGCGGTGACGTATAGTGCCCAAAGCCTCAAGAAGCCACTGATAACAGGTTTTATCTTTGGACGAGCACAGTAACACCCCAGTCACATCAAACAGACCGACAGGGAATTAATGAACAAAAAAAACCCAAAAAAAAAACACCGAATGGCCAAGAATGGGTCGGTTTGGAATCGGCATGATCGGTGCGATCGGTTTGGCGGTGTGACTGAGGTATGAAGCGCTGTATATTATCAGCGGCCACTTAGCAATGCCACCTGTCGCTAAATGGGTCCCGGTGCTCCCTACCCCTAAAGCTCTGCGAAGGCGCTCAATAATGCACGACCTATTGGCCAACACGGCCGGGTGTTCTCGGGGTGTTCTTTTGAAAGGGAATCAGTAACAGTGTGAGAAATATATTCGCGGGAATCAATGTGTATATTGCAATGGATAGATTGCCTTGAGCATTGTGACATCATAATGTACAAAGAAAGAATGTCAGTTCGAGTTGCTATAATGGTAACATTACGATTGACACTGAACCCGAATAATCTATTTTCTTGTATCTATATTTTTGTAGTAAGTTGATAACATTTTTCTAGGTTGCATAAAATCGTAGTTTGTCTTGAGTTATTATCGACACACTCGTTTTAATTTCTTTATTATGAACATGATCTTTTATATGATCTATTTCATAGAGATAACAAAAAATGTAAGATATTTTTTGTGTTACAATCGTACTTAAGTACTAGTATATGATCAATAGAAAAATTTGTAATCTCTTTTCAAAGACGAGGCATCTTTCTGGTGACTACAACATGATAATGTAAGTAGAAAAATACCTTTCAAATAGTGAAAATATGAAACAGTGTGATAGCAGATGTTGACTTAAACATAGCTTAGATTTATGGTGTCGTGGTATGTAGGCCTAAACATGCTAAAGAAAGATTAATCCTTCAAGAATTTTAAATAACTTAATACATTCCTTGCGGAGTACATTAAAATTCCTCATTAATCTTGTTCATTATCATATACTCGTTTTAGAGAGTTTTGAGGGAGAAATATCTGTCGAAACTATTCTATTTGCCAGTATTCACTCAAAAAGAAGAAAATTTTGCTTTGTTCAATACTTCTTTTTATTTTGATCAGAAATTTGTTACCATATGATTGTCGGTTTATGCGGTAACATAGCTTTCCTGACGTCATTTATAATGATGTAGTTCGTTTCAATTTTTTTTCTACACAACAAAGTACGTATATGTCACTCTAAAAATACATCACCATCGTTCATGTATCTGCCAAATATAGAGAGATATCATGACATTTCTATCTTCACTAAAAAGTACAATTACATGAGCATCTGATCAATACAATTCTCCAAAATTCATTTACTTGCATTCCCGAAAAAATATCAGATAATGGAGAGGATGATTTCATCAATTTGGACAATTTCGGGAGAAAGGGTTTCCCCCATTCAGATTTGGTCCGCCATTTTGTCTTTCCTTTTCAGATGGTTATGATGATAGTTGATGGAAAAACAACGAAGCACAACTTCAATTTCATATCGACCAATATTTCCTCTATAGTGGGCTGACGAGACTCGAAAGAGAACCGGAAATTTTTAGACTGACAGTCCAAAAATTTCTTTTCTCCTAGTGCGATGAAAATTATCATGGCTTTATGCGTGTATATATTTTTAGCATGTTATGCTTGGATAATAAAGACTTTGGTACGCGAAATGTTTGAATTGTTTGTCAGTGATTCATGTAGTTGTATCCTCTACACTAAAATATTATAATTTCCTTATTCAGGCATTTAAGGTTTTTGTTTTTAATCGAAGTGCTTTTTATTATTCTTGACACTGTTTTATTGATTGATTGATTGATTGATTTAATTACATTTATTTACAGTATTTACAATTAAGTATAATACATGTACATACAATGATATTAACATATAAAGGAAGAAAAGCATTGGTTGGTAAAAGGGGCAAGATAATGGCATAGTGTTAGTCGAGACTGACATACAACAGAAGAAAAGAAAATCAGTAATTAAAGTTCGGCAAACAATTATTGAATTATCGTTTATGCATAGATCCATTTCTTCTGAGCTTCGTTGATAGGTCTGCCATTACTCATGTTCGAATTCAAGAACGTAATATCAATTCGAACACCCCCATAATATAAATGCGTGTATCAATATCAGGGCCTAAAGAAAGAGGACACTTTTTACAACAATCCAACATTCCATCCGACACCTTCTTGCGTGTTTTAAAGTAGGTTCCAGATGCATGAATACCCATTATTTCAATTCTCTCTCCCAATTGTCTCGCATTAAGAGCTTTGGTCTGAAATCCAGCAGGCTTTCGAATTGATATACAAGGTATTTGAGCTGCATCTAAAGGAATTTAGCTCAATGAATAGCTTGCACGGAAGTAGAAATGCACTTAAAGACGGTTATGGTTCAAGAATCTGTATATTAAGTAGCGAAATGATTTATAATATCATTTCTTTCATCAGGTCTTTTATGAAAGTCATTTCATCATTCCTGGCAATATCTCATTCCAGAAGTGAATGCCAGAGGAAATTTCACTGTAAATTTGGAACACGGCAAAGTTTGGGGGTAACCGACACCGTAGTGGTCATATAATACGCACAAATTGTATTTTAGTTCATGAAATGAATAAAAATATTTTTGGACATCAAATTTAAGTTACTTAGTTTCTTCTTATATGTAGACTGTAGAGAGCAACCATATTGAGATTACGTTATGCTTATAGCTCATCATGTATGATTATGTGGATTTTTGCATTTTGCCTTTTATGCAATTTGAAAATTCAATAAAAAAAATTATATCGAATTATCAAAAGAATGATACGGCGTTAAAAAAAACAGCTTGTACGAACAAATAATTTCCCATCGGAAAGTAAGAGAGTGACCTCGAAGGATAAAAGAGAGTAAAATATCAATTCAGATAGCTCAGGTAAACAGGTGTTTCATTCTTATGTGATTAGTCAGGATCTTAGGTAGATGTGGACTTATCTCATTGATCATTCATTTGGGATAACAAAAGGATGGACAGCGATTACGCTTTGGACTTCGAGGTCAAACTTGATCTGAAGCTATTATATCATGTAAGGGGCTAGGTAGCAATGATTCTTTTAAGAACGCAGTCTGATATTTAAAGGCTGACTACAAGTTGAATCTTAAAACCACCTTCTGATATATAATCGTACTGTGAATCGGGGCTTTATATGATTTTTTAATGAATCTCATGGAATTTGACGTTATTTGAAAGAATATCCCTTACACTCTATGATAACATAAATACTTAAATCAAGAGATGGGTCCTATATACATTTAGATTGCTCTTGAAACAGATAATTCTTGCTCTTTAAGACTCAGCAGAATGATAAACTCCAAGGTGGTACATTGATGTTATTATATGAAAATTTAGAATACAGAATTTCTTAATAACTGCAATTTAAATTATTTTCATAAATCGAGACTCTTTATGGCACCCCGGGCCCCGACCAGCCCTGAGAAAGGCATTCGAGAACATCAAGGCTTTCATTTAAAAAGCCGATACACAACCAACCAAACCTGGGTTTTCCTCCAGGATATACCCGACCACTGACCGTGGACGGCATGGCGTGCCGACACTTGACGTTGGTATGATAATCACGACAATAGCAAATATACTCGGGGAATATCAAATAACGGGCAGGAGAAAGAGAATAGGAGCAAAGCGGGATGATTTATGATATATATTCCGATCATTCATACAGAGTCATGCTCCTAATGCACCGTGGGGACCTTCGATGTATTCTGGCATTATCGGGTTTCATTGAATGAAAGTATATGCACTCCTACCACCTATATCCACGTACGAGTCATAAGGGAGGAGGTATAAAAATATATATTTTCTTTCCAAAATAGAAATGTGATTATAAACCTTCGATCTCTGTTAGGTAAGTATATATATGTATATATATATAATATATATATATATATATATATATATATATATATATATATATATATATATATATATATATATATATGGGCGAGTCCATGGTATTCTGTACAATATACCTTTAATACTGGTATCATACCATTTTTAATATACGAAATGATCTATCAAGGTCATTGTCCTACTATACAGTTTGGATCACACTCATGAAAAGAAAAATAACACTTGCAATGTTATGTTTTGTTTATAATTCTTTATTCTAGGTAACGATTATGACAGCAAATGACCACCTGAGATTAGCCCATGTATGCATGTATTCACAGAACGACTGTATCCGCCGCACTAGCTTTTGATTGTTCTTAATCTATTACGAAACTGTGCGTGTAGTGTATCCACCTAATACAATACAATAAAAAGAAATTGATAATTCCATTCTTTCTCAAAAGGAAATATTTCTTAAAAAGGGACACAAAGATAAGGTAGAAATAGATACATTAATTTTCATTCCACGAGCGCACAATCATTAACATGCATGGCCAAAGATGGGGATGATTCTGTCGGCATGATAAGTTCCGTCTGTTCAATCACCCCCCCCCCCCCCCCCCCTTGTAAAAAAAACAAAACAAAAAAAAACTGGTTACGCTAATTGAAATGTGTTTTGCAGTAGTAGATTGCCTGCCTTAGGTTACAGGTAAAAAAATCTTTCTAATCGAAATTCCGATCAGAAAAGAATTAATCGCAGAAACGATTATAAACAATCAAACAAGCATATTATCGTCGCTTAGGTATTCACGGATACCTTCGTTAAACTATAATTCGCAATAGAGTTAATGTTTGGGAAGCAGACTTTCGTTTCGGTATCATTTGATTTCACTTTGTAATCATTAAGAAAACTGGTTACGCTAATCGAAATGTTTTCTGCAGTAGGTGACTACCTGCCTTGGGTTACAGGTAACAAATCTCTTTTCCAATCGAAAATCCGATCAGAAAAGAATTAATCGCAGAAGCGGTTAAAAACAATCAAACAAGCATATTATTATCGTCGCTCAGGTATTCACACATAACTTCGTCAAACTAAAATTCGCAATGGAGTTAATGATTCGGAAGTAGACTTTCGTTTCGGTACCATCTGATTTCACTTTGTGATCATTAAGAGGGTGTTGGCGGTGTGCATAATAAACAGCGTTACCATGGCTGTGTCGTAATTTGAAATGGGCCAATTTACTTTAACTTCTAAATCATGACGTTTCCAAACGAACTCTTTCGACCCTTTTTTGTGCGTGTGTTTTCTTTGAAGCCTTGGAAATGCCAACATTAAACACCAGCGATTCATGAAAATTAAATTCAGACGAGGGACATGTAATGTGCTTTCTATCCATTCCCTCCTCTATGTCTGCCTCTGTCTCTGTCTCTGTCTTTCTGACTCTCTCTCTCTCTCTTTCTTTCTCTTCTCCCTCGCTCTAATACAGTCTTCTTTACCCAGGGGAGCATCATTGTTCTTCCAGAGGACCTTATAATCACTATTACCACATAAGTCCTATAAATTAAGAGAACATCATTGCTAGGTACCCATTCCTGGGTCGAGAGGGACAATGTAAAGTCCTGCAGGATGTAAGCAACAGACATGGATCGAACCCCAAACCTCTCGGGTGAGAGTCAAAAGCCTTAACCAATAAACCAGTGCTCCCACTGTATAAAAATATGATAAAATCTCTCTCTCTCTCTCTCTCTCTCTCTCTATCTATCTATCTCCCTCTCTCTATCTCTCTCTTTCTCTCTCTCTCTCACTTTTTCTCTCTCTGTCGCTCTCCTTTCCTCATGTTCTTCTCTCTGATAACATCAACTCGTCATTTCTTTCTCTCAACGTGACACACTAATTGTCTGACCCAGTTTGGAAGCTGTCCGTCATCAGGGGCAAGTCTGCCACACCATCACGTCATCCAAGACCACTGCTTAAATATGCATCCTCATACCTCAATATTGAATGAGTGGCAAAGGCTGCCTCCCGTTGATTCAAGGGGGCACCGAGGAATAATTAGAACACCGTCATAAAACGGAACCTATGACCTGAACGCCATTTTGCTTCTAAAATTCGGAAACTCATTTTTTTTTTAAATTCTATTTCTATTTCTACAAATAAATCTCAGTGACTGTGACGAACCCCTGTTTTCAATAAAGAGAATGAAATTTTGTTTCCTAGAAACAAGGACGCCCATGTCGTAACCCTCTCTGTGAACTCTATCATAAATGAGTGCGGGTTATGTGTGAATGTGGGTTAGGTTAGCAGGGTTGCAATGTTGATTTATGATTCATGTATTATTATTATTGAGTGAAATCAAAATAAAGATTTTTTTTTTTTTTTAAATGGTGGGGGCGACGAACAACATGGCGGAGTTACAGGTGGTTACGAAACTGGTCCATGTAAGCTTCGGTAGAAGTATAGAGTAGAAGAATGCATTTGGATACGGAAAATGGCTCCGTAAAGGGCAGTAAACAATTACAACATCCATGAAAACAACAACAACAAAACGCACATACATATGCATTAGTGATGATAATTTTGTTTGCTTGCTTTTTAGTTGCCTTACATTACCTGGATGAAATGAATGTAAGACGACTGTGGCGGTAAGGGAGATGGCTGACATACATTATTTGTAACAGGACCTTTTTTTTCGAAATTGTACCCGAATTTTTAAATGAATAATTATTTAATTTAAAAATGTCGGATAGATAGGTGAAATTGTCACATTTTGTTCACTGCAACCTCCTCCTCCAACACAAATGTATGCCAAGTAAATAAACTCTAGATAGGGATGAGTTTCGTAAGGTCATGACGAGTGGGTTTGCATTCTCTCTCACTCTCTCCTCGTCGTCTCGTCAAATCGGATGTGTCGACTAGTTTAAGGTCATTTTAATGAAAAGCACTCATTTCGAATTCACAGAGAAATGCCAATTAGGCCATTGTGTGTCCATTACCACCAATATGGGTCCGCACGCCTCCAGTATTATTGAAGTGACATCGACCTGTCTGTTATCATGTGATGTGAAAGGCTATGGCCACTTGGATCACACCTGTATGAAGCACGGGCGGATTTTATTTTTTTTAATGGGGGGGGGGGGGGGGGTAGGATGGGAGCACAACCAGTCCTCATCCCTTCAGAAAATCAAGTGGCATGCCGTCAGTATATGCAAACCCGAAAATGTGACATCTGAAAATATGACAACTTTAAAATAAAAATAAAAAATGGGCAGAAAAGTGTGCCCCCCCCCCCCTTTTTTTATTACAAACTCCTGGATCCGCCCTTGGTATGAGAGACACATTTTCCTGGGGAAAGTGTCACGTTTGTGCGTCCCCCTATCCCATATAGCCTTCTTTTATTATGCATAAGCACGTTTACGTAACCTCCCACCAGGCCTCATGTGCGCCCCGCTGACAGAGGACTCCCCTAATGACCCGGTTATTGGGTACAGAGGCCCATTTCTTTTACGGAAAGCACTTGAGAAGGGACGGTAAATGCATCTGCTGAATTTTGATATGGTCATGTCCATAATTCAACACGCATTTCAACAGGTGGGACAGCGTTGTTTCAGCATATTGTACATACAGCGAACTTAGAACAGGCACCCGTATATAAAATCAGTGCCTCAACATCCTCCAGTTGTCAGTGTTTATTTCCTGTACATAGTTTCTTGTTGTCGTTGATAAGCAATACTCAGATAAGAACAAACAAGATTTAAATTGATGATAAAAAATGTCAAACTGCTACTGTTTTCATTGGCATTGACCTAACTACAGTGAATAATTAAATAGTGAAACTTTATTTCGCAATGGGTGCGTGCTTTTAGCTCTATCTTCTTTGAAAGCAAGGCAAGAGAGTGTAGAGAAATAAAGAGGGAGGGATTGAGAGAGAAAGGGAGCGAGAGAAAAAGAAGAAGAAGAAAGAGAGTGAAGTCTAAAAGGTTAGAGGGAGATTCTATAATTAGGAAAGTAAATTTAAAGGGAAATAAAGAAAGCAAGAAAAATAAAGGTAGAAATAGCAGAAAGGGGGAGGGGGTAGAGGGAGAGACTAATGATTTGAGTATAGAGAGATAGAGAAAGTGAGAAATGGAGGGGGAAATAGCAGAGAGAGGGGGGGAGGGGAGGGGAGAGGGAGAGAAGTATAAAGGGGGAAAGGCGATGTAGAGAAAAAGAGAGATAGAGAAAGCTAGAAATTGAGGGAAACTGTTTGACAGAGAAAGAGAGAGAGAGAACGAGATAGAGAGAGAGTGGGGCGTATAGAGGGGGAGACAAATGATGTTAGTGGGTTAGAGATACTATAATGAGGAAAGTAAATTTAAAGGGAAATACAGAAAGCAAGAAAAATAAAGGTAGAAATAGCAGAAAGGGTGGGGGAGAAAGGAGGGAGAGGGAGAGACTAATGGTGTGAGCATAGGGAGATAGAGAAAGTGAGAAAAGGATGGGAAAATAACAGAGAGAGGGGGGAGAGAAGGGAGGAGAGAGAGGGAGAGAAGTATAGAGGGAAAAGGGTGATGTAGAGAAAAGGAGAGATAGAGAAAGCTAGAAATTGGGGGAAACTGTTTGACAGAGAAAGAGAGAGAGAGATGGCGTTCGTACCATCGTCCGCTTCAATCAATTCATTTCCTCCTCCCATCCTTCCCTTTCCTTGTACGAATAATCATCGTCCAATGTCCTTTTATCAATGACATATCAGATAGGAAATGAACGGAGAATGCACGTTACGGGTTGGTGTTTGTAGGCGTTAGGTACAGACAGCGAGAGTGGTAGAGCGGTGTTTTGAGGAGTCTGTTTGGGGTATTGACACCATCCTTCTACCACATTCTACATCCTTCAGAGACTCCTACAATACATCTTTCACCGATATTGACTGCATACCGTTGGATGTATTTAAATCATTAAACATGTTAAATGAATGCAAAAATTAGTTCTTGTGAGAAATTGAATAAAAATTACGGACATTATTGTAAGCAGTGCAGCGGTACGGGGAACTTTATAAAACATAATACATATTATTCAAATGAATGCAAACTTTATTTCCTTGGAAGAAATATGAATAAAAATAATGGAAATAATAATACTGCAAGCAAGTGAATGGAGAGCTCATGAAACATATCCTCAGAGCTACATGATTTAAGTTGCAGGCCCCTGAAAAAACGCCCACCAAAACGATGGTCCAAATACAGTTGTACTTTTGCATCCTCTTTCGAGAAACTCTCAAAACTTATTGCAAACAAAACGCACGAATGATATTCATATTTTAATGCATTTCATTGTGTCAGTAACAGGTATATGAAATCAATGATATAGTCTGTCAAACGATATTAGCTGATTAATATTTAGGTGCATGATATATAATTTTTTAATGTATCTTTGCTATCAAGGTCGGAGGCAATTCAATTCAGCATCTTTCGGATAACATGATACCAAATGAAAAAAGAATGAAATATAATTATGATTACATCAGCAATTTTATTTCCGTTGCTTTGCTACAACAGATGAAGAAACATGGCAAACAAAAGTGATTAACTGTTCTCATAACATTCTAGGCGATAAATGTTTTGAGTGAATCTTGTCATTGTTTTATGCACAATTAACCATTTTCATATTTGAATATCAATCTATAGATTAATGGATACATAAACAGTTCGCTATGACTGCCTCTGAAATGTCATTTTAACTTGGATGCTACATTTCGATTCCATGACTGGCAATAATAATCGACTCATTTCAAGGACATATTCATTCAGTGTTTCTATCCTGCTATCAAATTCATCAAATTAGACAAAGTAACTACCGTAACCGAGATTAATTCCGTTTTCTTTTACTCGATAATGGGATTTAACCTTTAAAAAGATTGGGAAATGTGTGCCGAGGTATAGGAGCTTTCAATTTAGATTAGAGTTTCGTGATTTTACTGCGACACATCGTGATTAAGCCAGGCCGGATCCAACTCATCAGCGGGGGAGCTCGCGGGGGTGGTAGGAACTTTCCCTTGAAACAACCAGTATGTATTCACTGGTAGTAGCTAATTCACTGGTAGTATTAGCTAAGGCATTTTATTTTGATTTTTCTCTCTCGATCCAGGTGTAGGAAATGGACACCTGGTTCGAAGAGACTCCTATAGAATGCTTGGAGGTCTAAAGTCACCATGGTTAAAGTCAGTTGAAGCGCCGTGAGAGCTAGGAAAGATACCGCTTAACATGCTTAACGGACCTGAAAGTTTTCTTAAAAAAAAAGTTAAAATTGTTACTATCCGGTTTGATTAGGTTCACTTCATATTATGGACTTTTCCCAATTATGAGAAAACGATGAAATGACTCCTTTTTTACTCCTCCCAAATCATGTGAGGTTGGTTATTCGCCGTTTAGGAAACGTGAAAAGTAGGGTAGCGTGTGTCCAATGAGTACTGCGAGTTGAAAGAGATACGATTAGCCGTCAGAGAATATAGAGGCATTATCATAATGGCGAAATTAAATAATTACTCTCCATGCATTCTGGATGGCCAGCGGAATATAATGGGTGCGGAGATGTTGGCGGTATGAGTCGAGGGAGAGCTATTATGCGCCAGGCCGCTCATAAAGAGGTAACATTAGAAGGATGGGGGTATCTCGCGAGATAAAAGAAGGGATGCGAGACCGGAGGGGGTGCAAGTTAAAGAGGAAGTCATGTTAAAGAGGGAAAAACACGATCGCAAACATTGTCCTAAATAAATTGCAAGAGCATCGCCAGTCATTGTCTACTGAAATGTGTGGATATTACAATAGCTTCTCACATTATTATTCAGAACTTATCATTTCTATAGCCATGGCAAAAAGGTAGTGCAATTTCTCTTGCTGGTATTCTACAGAGATGTTTGCGGTCAAATATTGTATTACAAAAGTGAAGGAGTACTCATGAAGGAGGCATACAGCATAACAGGATAAAAATACATCCCTTATCAAACATGTCACAGCCGTGTTAGAAAGGATAGGCAAATCAAACAAGTGTATACTAGCATGGAACGTAAAAATAAAGATAGGGATGTGGAGGAATAGAAAGGAGACAGGACTCTATGAGAGAAATTATAATAATAATAATAATAATAATAATAATAATAATAATAACAATAATAATAATAATGATATCATTAATAATTATAATAATAGTAATAATAATAATAATAATAATAATAATAATAATAATAATTATTGATAATAATAATAATAATAATAATAATAATAATAATAATAATGATAATAATAATAAAAATAATTATTAATAATAATAATAATAATAACAATAATAATAATCAATAATAATAATAATAATAATGACAATGATAATAATGATGATAATAATAATAATAATAATAATAATAATAATGATAATAATAATAATAATAAAAATAATAATAATAATGATAATAATAATAATAATGATACTCATATTGCGCCATCTATCTAGTTTAACTATTCCGAGGCGCATGATGAAAATGAGAGAAGCAAGAAGGTAGAAATGGACCAAAGAATACTTCAAATCTGTGTTCAATTACATTTCACTGTATCCTTTAGAAAAAAGGACCTTTTTCAAACTTGACTTCAAGAATCCAAAGTGTCTATGGAACGGATATTAGGAGGTAACTAGTTCCATAAACATGGCGCCGCAGCTATAAAGACACGGTCACCAAGAGATGGTTTTGTTCTTTGTGCCACAAGAAGATTTGTGCCAAAAGAACGCTGACAACGAGTTGGTACATATTCAGAAATTAGATTTTCAATATATGAGGGGGCAAAAACCATGTAATGTTTTCCAAGTAATAAGCAGAATTTCATACTCGTTACGCTCTCTGACTGGTAGCCAATGTTAACCCTTTCAAAATTGGTGAAAGAAAGAGGAAGAAGATTTATTTTTTAAAAAAGAAAGAAAGAAAATGGAAAGATTTCAGTAGGAGAGTGATACAGAGAAAGAGAGGGATATAGAAAGACAGAGAGACATACCAGTTGATGGTAGGAAGACAGTAAATTAATAAAAACATCTTGTACAGGTGCAGAGAGAAGTACGAACAAGATCTCGTAACGATCTCTTAGTATCCTGTGGGGAACGGAATAAGAACCATCGAAAAAACCCGGCTCTACATGATCATCATATAAAAAACGAAAATTCTAGGAAGACAATCATATATGACAGTGTATCATAATATCTGCGCAATTCCGGAACACTAAAATTTGATTAAAATATTCTGCGAGAGAACGAAAATGTTTAGAACTCTATATGACGCCACCACATTACAGCACGCCCCTAATAATGACAGCAAAAATTATGTGTTCTCACGAGACTTGGTAACGAGTTTATACTGAAAATTGATTTATTTTCTTCCAACACTCAAGGGTTTTAAATCTGAAATTAACTGAAAACAGCACAATTGTAAAATAATAATAATAATAATTCATATTATGCATGTTGATTGTATCACATGATTATATGAAAATACCAACAATGACTACTACTAATCTTCCCAGGTCTACCTCTATCTTTGTATATAAATTATCTACTTTAATAGAAACCAGATCTGATGAGGAAAAAAATGAAGTCAAACACAACTTAATGGCCCTGTAACTTGATCTACAATATCAGGGGGTAGATGAGTAATCTCCACAAAAATCAAACGAAATGAAATAATCCAATACAGTCACGTTTGTGATATTCTGTGAGCGAAAGTAATTTAGGTCTTGTTCCTTTGCTACAATAAAAAGTGCTTGTAAATCTAGCGATGATATAATGTGAGAGCGCCTCTCTTCATTGCTCAAGAAAGATTTATTCCGCCCGATTAACTATACTCTAGCTATAGTGGGCCTCATTAATTGCTATGAATGATGAATGTTCGACCAGAAACTGTTTTTAATTCGGGATAGATCTGAGCCTAATCCTCGCGGAATACATGTTTGATTTATTACCCTGGGTTGTGTAGCTTGTAAATCAGGCGTCTGGTTTCCAGGGCCCAACAATCATGAAAAAAGGCACAGAATCATTTTTATTAAGGCACCGACCTGGTCATACATAGGCTTAAATAATAAGTGGGGTTATGAGTTCATTGTAATTACAGAAGCGGTGATAACACAAACGATTTCCTGCCTGTTTACAATTTATGGTGATCCTTTTGATTCCTCCAAAATGTAAACATCCCGGAATTCTATTCGCCAATTTGACATCAACACAATGCCCTACACTTTACGTTTTTGTTTATGTAAAACATAATGAACGAAGAAACTGTTTACATGTATTTCTATTTGAATGCTCTTGGGAATATCTAAAGAACTTTTTGAGGGGATTGAGTATTAAAATAAGTTATGAGAATACGAGATCTCAAATTTAATCATGAGTTACTGAAACATGTTCGATCCTGTATGCCCCTCCCTACCATACCCAAGCTCCATTCCTATATAATATAGGGAAAAAATTTATGGTGGGGTATATATTGTATGATAGATCAGCCACATGTATTACTACATTGTATATCAGTGGAATAGTTATCCTTTTGAAAAAAATTTACTGTTATTTACTGAATCACATTTGGTCACTTTTGTATTGAAAATTCATCTTGACTGTTTGTTTGATCATGATTTTATGTAATGTTCATTTCTTTGTATTGCATTGTCAATGTTATATTTGTTAATTTGCAGAGCCTTCTTGAAAACCAGTTTTGAAATCACTGATGAAGCCAAACTGGTGAAATAAGACTTTATGAATAAATAAATAAATAAATAAATAAATAAATAAATAAATAAATGAATATGTTTGAAGCAATTGGTGGTTACTGTGACAATCCAGTAACATGATTAACCGATTACATGCGGGGACCAGACCATCTCTGTATTAAGCCCATGGGAATCAGAAAATTAAGTAGCCAACGGGTTAACTTTCACACTGAAAGTTAATGATGTATCCTCCATAGCCCCTCCCCCGCCCCCTTACTCTTCATTCGGTGTATTTCATTACTAAACCAAAACCTTTCACGTCTACATTAAAAGAACATTTCGTTTGAAGAGGAGCTACAGATTGTTGTCCTGCCCAACTTTCTGTTACCATTGAAACCATTTAGCAAGCTAGCGATTCACCTAAGCAAATATCATCAGCTTGGCGCCTTGTCTGATCTTTCTTTCCAATAGGTCCCTCATTCCCTTCCCTCTGGTCCGCCGGGGAACGCACCAGAAAAGGGCAGGATTCGGTAAGGTACCCATCTGGGACTGACATCTAAATGACACTGGGGCAACCAACCTGGTAACCTTGCCCATGCTTGAGCACGTGTAGATCGTATTGTAAACTCTATAGATGGGACGGGGATTTCAGGAGAGATAATGCGTTCGTGACACTCTATCCACCTTCTCTCCCCGGTTCGTCATGAAAAATATATGCGTGGTCGTGTCTTCCGGGTTCTCTACAGGGAGCCACATCGATTATTCAGCCGCTGTCGAAGCGATTAAGCATCTTTCCGGACCAATCCCATGGCCCACATCGCGGCAGAAAATTTACATGATATAGTAGTAAGTACGCCCTGGCAATACTTCTGTTTACTAGGTGACGCATTGTCTTTGAGAAGAAACGCATCGCTTATGCAGTATAAATTCTGATGATTGAGGTACCAACCCCCTCCCCACTGCCCCCGTAAGATAGCTATTACACATACTCTTGTTACATTGTCAAGGCCAGATGGAAGCTTGAACAAATCGTATGCAGCATTAGAGTGAAGCTAATGTACATTAAAGGGTAATTGCTGCAGGGTTGCGAGAATGTCATTACGTATCTAATTTCCTCGGATTGGCACAACCTTCGCCTCATGATAATCCACGGAATGCGCTGTGCTTAGGAAATCACTGGTTCACATGCCTACATTTTCGAACAGAGTTCTTTGAAATTAACATTCACAACCACTTAGTTAAAGCACAAAAATGCTCATGGCTGTGAGAAAAGAGCCGTGGGCTTATTGTGGTCTCAAGGCTTTACAATATAATCTACTCATCTCAATGATAGTTACAGCGGTTATCTAAGGAAGATGTGAAATTGTCCACAAAAAATCCGTCCGCATTTTGTTTCCTGTGTGAACATAATACTACCTCCTGACCCTAACCCAAATCATACTTTGAGAAGTAAAACAAGTGAACAAGGTGACAATTTATAGGCAAAGCGACCGAATGAATGGACTGAATGCATGTGCTGATTGAAAGGGTCACGAAGTGTTAACAGAGTGAGATATGATTCCAGGCTACTTTGACATTTGCTTAGCAAATTTCTTTGTTAATAAAAGCTTAATTTGAAGGAGGGAAGATAAAATGAAAATGTTTCCAGACAGAAAACAAGGCAATGTTATCATAATGTACTTCTGAAGGGATAACAACACCCTAGCATCTTTGACGATTCCAGACGCTCTCTCCTAATGACCCGTTCCCTGTCGAAGACCAGTGATCTATTGCACGTACTGGTGGGATTAACAAGTCCCTGATCAGTCTCATCGTTGCAAGAGACATGAATCACCCTGGATGAAGTCCCCAAAGACATCATTCTAGTATGTCCACGGGACAATTTCGCTGGTTCCATGCTGCTGCAGTGCGTAGTTCATAATGGTTATTATAGAAGGTTTCAATTATGTACGACATCTTAGCTCTTTCGAGTAGTTGCCTTTCATAATACTTACAAATGCAGCTTAAACTTGATGCAAGTAAATGATTAATTCTCTATTTGGGTATGAAATATAGGCCTAGTTCTTATGACAACGCAGGCTTCAGACAGTATAGGTTCATCTATTTTCACATAATCATCTAATTAGATTTCATCATGTTTATCATATTGTGCACACGAATGATCACGTCATTTTCAACAATTATGCAAATTGTTATATCACAGTTTCTTTATTTTCCACAGGGTATTATTCCATAGGGAGGAAAGGCGACCAAATGAAGAAGGTTTTGATAGTAAGTGTAGTCGATCTAGGCGTTGACGGATAAAAGCTCATCGAAGACCTTGGGTAAAAAGATATCATTAAATTAATTATGTACAATCATTTCTGTTAAGCTGAATGCCATTGCTCCTGTTATCGAAATTCAGAAGAAAAATATGCAAATAGATCATTGTCAACGTAGCAGGTGGCCAGCACAAAAGATCCATTTAAAAAAAAAGTTCGTTCATGTGAATAATTAACCACTTGTTCTGGTTAATACTACCACCACCAGTGACCGACCGCGTTCTGTTTCACTCCAACCTGCAAATGCATGACTTTTCCAGATTCACGGGGGAGGCTACTGCTTGCGCTATCACTTCACTCATTTTGTACTTTTAAAAGACTGTTTAAAGCATCAGGCTCGTATATGGTAGAAATCGAGGATGACTCATAAGATAGTAACCGTTAAAGCTCAGAATACTACAGGACTACGAGTTTGTCGAAGTCATAAGTGTTCCCCCATTCTCTCTCTCTCTCTCTCTCTCTCTATCTCCCCCCTCTCTCTCTCTCTATCTCTCTCTCTCTCTCTCTCTCTCACTCCCTATCTCCCTTTCTCTCTCTCTCTCTCTCTCTCTCTCTCTCTCTCTCTCTCTATTCCCCCCCCCCCCCCTCTCTATCTCTCTTTGGGTTTTGTGTTCTATACTTGCTAGTATAAATTGAAGGCTTTTCGAGATAAAGTTTAACAACGTGATAATCTTTCTACATCTACCATCTGACAATTAGGAAAGAAGGATTTTTAAATAGGAACTGAACTTGTGCGGCAAAATCTGTTATCATTTTCTGTAAAATAATTTGTCACACGATTACAAGTTGTCCCCGCTTTTTACTCCTAATTCTTGAGGTAACAAAAATGCATGTGTTACCTGCTAATACATGGACACTAATTCATGGCTGGTATAAAGTACACTTAACCCCACGCAAACATGCAAAGGGTCATGGGAGAGGGAGAAAGAGAAAGTGAGTAAGAAAGGGAGAGAGAGAGGGAGAGAGAGTAAGGGAGAGAGAGAACCAGGCATCATCGGGAGGTGAAGACTTGTAAACATGTTTTGATGGATTGCTGATATTCGACCTATGTTTAATCAAGTAGGTATTTCTTCTGTAGCAATAATCAGCACATTAATTGACCTGAGTAATGATTCTTGACACCGCATATGATATTGCCGTTACGAGGCAACGTGGCTGTCCCGACAAATTTGCTGCAGATGATTATGACCGTCCCACAGGGATGATGGTCTAAACACATGCCTTAACTACATCTTTGATGAGAATATTGAAATTGCGATGGTATAAGGCATACCTTTGGCTAGCGACTCTGCGGAGTCTTGAAGAAACAGGTGTGATACTCCATTGAATATTTTTTAATGTCAGACCTGTAATATTTATATGTAGCACTGTCAGCATAAATTTGACAGACTATGTATCTATGTATCTACGGTATGCAGGCGTGAAACACACATTCGGACAGGGCGGAGGGGATTATGTAAGACCGTCGTGACGGATAGTCAAGGAGAACGAATCTTTAGGCATGTTAGGGGAAGGCCTGTCCTTAAGCATGTTGATGTTGTTGTTTTGTTTGATGCTGATGCTTGTTGAGCTGTTTCTCTGCGTTACACTCGTACCTGAATCTTTTCCAACAGAATTGCGTTTTAACTTTTTCGCATTTCCCACTTGATGTGAAATGATATTTTAAAGACTTTGTTTGCTTTGCGAACAAGCCTTTCCAAGTAATTCAGTCTCGGTTATCATGCATCTAAGTGGGTGATAATG
The DNA here is from genome assembly GCA_025618425.1 of Heliocidaris tuberculata. Classification (NCBI taxonomy): domain Eukaryota; kingdom Metazoa; phylum Echinodermata; class Echinoidea; order Camarodonta; family Echinometridae; genus Heliocidaris; species Heliocidaris tuberculata. The sequence continues at coordinate 23,339,231 of CM046846.1, forward strand.
CATAACCACCATCTTAGATTGACTCAGCACCTCTTCAAGAAACGAGCTGCAGAGATGTCGTTCCCTCGAGAAATGTTGCAATAGACGGAGACTGTACATTTCTCTAAGACATTTCAAAAGACATTACAGACGAATGTACATCGTGCGAGAGAAAGGTTCAAGAGGGAGAATGATTCATCATTATGAACGAATGTGATATCTAATAGAGGACAACAGGTGCTATCAGGGTCAGGTGTGTTGGATTCGCTACTCATTACATAGTAGCATTCACGAGGTATCACCTAGCCATTCATGTTTCTATTACTAAAGTCAAAATGTTACCTAGAGGTCACCATCAGCAGCGGGCAATTCCGTACACAGTTTCCGGTACGACATATGACATTTATCCACATATTTCATCCACCCATTAAAATCTCTTGATATGACCATGACTATATGTGGTGCTACCGGGAAGAACCTTTATTCAGTGGTTATATCGATATATTATCATTCTTTTTTTCCTTTTTTTTTTAATGAAATATATTATGGATAAATGTCATATGTCGTACAGGACACTCTGCGCGGAATCGTCAAGTGGTAAAACGCTACGAAATTAGAAGAATGAACATTTCCTCATTACCACACACATCGTGGACAATGACAATTTAAATACTTCAGCAATTTGTGATAATCCGCTATCTATCTTTAACGAAATCATTGACAATTAATGAATTTTACTTTCTAATTTGCCATTTTATGTAGGAATCGATGCCAAATTAACCTAGATATAGAAGACAATCGAATTACGTTTTTAAAATCTAAGGCCCACATCATGCTTTTTCCCCTCAAAATTCCGCTTACAATATAAGTAGGTGTGCAATTGAAGCAAATCATACAAATCTGCAACAACGTACAATTGATATAAACGCTAAATGTTTGTATTAACTAGTTATAACACTTCACTGTAGCCAAATTCTTTAAGGATACGCAAAGTCTATCTTATCTTACCACATTGGAGCGTCTTATCATGCTTAGATATAGACGCAGGGGAACAAGGGTTGACATGTAGGGAACACAGTGGTAATGACATCGGCTTTTCATCCACACTTGGGATAGCTCGAATTCCAAGACATCAATTCAAGCATGGCGAGTGATCCTTTATCATAGCTCACCGGCTCTCTGATGTCTCTGTTTCCCCTCAGGTGGAGGCACATGATGTTTCGATGTGATTGCAGACTACGTTATAATGTTTATCTATATCGATGATGCTTGATCCAAGGAGTTATAACTCTTTGCTTGATCTAACTAATCAGTGATGTTGATGTGATAAAAAAAGCTGCTATTTGCTGTCTGTTGTCAATAATTATTTGTATTTATCAGTACAAACAGTCATTGGAAGAAATATCATTATTATTGGTGGTAATTGGTGCAAAAAACTTCTTAAAAATTACTCATCTTTGATGGAAAATCTCTAGTAAATTAAAGCGCGGGGAGAATTTAATTTATATCACCAATATGACACATTGACATATTTTCATTTGCTGAATTCAGATCTTTTTCTCATAAAACTCACAGGGGTGTATTTTCCACATTTATTTATCAAACAATTAAAATACTTAAACAATCACATCAACCATGTCAACATGTTAAACAGTGCTTTTAATCTATCAATCAAAGTTTACATGAGATTGTAAAAGGTTTTAGTGTTTAAATTAAAGAATGTCAACGAATAAAATACAGCTATTTCAGCGTCTTATTAGAAATACAATCCACAGCACTGTAAATGAATAATGCAATAGGAATAAACAAAACGAAACGATTTCGCCATGGAGACTGCCACTTTCCTTTAAACATTTAAATATATTTACACCTTAGAGTAACACCTTGTCAAAGGGTAAGAGATTCTAACAAATATAAAGAACAGGAGGGGGCTAATAAGACATCGTTCCTCCCTTCCATGGGGCCCCACTATTTGACCATGCAGCTACAAGCTTCATGGTTTGACCGGCCTTTGAGCGTCTTGGCAAAGTGGTCAATTCGCGCGAAAACTCACACGATCGCTTTACCCCAGGTGCAAAAGTGATTGACTATTTCTCAGCGCGGCATTGTCGTGTGAATCTTCAGCGGAAATTCTATGAGAAAAGGATAGAATGAAAGGGATAAAGAGAAGGATAAAGAGTGAGATAGACAGAGAGGGGGGGGGGGAGAGGAGGAGGGGTGGGGGTGATAGAGAGAATTTGACTGAGGACGATGTGAGGAAAAACCATTTACACCTCTTTTTTCCCATGTTTCACCTGGAATTTGGTGAAATTATGTTAGATGTTAGAATAATCATACATAGCTAACGGATGGACATTGCTGGAAGGGTTGAAAAAGACTGGCGACATAAATTATTGATCAGGAAGTCGGATTAGGCTGAAATATCTTGGTTTATTGTTGCTTGATTATTTATAATGAGAAAAGACCATACATTATGAAAGAGAAGTTTTGATTAATGCGTGATGATTCATTACTCATAGTTTCTAGAGCCATCACAGCCATTATTCAATACTATTTGGAGAAGCATGCACGGTGATATTAAAATGACCCATTTTTAACAAGAAAGCAGTCTATACCCCCCCCCCCCCCTCCCAGCCCCGTAACTATATGTTTTGTTCATCCGTTCGACGTTACTTCTTTAAAAGGTTATGCGAACAAAATACCCATTTCTGACAAGCCACCCATCCGTGGTGATTCCAATAACTGTTCTGGGTACAAATTGATGCATTTCGTACTATTCGAGCATTGTTGTGAATCGGTTTTGAAGGGTTGCGGTATTCCCCACAATGTTATCATTCTATCAGGGTAAGGAACTATGGATAACACAATCTGAACAGAAACATTGGAATCACACCAACCCATTCGAAGCTTATTAATATCTCACCCGTCCACATGTAACTGTTTGATTCGTTTTCATGCTCGATGTGTGATATAGTCAATATCAATTTATCTTTGCTGGAAGCAATGGGAAGTCTTACCACGCCGTGGCCGCCATTTTCAAATACCCTCTGGTCATTTCGCTCCTTGACTAAAACACCGACGAGGAGAGGGAATTTCCTCTCTCCCTCTCCTTCTGCATAATTTACGTACACAGACAAACACATACGGTAAACCAGCCTGCCCTCGACTACTCATCCCCCGATGTACGTATTTGAACACTCACACACGTGGTCACCCTCGCGCACACTTCTTGCCTGCAGATTTTTTTCGGAGTTTAAAGGGGACAGTTACTTAATAATATGTGAAAGTGCAGTTTTGACTCAGAGTGTTGTCTTACGAATCTAGAATTGTGAAGGTAGAAGATTTTATGTCTCAAACTGTAATATCAAGGTGTGATTATTTATCTCAAACTTTGATTTGCTACCTTGACAATGGACTTTCGAAGAGATGGGCAGGGATCTCTTTAATACGTTAAGAGAAATGATAATTGCCTGCTTATCCATTAATTATCGAAAATAGCGAAGGAGTATGGCATAAGAGCAATCACTTCAAATTTTCATTTCGTTTATACTAATCTCATGAGGTTCGAGTACTGAATTATGGAATCGTTTAACAAATTAAAGGAAACCAAAACCCAAGGAGAGAATCAATGTTATTGGAAAGTGAGAATTCAGAGAAGCACTTTACAAAAAGTTTCATTAAAATTGGTTAAAAAATGAGAGAGTTATGGAAGTTTGAAAAGTCTCGTTTTACTTTCTATGGGGATCCTCAAATTGGCAAAATTGCTTCAAAATGGCTGATTTTGTGAACAACTCTACATTTGTTTTGTACACAGATTTTCAGATTTTCCCCATTATCTCTCAGGGTGCTCCTTGTCTCCTCCTGAACTCGACATATGTGGTGTAAAATACATTTCCCCATTATATTTGTTGACTCAGAAGGAGATTAACTGCACCTTGAAAGAGAATGGGGAAAATCTGAAAATCTGTGTACAAAACAAATGGAGAGTTGTTCACAAAATCAGCCATTTTGAAGCAATTTTGCCAATTTGAGGATCCCCATAGAAAGTAAAACGAGACTTTCAAACTTCCATAACTCTCTCATTTTTTAACCAATTTTAATGAAACTTTTTGTAAAGTGCTTCTCTGAATTTTCACTTTCCAATAACATTGATTCTCTCCTTGGGTTTTGGTTTCCTTTAAAGTCTTTGCTCAACTGAAAAAAAAGGGGGGAGATGTCATCATGAAAGAAATTTGTATTTTCCCCTTCAGCTGGGATTTGCTGTGGACTCATGCCTGATGCGACAGCTCTCTGAAATATTTCACACTAATGTACTGTGATTGAAAGCAGTCTAGGTCAACTTGGAGCAAAGAAGATTTTTATCCATAAATCCATGAGATGATAAGAAATATCCTTTGGCGTTTCTACAGCTGTATCTGACTTTAGGAATATGATTCCTTGTCAGCATTATTTGATACAGCTCCTGAAGGATCATTCTAGCTTACTCTCTCTCTCTCTCCCTCACTCTCTCTCTCTCTCTCTTTCTCTGCCTATGCCTGTCTCTTCGTAAATGTCTGTGTCTCGTTTGAAGATGTAATCAATAAGATTCTGTCTCTCCTTCTCTCCTTTCTCTGCCCCTCTCTCTATCGTTACCTCTCTCTCTCTCTCTCTCTCTCTCTCTCTCTCTCTCTCTACCTGTCTCTTAGTATACAGGTATACACAGTTTGACAGGAGCAGACTATCCATTCCTATCATACATATTGTCATCTCAGTCATCATCCCCGCACATATTTCAATGAAACTTGAGTTGAACGGTGTTACGAAGCTTAGCCCGGTCGAAACTAATTATACCTGCCAACAAGAAGAAACATGTGCGTATTGGTTTACGCTACCAATCTGTTTGTAAATTGACTTTGCTTTTTGAAGTCCAATGGATGCCGAAACTACTTTCGTTGTTTCGCCTTCCAATGCTTAAATGTCCGCCTAATGGTGCCGATCTCATTTTGTCTGTATTAATTTCTGAATGGTCATGTCAATTGTCATTTGGCATGTTTGTTTAATTGAATTTGGTTAATGGGCCCATATTACAGGAAATTGAGGCCACATTAATGACAGGGGAAATTGGCTCATTAGTACACTAAGTCGAAACCTATGGCAATTAAAAACATTTATTTTTAGCACAAACTGCTAATATGTAGGCTACATTTATAGAGATTTTTAAAAGACTATTCATCAGTATTAAAACTGTTCCCTGCCAAAGTCTTATTCTTTGACATACGTTGAAGCAAAAGATATTTCTTTCTTCATCTAGCCTTATATTTTTCACTAAAAAAGGAGTTTATAGTGTTTCCAAACTCAATACACAGTTTTGTAAACAAAAACAAAAACTTTTCGTCTTCTTAAAAATCAGAGCTCAGCGCACAATAGACAGAAATCCGAAATCAAACAAAATGTTGCTTGTGTTGCAAACGTATTAATGACATTTTCTTCTTCATCCCATAGTCTTATTACCCTTAGTCACAATGTAATAATTTAATATATCAACCATCTTTTGGACCAAAAGTATGTTTACTTAGAAACGTGAATGCAAATTGGCAAAACATTTATTGGAAATCGAAACTGACTGCCTAATTCATCTAGTCGGCTTAATGTCTCTAAATGTGTAATTCCTTTGTCGGCGGCTGCTCATTAGCTACCATTTTAGTTCTGATCGCATAGTTGTTTTATTAAATGGGTTTATGATCCGGGGGGACATTATAAATGGCTCTCGCAGATCTTCCGTCCATTTCATAGATCGATATTGATGTATGATTGTCTCAATCGTCACCGGATTTAAAATAGATAGTTCGTTTTTAAAAGTCTGCTGTGAAATCTAAATGACACATGTAATGGGGACTTTTCATAGAATCGTTCCAAAAAAGAATGATGTAAAATGTTGTAGGTGTTAAACCCTTCCATTTCTAGTAATGAAAAATACCAAATAAATTGGCAAAAATGGCAAGCACTCCGGCAGGAATTAGCCAAAAAGTATTAGAAAAAGGTTAGTTTAAACTCTCGTTTGTGTGTGTGTTGGGGGGGGGGATGGGGGTGGGTGTGTATATAATGTATAATACTGTTATAAACTCTGTAGTCTAAACTGTCTAATTTCGTTTTCACAAAGTTACATAATTATGGTATAGTGTAATTGGAAAGCATATCGAGTGATTTTGAGAGTTACAGTAATAGAAGTGGAAATGTTTATAAATTATATGTATTCAGAAATTCCACAAAAGCAGTTTATATGGAATTGTAAGTATATCACTGTTTATCAAAATAACAATTTCGAAAAAAAAATACTTCTCGGGGCACATTCAAACTTCCTTTACAGGCTTTAAGTTTAATGAAAAATGTTGTATTTTAAAAAATACCAAAAGCATTACGAAGAGAACATTTGAGTTAACCATCATAAAACAGATGGTATAACAATAGAAATTTTCACCTGTAGTTTTAACATAATTACTCCTAGTTGCCTAGTGTTAACATGTCTTAGCTTTGAGTACATCACTTGTATTGTTATAATGATTATGAGAGGAACCTGACGGACTACCACGGCGTACGGACTCGCGCGCGCAGAATGGGGACGGTCAATAGCATCGATCGATAGCAATGTTTGATATGGGTAATCGTGTATTAGATTGTTATTTACTCGCGGTATCAGGAGGGTCTTTATCGGGCCGTGTCTGTCACTAAAACCACTTTTGGAAATTGATTTCTAAAGCAAGAGCTGAGGTAGCGATACAGCTTTCCTTTTTTTTTTTTACAAAGCAGCTTCTGGTTCGATTGTGGAGAGTGATAAACCGAACATGAGTTCGTGACCTTTATTGATGAAAAGTGACGATTGACGGTTCTGAAAAACATTTCTGCAATTGAATAGTTACTTTTAATGGTCGGAAAACATCCAAAATAAGCAAGGTCCACGCGTACACGAAAACAAAGCTTAGTTAATATGTTGATTGAATCAGTTGATAAAAGATTTCAGTAAAAAAAACATTCAATTATTTCCACAGCATGTATGTTTTAATTAATATCTTGTATGATAAAGAAGTATCCAGAACTCTTCGTCATAGTTAAAACATTTTCCACAAAAATATTTGGTAGAGTTCTGAAAGTAACAATCAGTTCAAGGTATAAGCCAGACTGTCAACAACATTCAACATGTAAAACGTCACTTTAGATCCATTTGCATTTTACTGCCAAAGTAGCGCCGGAATACCTCTCCAGGCCGCTTTTCCCGAATACATTTACATTTTTTAGTGAGCGGAAAACCCCTGTTTCTATTTATCGACCGCTAACACTAGAACAGAGGCTTTTCCAGCTGTAGAGTTTCTTTTCTTTTTAGAAAGGGTTTCGAGAAACAGTTCGCGTCAAATGCAAACAAGTACTGTTTCTGAGTGCCTGTAGAATACGATGTAAACAACGTCGGCTTTAGAGGGGAAGTCCACCCTGACATCAAGATGGTTTTAAATGAAGGAGAAAAATCAAAGAAACAGATCAATGAAAGCTTGAGCAAAATCTGATAAGAAAAAAAAGAAGAAAGTTATGAAATTCTGAGGGTGTAATCAATCAAACATAAATTGACGTATCTTGCGAGATCCTCTCCCATATGCCCTGTACTTAAAAAGTCATAAATTTCCAAACACAAATTTCTGACGAAACTATTCAATCATACATGCAACCTAGATATAATCATTGCACATATGTTTCATAAACAAACTCTTTATGAAAAAAATTGTATTCCTTCATCAACAACTAAGAAAATTAATAGAAGTGTAATTTATGACATTTTCTGTACAGACCAATCAGGAGACGAGCTCGCAAGACACGTCACAAAGTTGCCAATTTGTGTTTGACTTAAAAAACATAACTTTCTTTATATTTTGTTGTCGGATTTTGCTCAACCTTTTACTAAGCTATTCAAATCAGCTTAATACCAGGATGGAGTTCCCATTTAAACCTGCAACAAGAAATGTACGATTATTGACGGGAAACGATTTAACAAAGGTTATGATTTTGGGTGATAATGCATATTTACTAGTAACTACAGACGTATGTTGCGAGTACTGGCGACTTGGAGCATTAGAAAATCATTAAGTGGTTTCAGATTTTGTTGGAGAAATAATGTGACTTTCTCTTTCGGACATTTGTTTCATACATTTAACCTTTCATTTGCCATGAGTGCCGGATGGCACAACTGCAGGTGTGCCATCGTAACAAACAATATGAACATTTAACAAAAGGATTTACACTGTGCATTACAACAGCTTTGTATAATGATCAATTTCAGGTTTTGACTGGTTGCACAATAACAGCTTTATTACTTCTATGTTGTAATGTTATATTAGAAGTATTGAAATACACTAGAAGACACTGGTAAAGCTAACTTTTGAAAAATACAATGTGACACAGTGATTTCATTTAAGTTTCACGTAAGGAGTTTAAAGAAAAGAGAATTGTTTTAATCGAGTGAAAAGGACTTGTATAAGCTGACATTAGGTGGCATCGACAAGCACAAATTGTTCTATTGGAAGTGGTTTAGTATTAATGACGCCACAAGCTAGATTTTAAAGGTGAGGTTTGTTTTCTTAAAGCTGGAATACCACAGTAAAGCTAATTGGAAGCGATAACACGCTGCGACTGTTGCGATTGAGTGCCACGTTGTATTAGAGCATTGGTAAAGGAAAGTGACAATGGAAACAGGAAAGTATCTGATTGTGACAAAAGATGTATCGAAAGTGATTCAGCGAATTGGTGTTTCTTTATTGGCTGGGTGGGTGAGGGTACGTGAGGGTGTGGGTGATTGCTTTTTTGTTTCATTTTTATTCTCAATCCTTGCTCTCGCAATCTCTTTAATTATCTCTCTCTCTCTCTTTCCCCTGTCATCTCCGTTCACATGCTTCAGTCCCCCCCCCCATCTCCCTCTCTCTCAACCCCCCCCCCCCACACACACACACACACTAGGATTTTTGGCCAATATCACACAACCAACTGGATCTAAGATTATATATCTGCCCATTTTCATAAAAAGCAAAAATAACCAGACATACTTCATTGAAGAATTAATTGCAAAGACATGAAATTATATAAGATTTAAATTAACAAGGATTTTTGTTTTCTAAGCTGATATAATATAAAGTTGATTATTACTTTGACTAAAGATATATTCTCTACAAATTAGCTATACGGAACATGATAAGATGAAGTCGAAGGAGCATTAACATAGCGACGGTGCAACCTAGAGCGAGGACACTTGAGAAGTAGCCAAGTTTGTCTTCTCCTTCCGGGAAGGAATGCGTCAAGGGCAACCATGTAGGAAAGATGAAAGCTGGAATGCATAATACGAATGTTACACGGGGGATTTCCCTTTTGAGTATGAGGGCAGTCACAACAAGGGGTGCTCTGTCATAACTCCTTTGCTTGGATTGGGAAGAGTTAAATATCGTGACGGGAGGTTTGGGAATGGATCCAGCTATGTTATTCCTGATGTCAGGAGATATGAGCAGGAAGAGAACGGCTCCGTGTTCGCGTGACTACGACCGATCAGATGGCGACATCCGAACCCACGTTGACTGTCTCCCAGAAGCTGTTGATCAGAATGTTGTTACGTGAATGTTAGCATGTCAGGAAGTCAGCAGAAGGACGGCCGGGTCGAAGAAAAGAGCATAGACAATCATTTGAATATTACTAAGCTAATGAGACATATACGGCGTGTATTGTACAGGGGAAGAAAAATATATTATTGATCTTTGAAGGTAGAGGTTTGCATGGTGGTACTGTTTATCCCGCCTTTCCATTTCTTCTCCTCTTAACTTTCTCCACTTTCTCCATCTAACTCATGAGTCCTTTTCAGGACTAACCACATGGTGAACCGTAAACCTCCTCCACTTTAAATGTATTATCATTTTTCATTATTTGGCGTCACTTTTGCCTCTGGTAACTTACAACTAATTGGGACGTGCAGGTGTACCACCACATCTGGTTTTACTACTCTATTACGGAGAGTGAAGTGTGTTCTTAACGTTCATAGGTGGTTACTCTCCTGTACACGGGGCCTCCGCTTGACGTCGTGTCCGAGGGACAGAGTGCTGTTTTCCTGTAGCTTAGCCTGTGTCTATGGACCAGGGGAAGGGTACGTTAACACACAACGAAGATCAGTCATCCACCTGAGTTATTCCAACAGACGATCTTTGGTTCTACAAGCAGACGCTCTGGCTTCGCAGCCAACTCGTCTCCCCGAAGAATTTTCATAAACCATTGGAAGGGAAGAAGTGTACAGAAATTAGAATGATCTAGAGCAAAGGGCGACGGAACGTTCAATAGTCAATGAAGACAAAAATGGAACTGGGGACAGGAAAAACCATTCACTGTTTGGGAAGTTACCTCTTAAGTCGACCAACGTTAATTATCTATACGCTTGCGAGCCGTCCTTGGTTATGCGTAATTTCATTTCACCATGACCTCAAACTTTTTGAATCTCAGATCCTGTTTCCGATACTTCAGTTATTGATGAGTCTATGCCGGATGCAAACCCAGAATGCGTACGATTCCTTCGAAAATGTCAGATGGAGGTATGGAGATATATTACAGTATCTAGTAACACCCTCCAGCGCAATGCAATAACTTATAATACATGTATAAACTTCTTTGTAAGAAAACATTACAACCTTCATAATATGAATATCTTTCATGTAATGTGCAATATAAATTTTAATCGGTGGTTGTGTAATCTTTAATACGATACAACAACACATCTACGATGGTTTTGTATTAACTACGAAACCAGGAAAGAATTCACTTTTACAAACTCTAGTAGTCAGGTAGTGTATACATCTGTATCTGAGACTTGATCATGATATCTTTTGTTCGTGAATGATTTCTCTCTTCTTTTTTTTTCTCTCTGTCTCTCTGTCTTATTTTCTTTATCTCTCTTTTTATCAATCTCTGTTTCAACTGCAAATTTCATTTTTATTTTTGTAACTTGTAAATTTTTGTAAATATTTGTTGTTGTTGTCATTGTTACTTTTCTTTATTATTTTAAATATGTACGGACTTGCTGAAAAAACAGCCTTGAGGCTGAAGGCAGGTTTTTTTTATGCCGTATTCAAATAAATCAAATCAAATCAAATCAAAATCAAATCTCTTAAGCAGTTGAAGACATATTTATTTCGATATTCCATTATCATATTCGATGTGTTACAACATTGCACATCTCTTTTCCACCAATCTAACCCCCCCCCCCCCCCTCCCCATCGCCTTCATACCCATCAATCATTTAACACCCAGTGTTTTGAGATTTCTCCTGTTTTGTTGGATCCTGAATGCTACATAATAGCATAAAGTTCGACTGAATGATGAGTCTGTCACACACTCACAATCCTAGGTGCCAAACAAATATCCGAAGCAGCTGCTTCTTCAATTTCAGTGTCTGGTCGGATTTCTAGCTTTTATCTGCATTCTAAAACAGATTCGCACGCAGTAGTACATCTTCATGAGATAACCAAAGACAAACGGTGAGTTTGTAGGACTCATCTCTCTCTCTCTCTCTCTTTCTCTCTCTATTTTTATCCCTCTTTCTCTCTCTCTCTCTCTCTTTCTTCCTCTCTCTCTCGTTATATATCCATATAATTTTATATATTCGCACAAACACAAACAAATAATATACTCATATTCGTCACAATAAAGATTGAAAAATGAATACAAATACAGAGTGACGGATCGAATTTGTTTAATGTGTTTCTACCTATCAGGAACTCATTTGTTTCACCTGAGTGGAGAGTGGCAAATATAAATTAATGCGTCGTACCAAAGAATTAGTGACGTGCCGGATCTCGAACCCATGACCTTCACATCTCCAATCAAGTGCCTATTCAACTCGACTATGAAACCTTTGCATTATATGCACAATTGTTCTTATTTTCCACATGATCAGCTAGTGAGAATCGCTTTTAGAAAAAAAAAATTCAAAACGAAATTCTACCACCAGTACTCAAAATAAAAAAGTAGCACCATTGTCATCTAGGAACCCCGTTGTCATAGTAGCATGCATCAAAATAGTTTCTATCATCAGCTCAGGGCCGATGAATAGTTTACATCATGTTGCTGTATTAGAATATGCCTCCCACATCTATCCTAACTACAAGATGAAGGTATGTATCATATGCATTTTTCATGTTATGTTTTCCATGGTCTACGGCGTGCGAGATATCCGTGCTTATCGGCACACGTAATTAGATTGCACGCGTATAATACAGGCGTTTGGCGTTAGCATTCTAATTAATCCTTCCGCGGTGAGTTATTTTCTTCTATTTTCCCCCTCAGTGCATCTATGGTCGCCTTTATTAGCCTCTTTTTATTATCCAGGGAAGTTGATCACCGTATAATTGCTCGTACCTATGCAGGTGAACGCCACGAGAGATTGGTTTGCCTATACTGACGAAGCTAGCGAGTAGACACATTTAATACTAAGGCAATGGATGTTTACGAAGTATAGGTGGCTGCTTTATGATGCTAATTGCTCCAGTGGACCGAGACCATATTGCAATTTTCTATGATGGATTAAAAATGATTACAAATATGTATGAAATACCCATTAATTGACAACAACACCTAATAACAAACACTGACAAATTGTACTTTATTCGTATCTGTAATATATACATGTAAATAATGTAAGTTATGTCTACTTTATCATATTTCATTTGAAATTTCAATATTTTTTACATAATTTTTTCTACCGAGTGTATCACTTATTACTCTATCAATTACTCTCATGGCTTTTGGAATGATTCTATCTTCTCTTTGTATTTTGTGAATTATTCTCACACACTTAGTGCTTTCTTAGTTTTTATCATGCCTTTCTGAGTGATTGTATCATCTCTTTATAACTGTTTCAGAATAAATTTCTGAGGAAGTCGAAAGACGAAAGCCTAAATTATTCGAGTATCCTGTGTCATCTTTGGCTTGAATTCATGCCACTATAATAATAATAATAATAATAATAATAATAATAAAAATTAAAAAAATAAATAAATATATATTAACTGATATATATTCCCACGCCCCTCATTCCCTTTCACAAAACCTAACTTAATTGGGAACACATTCAACGTTCGTTTTGATTAGACTTTGCCGTTACAACTTTTTTTTTCTCCCCACTCTAGTGAATAAGAAAAAAATAACACGATTTAGGCTCATGTAATTAGTATACGAAGACAAATAGACATTAATTCATATATCCATGCAGAGATTCGAACAAACCCCATCTGAATTTAAAGGAAGATGAAGGATGTTGATGGCAATAATCTGAGAAATATGGGTATGAATCACTAATGTTATTTGATACTATGAGAGATGAGGCATGCCCTGGCTACAAAAGAGGTCGTCGACGGAAAATAGAAGTGGCTCCCGGCGTACAAACGGCTTGTCATGCCCTGTTTGAGTGTTTACGGAAATAGATCGAAGAAAAAAATAAAATTGAATGTGAGCGACCGACATTCAGGGAGGGTACCCTTCACCTAAAATATTGCTAATCATTCTACTAGATATATATATATATATATTTTTTTTTTTTTTTTTTTTTTTTTAATTGTGACAGTTTTAATTTCCAAACATACACATTTAGATTCAGTCAATATTCAATAAATACTGTTGGATAGAAGGCCATTTATAACCACGGTATATTTTTATTTATATTTATAAGTCAACAATATTACTAAAAACATATAAGCTAAACGAAAAGGTACTATGATGGAAGAAATGAATTCTGCAACGATTGAAGTCCCAGAGTAATGTTTGGTACATTTATGTCTCAATGAAACAATTCCCGCGCTGCCCTTCTTTTTGCCATTCATCTCTTTATCTTTCGTTCTTCTTGACTGTATTGCACATAACGTCTTGTTATTTCATTTAAATTAATGGATTGTGGTACAAGGATAGTAAATGTAAATCACCTTCTGCAAATATATCAATTTACTACTCACCAAATTTTTTCAGCAAGTGATGAATTGCCCACAAAATAAAATGGCCTTAATCGTGTTGGCATGCATTATTTACTCTTCCTTACAACATGTACAAATTGATTGTATTAAGATATCTATTGCATACATGCAGAGCATACTATAAACGTGTGAAAAGGACATTTGAAATTTGATGAGATAGAAATTTAACACCCTTAATTCATCTTTGTCATGTTCGTGTAACAGAGTCGAAGGACTATGAAACACAGCAATTGTGATCGAGGATAACGATAACCAGTCTGACAAGACGAACTGGTTCGCAACTTGCACTCAAAACGTAATTAACGTTTGTTTCATATTGCTTCGCGAGGAGAAGGGGAAGGATTCCGGATGAAGGAAGGAAGGACCGAGTGTAGGAGCTGGAGTTGGGTGATTCATAATGGGATACGAGAGGGGAGAGTATTGGTGATGAAGGTAGCTGCGTGAATGTGGGATGAATGCAAGGGAATAAGAGAAGGACAGAATGGGAAGGAGAGCACGAGAGAGCACAAACAGTGAAGACAAAAGGGAAATAAAGGACATGAGATTTTTAAGAAGGAGACATATTGAATTAAAATAATGATTGGCCATTGACATGATTGAGAGAAAGGGAAAGAATCAAAAGGGAATTAGTAGAAAATACAGATATGAAAAAAATACACTTGATATATATGGTGTATGGTAAAAGTGTGAGAGAGTAATGTGTCCAATATTATGGGGAAAGGAAGAAAGGTTTGATGCAACACAAAGAGGAAATCAATATGAAGAGACAGACATTGTGGGGGAGAAAGAGAGAGAGAGAGAGAGAGAGTGTGTGTGTGTGTGTGTGTGTGTGTGTGTGTGTGAGAGAGAGAGAGAGAGAGAGAGAGGGGAGAAAGAGGGGGTGGAAAGAGGGATCATTAGAGTATGTGTGAGGGAAAGGGAATAGAACATGTAAAAGTTGAGGCAGGAGAAAGGAGAAAGGAAAAGAGGATGATGGTGAAGAGAGAGAAAAAACAGAGAAAGAGAGAAGGGGATAAGTGATAAAGTGTGTGAGAGAAAGTTAAATTAAAGAGTGATTAAACAGGAGAGAGAAGACTAGAAATAGAGAGGGAGCAGAGAGTCAGAGAGAAAGGGAAATAGAGAAAGAAGAGAGAGGGGGAAGGGAGATGAGGGAGAAAGGAAGAGAGAGGAGGAAAGAAGATAAAGAGAGGGGAGGGAAAATAGGAGAAAAGGGAGGATAGATAGATAGAGATGACTGTAGATGAAGGCATGAGAGGGAGAGAGACAGCTAAGCGAGAAAGAGAGAGAAGGAGAGAGGGAGGGGCGTCAGAGCACCCTAAAGAGAATTCCATCAGGTGTTGATTGTTATCCAATAGCTGCTACCAGTGCAAGTGACCCCTTTCCAAAAGTACAAGAAGTGAAGACATTATTTTGTTGCCAACGCTAGGCCTTTTTGATATACTATACAATTTGACCTGATAGTATGATAAATGCGTAATGGCCTGCAATCGACAGCTTTTTGAAAAAGTGCGTGATGAATTACCATGCAAACGACACACGCACAAAGAAAATCCATATTTCTTTTTCTTTTTTCTTTTTTTTTACTATTACGAAGCTTTGCATATCATTTTCATTCCATGTTAGAATAATTAATTTCATTTTTTGTAAATGATCCAGAAAGGATATTTTTTTAATGCAACAATTATCGATAACAAGGTCATTATACCCTATCGAAAAAGAATGGCAGAAAAAGAATTCTCTCTTTCTCATGTAAAAATTAGCTGCATAACAATACACACTATGATATACGTTTACTCGGTGGGCACTCTATACTCGCCCCGATATCTATGGTCATTAATCAAACTAGAAAAAAAACCCTCACGTAATGTCTTACTGATAAGACAAAAATATAGAATGAGATATGTGCTCTACGTGATAGTTTTCGGTATATTTGCCATTACTTTATTGAGCCATAAGTAAGGTTTTCAGAAAATGCTAATCAATGAATTTTCACAAAATGCTGTATATGATCACAAAACATAAACTTGAATATCATTCCACTTAGTTGATTTTGATTTTTGAACAGGAGACCATACCATTTAGATGTTACGTTATTGAAGTACGTTTAAAGTTTCGATTTTTACTTTTGAAAGAACACTTCAGAGGAACATACAGGCCTAGAAACACACATCCATGACATCGCTTAGCCAAAAGATCCCAGAGGCAACATCTTTTCCACTCTTTTGCTCTTATATGCATCCAAACCTAATTCGAGCATGAATTACAATGTTCATCAGAATTTCAAGTCGAACGCACAATGTGTATCAGCAATGATTGGTTTGCGTATACTGTGTATTCTTCAAATTGATCTCGAATACCAATCAAACTTTTCCTTACTTAAATACATGCCCTATCCCCTTCCTAGACAGCATTTCCGATTACCGATTCCAGGAGTTGTAACATGGAGCTGTTATCATTGCTTGTGCCTCATGAATTTGGCTACATGCCATATTAAAAAGTGCCAAAGTATCAAAATTAATACCCAAAATGCTACTTGCGAAGCCATTTTCCCAAGCGATTACTGATATATTATTCCAATATACACGCAGACAATATCTGCTTTTCAAATGACTGTCTGTATTGTTTCGGCGACGCATGCCTAAATGATTCATTGAGCAAATAAACGGAAACAAGTATTAATCAATGGGCGGATCAATTATGGGAAATGTCAAGAATTGCAATTTTGAGCTGACTATCGGCATGCGGTGAAATTGTCATGAGATTAGGGTGAATATTTAGTGTCCGAAGCACTCTTTTTCATCGATATGACATGTATAATAAATCATGTATCATTGTTTGCAACTACTTTTTTTGGCTGTATATTGAAATAAATTCGCCATTTTTTTTTTAATTGTTATCAACGCATCTTCTTCCAAGACCTGTTTCCCCTTTTCCACTCCATTACATTTTTTCTCTCTAGCCATGTTTCTAGCTCTTTCTCTAATCGTCGCTTTTTCCATTACCAGCTCGCAAATAATCTTCTCATTTTCTCCTGCAACCCATCAGAAAAGTATATGGAACAAAATTGAAAGTGAATAGTTACCATGAGTAGGCGAAGCATATCATATATGAACGTCTTCAAAATCGAGAAGTTACATTTTTTGTTATTCTTTTATTTTTTTCAACTGGGCATAACAGCTAGTAGGTATATATTACATGCAGCTTTTAACAATATAAATTTTACTACGGGACGTAGATTAAACGCTGCTATTAAACACAATCACATTTAGGCTATACGCCTACACATCTTCGAATATTTCTCAATATCCTACGTTAATCCCTCATTCCAGTAATTTCCAATAACGCGCTTATATCACTACACCACTAGGTCTTCTGTAAACATCAGTCTCGAGTTCTGTTACCCTTGATCTATACCCTTGGTTGCTCGATCAAATTCAGCCAATGTCAATAATATAGGCCCACAAGCAAAATACTAGACGTCGTGACTGGCGTATAATATGTAGCAATGCAGCTTCCCCTTCTGTTATGATTGAAATATACGCGATCATGGCTACTCAAGGGATATGACAGGTTATCAAAAATGCAAGATGGAAAAAAAGGGCGCCATTCTTGGGATGTTGCGCCATCGCTGTTATGATTTTGGTGAATAAGAAGATTAGAAGAACAACAACAACAAACTACATATAAGTAAAAACCTATAACCCAAAATTACACCTAACATACTAAAATTAAACTAAACATACTTAAGTGAAGATCCCATGTAGCGATATAATATCTATGTATCTCCTCTACACTGCGCATATAGTAAGAGTGCCATAATACCGTATCTATTAAGTTTTCTTTTGTGCAATAATTCATAGCCGCTTTCGTTTTGCTTCAAGGCGTTAATCCATTCATTTCAAATATGCATCAATTAAGTTTCCTATGCAAAGTGACATTCAATTTGTAGATATTTTTAAATGCAATTTTCATCGAATATATAATATTCTGACTCAATGTCAGTAGTGCATCATTGTTGATGAATTAAATTTCAAAAGTTAAAATGTCACAACATGGAATGAACTAGCTGCCTTGCTGATCAACTCAGTTCAAACAGAGAATCATTGTAATATCACAAAATGCTGTCCCTGGTTCATTACAGTTCAGTTCGGAGAAACTAAAGGGCATTATCAGGTCATAAAAGCATATAATGCATGTTTTTGCTGGCATTCAAAGGGCAATAATATATGTGATTATATATTTGTTCGATGCGATGAAGGAAGCAGTTGGCACGGTTAGGAATACATTCTATATTTAAACGGCATATATAATCCTCGATAAGTAGAAACAAAGCCAATGGTTTAGTTATGATAATAGGTAAAACAAACATGAATTTTATTTTAAATATATTCTATCCTTTGGATTGCGTGCAGCAACATCATGCATATTTTTCTTCTTTTTCTCATTTCTTATGATACCAATTTTTTTTTTTGGGGGGGGGCAGTGTCTTCATTTGGCTAATTTGGTGTGAGCTGTTTCTAAAATACGGAAGACAAATAGTTAATATAGCGGTCATTATACTGTCCCAAAAGCCTTCGAAATCTACTATTTCGATCTCTCTCTCTCTCTCTCGCTCTCTCTCTCTCTCTCTCTCTCTCTCTCTGTCTATCTCTAGAGTGCATTAATTATTCAGTTCCCGCTTAGATGGTCACCTATATCAAACATTTCTATCAATTTATTTTCATATGTTTATGTTTTTTTCTTCAAAACAATGACTTTCATGGTTATCATAACTACATGAAAGTGCGATCACCTTATAGATTTTATAATAGTGGGATTACAAATCAAAAGACAAATTTAAGGTCTTATTTCTTCAATAGTCATGATAGCCTCATCTTTGTAGTATTACCCGTTTCATCATGAATAGAAAATCAGTGTCTGAGAGTCGGATGAGATATTTGTTTTCAAAAATGTATATATCATTAACTATATATCATATATAAATGATATGATCATATAAAAAAATACTCAATGCATGCATCCAAAGACACCGTGATAATATGCACTCCTGTTTTTCAAAACCATCTCTTAAAGGTTAGATAGCACTGTGTATCGTCTACGTTGACGATATTGTGTGCACTAAAGCCTTGCAGGGTACTATTGTGTAAATGTGTTGCGATTGTGAAGAATGTGTAGAAGTGTCTACGAAGTGTCTACCAAGACAGTCTGTAGCACAACAACGGGCTAACATCAAAACATCATTAGAGAAAAATGTTCACACCAGCTGGTTATTTTTAAAAACGTCATTAGTCAAAGAGCAAAAACAAGCATTGTTATTTGCCGCGGCATACGTACAGTGTATTATCATGAATAGGCTATATTTAACAAGTAACGGGGAGAGACACAATTGTTTTGCATGATTTCGAAGTAAACATGGTATAGACGGTTGACAAACGCATTGTTATTTAAATTTAAGACAAACATCCTTACAATAAATGATGCATTTGTATTATATAATTCGGTTTCGCTTCTTTTGTTTTGTTTATGAATTTGATAAATAAATTTATTTATTTATTCCTTTATGTATTTATTTAATTAGGGCAATCATATCAGCAAGAAAAATTATGATCATTTGTATGAATAATACATGTACTAATTCAGTAATATGGTTCATGCTGCGAAACATGAAACAACAAAAAACAGCAACAACAACAAAAAATACGCCAGAAACTGTCAACCTAAATATCTTTGATATTTTTATCTATTCATTAGTCATGATATATCGGGTATACCCGTTTGGGTATATATATATAAAAAAATAATCAAATTAAAAAAAAGGAGTATGCAGTTTGCGTCACTCTTATATGACCTTTCACCTTTTCCTCGAGAGTACTTCAAAAACCCTCTCAGGAACGTTGACTATTTTGAGATGAAAACTCACCAATACTGACCACAATGCTCGTGAGAGTCGTCTGTAAATTAATTGCCTATAGACATGAAAAGCACATGAACATGATGTACATTAGTGTTTTTTTTTTTTTTTTTGAATTGTCATCTTTTTCATTCAAATTCCTGTGAGTCGAACATTCTGGGGGAAAAAAGAATCTGAAGGACCTATGACGTAAAATCAACCGTCATAGAGGATAAGTGGTAGGCACATTGCAGCCAATGGAGTCAACGTATCGTCGTGGGATTTAAAAAGATGCAATTGCAAACGTCATCTTTAACTTTTTTAAGACAGAGAAATTTTTCTTTCCAAAAGATGATTTCAAAAGGCCACGTTTTTTAACTTACACTTCACAGTTTAGAGTTCCTTCGAAATTGATCAATCTTAGCTAATGAAGAAAAAAATGAATTTACAAAGGAGCAAACTAAATAGGGAAAACAAATTTGTCCTACCGGATAGATATTCCCATCTGTATTTGTCCCCTTGTTTCAATGCCAATACAAAATTATAGAACAGATATGTCTCCTTTTAGATCACACGATACGCCAATGGGAAAGAAATATCCACGAACTTAACCAACATGCTGGGCATTACCTTCAAGAGAGTTGTTACTTTATAAAATTATCATGCCTACCCTATCATCTGAGTAGTTTATTCAGACTAACTATACTGGGAGGTGATGACGTGAAAATCTTCACGCCATCTTACTATACGTCAAGATCACAATTATTCATGGTATTCATAGCTCTCCATAGATTTGAAACCATGCCTATATGCACACAAGTGGTTCCATAGGTAATCCTCAGGGTCGGTAGTGTGATTATTTTCATCTTGGAATATTTGAATTGACCACTATATTTAGTATTCCTACTGGACCTCGTTCAACGTTAAACATTAGCTACGGACCCTCTTCTTAAAATGATCACAATTATTAAACATGTACGTCTTTTTGTTATCACAACCATCGTCATTGTAATTCTCCATTCTACTGCTGTATTTTTGTTGCTTGTCTACTAACTTGATCTACTCCTATTACTAATTTGAATACTTCTTGTTCTATTTCTCCCACTACTATTTAAAGTTTACTACTTTTTTGAAAACAACAGCAACCACTTTTACTACTACTACTACTACTACTACGACTCCTACCACTACAACTACAACTGCTACTACTACTACTACTACTACTACTACTACTACTACTACTACTACTACAGTATTACTACTACTACTACTACTACTACTACTACTACTACTACTACTACTACTACTACTACTACTACTACTAACACGATAAAAACTACTTTCGAAAAATAAACTCAAGGGCAATTTCAAAGGCCTATTGTACTGCCCATAGAAATCAGGTTCGGATTACGTAATACACCATTATATTGAAATTGTCTTGAGTTTATTTTACGAAAGTAGTTTTTATCGCGTTTACTGTCTATTACTACTTCTACTACTATTACCACTAGTAGCAGTAGTAGTACTACTACTGTACTATTGCTACTGCTACCATTACTACTGCTACTATTACTAATAGCAATCCTCCCCCTCCCCCTCCCTCCCCCCCCCCCCTCCCACTATGGTTTGCCAAAAAAATTCCCCAAAAGATTGATTCTTTATGCTTGTCATGGATTTCGGAAACATATAATGCTTCAAAAAAAATATGAGAACCCCTCTCCCTCTCGTTCTTTCTTATCCACTTGAATGGCACAGTTAAAGCAGAAACCAGGTTTTTATAAACACATTTGATTATTCATGAGTTTTATCATCACAGAGACCTACTCAACGATTGCTTAAAGGAGTCCATTATAGGATGGTTCCCATCATCATCCCCCCCCCCCTCCCCCGGTAAAAAATTTCAACTTTGGATGACATAACCGCTCGACACGTGCTCACTACACAGTATCCCTAGAGCAAATTCCATTATAGAGGCGCCTTCTGATAAAGCCATTGGTATCGGATCGCCTGCTTGGCGCATCTTTAGCTTATTCGGCTTGATTTCAGAAGATCTTCGCGCCTTTCCAAGAGATCCCTTGCAAACGTGTCAAGATGACATAAAATCTTGGTTATCGATACCACATTTGTGGTGTGCCGTCTGCATAGCGAGGTTGCGGGTTTTGGGGGGTAAGACGTTACAGTTTACAGTACATTCACTAGGGACTATTTGTCATCATTTGGGGGATATTAATGTGGCGATAACCCTCTCTGTTTCGTATCATAAACGAATGCCAATGACCGTACTTCAAGCATGTTTATTACTTTCACACCATACTGATCCCTGACCAGTCAAAAAAAAATCCTCTTTTTTTAACTGATGGCGCCACATAATTGCTGTGAATCGTCATCAGAGAAAACACAACTACATGTTGTACTAGTGTATAGAATATTATATGAAACTCATTTCCTTCTTTTCAAAAATGGAGCTAAGTTTAACACTTAAAAAAACTTTTCTACAGCATGTTCTGCTTTCGTTGGAATTGTAAGGAATGCTACGCGTAAAGCAAAATAACACAACAAATTCAGTCATCGAAAACAACACAAAATGGAATGCTGCTCATTTTAGCATGTATAATTATAGCATCACTGTGTTGTGTCACCACTGTACATGTCTCTAGAAGAATATTTGGGATAATAATATAGATGCACATATACCTATCAGTGCAATTTGAGAACGCATCGTGTACTCTTCAAAATCATTCGAGATTACCCTCCAATAGTTAATATCTACGGGATTCATGGAGAAGAAGGTATCTCGTCAGGATACATATTCTGAAGGTCATTCTGGGTTATGAGATGCGATGGAATTGTGACTCGAGTCTCTGCAAGAATAACATGGCCGGGAAGTTATAATTTCGAGGTCCCGTGCTTGCACGTCTGGCTAGGATAGTACATCCACATGGCCTTTTCTACTTCATTCATCCGAGCTAATCTGTTTCTCCATTCATCCTCTATCCCCCTCTTTCACTTTCTCTCTCCCCTCTTCCTTTACGTCTCTCTCATTCTCTCCCTCTCTCTTCTTCACTTTCTTCTTTCTCTCTTCTCTCTCCTCTCTATCACATTCTCTCTCTTTCTCCATCTTCCTTCTAGTTTTTATTACCTTTCTCTCGCTTGCCTGTTCTCCTTCTCTATACCTATCTCTCTATCTCTCACTCCCCTTCTCCAACTATTTATCATTTCATTACAGTCTGCGTCCTTTACTTTAAATTTACATCCGTCATGCTTTTGCGTCTCTAACTTTGTCTTCAACCCTCTCCCTCACCCCCTCCCCCCCCCCCTCTCTCTCTCTCTCTATCTCCCTCGGTCTCTCTCGGTCTTTCTTTCTCTCCTTCTCTCTCTCTCTCTCTCTCTTTCTCTCTCCATACATTTGTACATGCCTCTCTCCCTTTCTCTTTATCTCTTTCTACAGTCTCTTTGCCCTAGTAGTAGGTGTACTCCTATTTCTAATTCATCATCAATGCTCTCTATATGCCCGCGACTGTCTGTATAAATGTGAAATGTAGTTTCCATTTGTCCATTGAGTCGTGAATGGGTTTTTTTTGTGCGATGTGTTTTCACGATGAGGTGAACTTCAATCAATCTGTGGAATGCAAAATAACGCGCATGATGGCACACCAACTTAGGAGATGGGACACCCAATCGAAAAACCAACACGAAATAATTTCCACTCGCCATGGCGGCTTTTATTTCTCCGCTGCTGTTACTTATAGGCCGAAAAGCGTACCAGGGCCCCCACCCACTTCATCCTTCCGTTTTTCGTTTATCTAGAATTGTACTTTTAACCTCGATTCACAATTCTGCTTTAATATAGTTTGAAACTTCTCAATAAGGAAGGTTACATTTTGGAAGCAAAATATAAGACGCACCAAACCCATAAGATACAAGAATGATTTACCGTATGGATTTTAGGAGGGTCGGGATGCTGACGGTTTCGGAGGTGTTACCATTGACGTGATTGAACGATGTTAATGTTTTAATGTTTCCCCCCTACTTGATGAATATTTTCCTCCCTACATGATAAATTTACGGAAAGAGGTTTGCATCACTGGATAGAGCTGCAGTCTTTGGATCCCGAGGTCCTGGATTCGAGACTAATTCATTGCGCCTGTACCTCTGGTAAGGTATCAATCCTTAATTTTCTTATCGATCGGATAGGACTTAATAAAGACGTAAGCTTCCATATGCGTGGTTATACATGTACGTATATCTTACAAACATGCAACTGATCTCCATGCAATCAGATACAATAAAAATGTCAATTTAGTTTTACCAGAAAGTTTCATCACGTTCGATAATGTCATTATCAAAAAGAACAGGAAGGAGAATAGCAAGGGTCGCTCATTTAAACACGGCTCACACAATCGAGGTGTCATTGTATGACGTTAGGAACGCATCATTGACTTGTACAGTCTTTCTCGCATCATGAAAGAGTGATATCGTTTAAAAAGTGATTGTAAAATATGGTGTAAACGATATTTTTTAATAATTTGGGTATGGGTTTATTGCCTTCACATAAGACTCGATTAGCGCAGATATACTGACGCAATCGAAATGACGTATCGTGTAAGCCGGACTTTAAAGACAGTACTTGCATTTCCTTGTCTAGATGCTTTCATATCAAGCTATGCCTATATACAATCGATTTTGGTATTTCTAGCTTTCGAGTGATAATATTTCAGAGGCTAGTGGCTAGTGCGGAATGCAAAATTTTTCCCTTTTCGTTCTGAAATAAAGCAAATTTAATCATCCCTACATTTTCTTTTTCTCAGAATGTTCATGTGTCGAGCCTGGCCTCATTCAATCAATTGTACAGGTTGCCGTAGGGTCGTACTCTTACATCAACATGAGTTTAATCATGTCCAAACTCAACAGAGCATTCCAGATTTCATTACACAAATTTGACAAATTCCAATTTCAGCATTGCGAGAACAGCGTCTCAATCAGAAACAAAGAACACTTTCAGGTATCCCGCCGAGGTAATAATATACGAAGGCATTTCACGACACGTGTGTTTATTGAATGATGAGGTTATTATATGAATATGGCTTCTGAAATTGAGGATTCTACTCCAATTCTAAACAAAGATTTCGAAATCAATGTTTGTATATTTTTGTGATACCAATGTATACACCATAACTTAAAGAGATTGCAATTCTTTAAAGAAAGAAAAGAGAAGTGTCTCATCATAATTAAAAACAGTGTGATTTTTTTTTTCGTGCTTTGCATATAATTCGCATTCAATGTACATTTCATTATATTGGAATTGTCCTCTACATATCAGAAATGTAACCGGAATACAAATATGCATATTAGTGGTTTAACGTTTGATTGATTGATTTCTCCATATATTTTGTATAAAATGTAAAAAGATAAAATAAAAAAATAGGGGAATCAACAGCTCATGACAAGAATCTGAACAAGAAGAATAAAAACGTATGATGATGATGATGACGATGTATTTATACAAGTACATGTACATGTATACTGATTTCCTGATGAATTAATAAAAGTAAAAGTTGGAGTCATCCAATAAAGTTAAAGGTAAATATAAAATGAATTCTAAGACTTACCTCTACACGTGATGGGTAGAATAAACGTCAGCATCAGCGACAAGAACGTATAGAACGAGGCCATTATGTTTCCTCCTGGTGTTATAAGATCCCTTTTAAAGATAAGTCAATCCACTTTACACTTTTCTTTATCTTCCCTCCGCGAATTTTGAAGATCTGATCAAAACATCGGCTTATGATAAAGTCACACCCTCTCCCTTCCTAAAAAAAAATGATGGTTCAAAATGTCAACTCCTCCTGTGGAATAGCTCCACGATTGGCAATCTATGAGATGATGATGAGGATGAGGAGGAGGAGGTGGAGAAGCTTTATGAGATAAGATGAGCCGATAGTGACCTGATGTAGCACCGATAGCGCTCATAGATGAAAGTGATTAGCTCGATGGAGTTTGGGGACTGCATGCGCGGTGTGCGGTTCACGTGCGTGTCGTTCGGGCAAGAGCTGTAGCGATAATGATACAGAATGCATGCGTAACAAGCTACTTCGACTATACAGCCTCTTCAGATAGCAGTGCAATCAGCTCTCTCGCCCATTGGTTTATTAATGACATCGTATTACCACCCAAAGCTACGGCGGCGCTCGGTGCGGGCATCTTCGCTTCAAACATCGATTTTTGTATCTTCACTATTTACAATATCCTTCCATCTTTCTTATATAATTCACTTGTGTCAGTATAACCACTTGGTAGTATACACAGGAATTACTTTTACAATACTTATAATCATTAACAACAATGATCTGTATACATAGGCGTATGTCTTTGCAGCGCCATGATGATATATGTACATGTATAGCAACACTTTCAAACTAAACATCGCTATCTGTTGGAGAGAGATAGAAAAGAAAAAGGTTTGCAGGCGGCAATGTTCGTATATATTCTGTCTATTTCAAAGATTAATAATGACATAAGAGGTAATTAGCAATCATCTAGACCTAGGCTTATTCAACAAAATTTTGCTTTAAGGGATTTTAAGCTTTTTACCCTGCTCTATGAAACCATGCTGTGGTATTATATTCGTGAATACTCAATTGCTACTGCTTTCCAACATGCGAAATTTGTGATTGAATTGAATACATAGAACTTTCAAATGTAATGAAAGAGTGGTTTGCATTCGTTTCCATTTTCACTTCAGTTTATTGTAGTCCCTACTCTCGAGGGTTACATTTAATTCATATCTATTGATTTATTTATTCATCTATTTATTTATTCATTCATTTTTCTTTCTTATGCAGAACAGTGTCTACAGTTAATGTAGAAACTGCTTCTCAAGAAAGCCTTGTAATTTGAAATTCCATGAATATGAAAATAGCAAAAAAGTTGACTTGATATTTTGGCAATAGTTCATCAATTTACTATTTCAGTGGTACACTTTGTATCATCGCAAAATACAATTTCAAATCATGTTGGATAACACAGAATTTGGGATGTAAGTTCGGTGATGGTATATTAGACATGTTAGAGGAAGAGCTGTATATGCATTGAGCTCTGTGTCGTAAGGGCTTCGCAAAAATAGGGCAGAAGCGAGTTCTGCCAATGGCGGCGTCAACACTGAGCGAAGCATGATCGTAGCCCCTGGGCAACTGGCGGGTCTTCGCCACAACAGATGGTTTGCCTGCCAACTCACGCATTGATCTTACACTGCAATGAAAACTTGGTTAAATTGGTTTTTCGAGTATGCGCCAAGGGTTAAGTGTATATGATCTATCGTTGGTATGCATTGATACATGAGTATACTGGTTTTGTGTTTATTTATTTGCTGTTTTAGGTGTTCATGGTTTTTTTTACTTAAAAGTTTTAAGTTTTAGGACGCGTCGATCATGTCTGTCTGTTCAAAATGCGTTCCATATTCAGTGCGCCAGCATGCAAATGAAAAAGGACAATAATTGAAAGATCAAAACATTACTTGAAAGTTGAAATAGGCTCCGTATGCCCTACAACAAGCAGGAGAAATTTGAGCTAATTCTAAACAACTCATAAGATAGAAACGGTAACGTGAAAGTGGAATATTTGGCGGGAAAAGACAACTTGATTAGGACATCACAAAATGTGACGCAGAACGTCTGTACATAGGGCGATATCGTTCTTGCATCACTGCATGCTGCTAGGAGGTGTCAGCATAGCACACCGGGTGCACTCAGGCGGAGCTAACGGGATCACGATGCCGGAGCTCCCTTAGGGGGTCACCTCGGGCGGGTTGGAGTGATTTTTTGACGAGGAAAGCCCTTATTCCCCCTATCCCTCTGGGTCGCGCAGGTGGCTAAGAGTGACTAAAGCACCTTTCCAACCTATGGATTCGTCATGAGCTGATAGTCTTGGGTGAAAAGACTCGGATCAAGACATTCAATACGTGCGCGTGATCAAGAGATGAAGCGCAGAATTATTCTTCGTCTTGGTTACATGTTTTTGCCTCTCCCCAACCCTTCTCCTTCCTCTCCTCCCTGCTCGAAGAGATTTCTTCCCACTTATTTCATTATCTGCTCTCTTCTTGCTCTGCTTCCCGTCTCCATCATATTCAGTTGCTTCCATCGCTGTACTATTGTGGGGGTTTTTCTTCAATTTTATCGTATACTTTTCGATCATCATCACAACACCACTGTAGACCTGCCAACCCTGAAACCCAAGAAATAGGGACAAATGACAAGGCAGAGGCTGAAAAGAGGGGCATTTCTGAGTTTCCTATACATTACTACTGACAGATTTTTTGCAAAAATAGGGACACAGTGGTAGAAGTGGCTCTCTCTTTTACTACAAATCAGGATTGTCCCTGTTAAATAGGGACAGTTTGCAGGTATGATTCTGGCAGTACACGCTGTTTACATGCATACCTGTGGGAACCGATCCTTCCTAGAATCAGCTCCTGCTCTGTGGAATTCTCTACCCTTAACCATCAGGAATACATCTTCCCTTGATGGTTTTAAGGAAGTTTTAAATATTGTACCTTTTCTTGCAGTAGTGTTACATTTTAGGTATGTTAATGTAAGATGATTCTACATATAAATGCCCTAAATACATGAAATATATCGAACGTTATAATTTTTAAATTATTATCACCATATCCTACTATAGCCCTCTTTTGCTCCTATTTTGCCATTGCTATTTTGCCCTCCCTCCCCCCCCCCCCCCCCCCCCCCCCCCATTTCGTCTATAAGTCTGTCGTTTTTGAATCTCTACAAAGATCCACCATTTCACTACAGTTAGCATGGTTAGAGTGTGATGTGATGGTGACACAAGATAGGAGGTCGTTCCTCTTTGGATTGCAATGCATAATTACGCGAGTTAAAACTTGCCGTTATTGAACCATAGGCTCCATATTTGTATCTGATGTGATAAATATAAAGGCTGGCTGTCATTCATATTTCCCGCGGACAAAATAAGCCGCCATCTTCTTATTCATCACAGCTTCAAAATACCAGCATGTGATACCCTTGCGCACTTAAACAGTTGAGACGCCTGCGTCGTTTTACGGCACATTAGCTGATTGTTTCTATAAATGGACGTGAGAGAGAGAAAAATCCTTGGGTATTTTGACCGAAATGCATAAAGATGAACTCTTTGTCTTTGCCGTTGTGATCTTAGTGTGGTAATGTCACTGCCATCTGGTATCGATATCAGTCTACGGAAGATATGAACGTAGCACAAAAGACAGGAGGATCCAGAATTCTGAAAAAGAGGGGAACAATTCTGAAAAATCTCTGAGAAGCAAAGAAAAATATACTTATGAAATGGCACATTGGGTTTGAAAGAGGTTGCTTAGGCCGGCTTTGCCCCCCCCCCCCCCCGCACTTGGATCCGCCATTGGTATAAAATACAGCACATCCAAGTCAATTGTAGTATTTTAGATCTAGAAACTAGCTGGAACATGTGGAATTAGGCATGCGTTGGTTGAATGTAAACTTGCATCGATTAATCGTTATATATAATGCTTCATTGAAAAAAAGGTAATAAAACATTAACTATGAGAAATATAAGACCACCATTGAAATCATCTTTAACCCATTGCCAACGGGAACGGGGTTGACCCTGAATTCAGCATATGGGAAATAGAGAATTCAGAAGTCATTGAGTTAAGTATATATCTATTTTATATATTATTGAATAAAATATTTTGACATAATTTTTATAAGAAATGCACGAAGTGAACAAGGCTCTGTGTTATATCTTCAGCTATTATTTCTTTTACAAATAAATGTTTTTTTTTCCTGGGCCTGTAAGCGCGCGGGGACAGGAGAGAAGGGGGCCTACGCCGGCGCCGCCCTATATGGTGGATACGCCACTGTCATCATGAATACATCTCAGAGTTTGGTCACGAATGTAGGATCAAGTGGCACCTCATTATTCTCGGGGGAGGAGACCGAAGAAAGTGAAAAATACATCCCTGACAAAAAACATCGGGAGTTCTGGAGCACAACCGGTCGATTTTCAAAACCGCTGCGTCGGCTCCCCTGACCATTTCACAGGCGAGGGTTGTTTATACTGACACATAATGTTAGCGTGCATGATACAGTGTGGTGCGTAGCCCCTTCCCTGATCTTGACGTTTCATATCAAGTAGGATGCGTCGTAGTATTGATATATAAAGCTAACGTTGTTGATTTAGCACACTGACTAAGAACTATACATCAATTTTTTGTGAAGCATTTTAGAGTAAGCAACCTAAGCGCCCATCAGAGGCGGATACGGATGCTGTACCAGAAGCAAACATCATTATCATCATCGTCGTCATCATCATCATCATCATCATTTGTTGAATTTCTTCTGTAGAGTCACACGTTTCGTTTAAAGCACAGAAATTAGTTCAACTAAACATTCATCTTACATGTCTTAGTTGAACAATGCCGCGAACTCATATCAAAATCGAAGACGTCTAGAAGATACCGTAAAAATCCCAATAATATTACAAAACTTATATTTACAATGGAAACAGCCCCTTTGCTGTCCCTTCCTTGAATGATAAAGATGCATGAGGAATGATAGAAATATGGATTTCTTCCATTTAATAACGGCAGCCTCCCATGAACGATAGCGGCGGCGGCAATGCGTTTTGGCAACCCTGTTACATCGATCCAACTGCATGAGTACATGCATCTCTGTCTCTCAACCCATCTCTCTCCTTCTCTCTCTCTCTCTCTCTCTCTCTCTCTCTCTCTCTCTTTCTCTCTCCCATTCTCTCTCTCTCTCTCTTTCCATCCCTGCCCCTCTCTCTATCCCTCCCCCTCTCTGTCTGTCTGTCCGTCCCCCCTCTTTCTATATCTGTCCGTCTCCCCATCTCTATCTGTCCATTTCCCCCTCTCTCTTTATCTTTCTATCTCTCTATCTCCCTCTGTGTCCCCCATCTCTCCTTCTCTCTCCTTCCATTATTCCTCCATCTCTATCCCTTTTTTCATTCCCTTCTTTCTATCTTCGTCTTTTCTATACTTTCTTTCTATTTTGCATTTCTATCTCTCTCTATATACAATGTCATGTGAGTCACTTTGTTATACCTCTCTCTATTTCTATAGATAATAGATAATCATGCCTCTTCTATAACTATTTCTATCTCTGACTTATTCTTTGCTCTGTCTCTCTCTCTCTCGAAATTTCTTTCTACAACTTTTCTTCATCGTCTCTAGTTCGCTCTGTATAAATGTCCACGCATCATGTATTTCAATAATTCACCCTTTTCTGCCTCTCTTTCCAAATCATTTCAATGATTGTGGTTCTCATACGTATATAAAGCTCTCCGTTCATTTGTATAATATTCTCTAGTTCTAACATTTCCATATTCTTCCTGCGGCCTTCTTTTTAGGGGAAATTATTGGTTTGGTTTGGTCTCCTTGTTATAGGGGTCTTATTCCACTTAATTTCTTTATTTTTTACACTCAGTGTTCCTTTTCTCCCTTTTTACTTTTTTTTTCATCAAACAATTCCTTTCTTCTTGTCCCAACATGCGGTTTCAATATTTTCATTCCAAATAATTGTTCTCTGTCTCTCGAAATTTCAGTCTTATCGTACATGCACATATAGTTCGAGAATTGCAAGGCAAGCGGAAATTAAGATTGAAAGGACATTTTAACCCTTTCAGGACAGGAATTATTTAAGGGCTAAATTGATCACATTTTGATCTTCAAATTGGCAACAATAATATTTTTCTTTTAGTGCTACATGGTTCTAATAAGGTGTAATGTCTTTGAAAATAATACACATGGTTATGAATTTTGTCGAAATGTTGAAAAAATTGCCAATTTTGATAAAAAATAAGGATTTTGAATCTCTCAATGTGTTGCCAATTTAAAGATTTTAAAACTTATTCTCCTATTCAAAATTCCTGGCATCAAACGCAATATGGTAATGCAACAAAAATGGACATAGTGTGTGCAGAAATTTTTGCTCTTTCTACTCATGTATCTGGTATATTTTTTAGAGCTCTGAATAAAAAGTTATTGAGCCAAACCACAAAATGTGGTCAATTGTCTCGAATGGGTTAAGATATTGCGATGTGCGCGAAGACATAGAGAGAATTTAAAGAGTGTGTGAGAGAAAGAGGGTTTTACAGCACGGGCAAAGAGCGATACAAGAAAAATCCCACTTTTTTCAATAGGATCCTTTCAGTTACAACAAAAAACGATTTCAATTCATGGGAATCATAAAAACAAACTTCACGATTCTGTGAGTAAACCAATGTTTCATGTTTTTATTTCAAGAAATAACAAATAAATAGCTTTTAAAATGGCGCCACTTATCCATGCCAGCGTTCCATGTGTAATCGTGTTTGAATATTTGTGATGTTTAAAAAAATGGACAAGATATAAAGTTGTTTTTTTAAGTGGTGACAGTTTCGATCCCTGTGTCACTCACAATTCTTATATATTGTCACTCTACAAGTACGACACGGAAAACTTTGATTGGTTGGTGGAAGCTTAAACTACCTTGTAAGCTTCACATTTACAAGGGTTAGCGACTCGATAGTCTTTTTAAGTTAGTTGAAAGTCGGCGGTGTGACTGTGGGCCCCTTCGGGACGTGACTGGTTTTATCGCCGGGTCGTCTGGCGGTGATGTATCTCTCGGTCCAGTTGTCTCAGTGTTTTCTGGGACAGGGATCGATTAGCCCCTACCGATTAAGGAGCTAGATTACAGCGACAATTCTAGGATTTTAATGACATTGCTCGGTGCCTGCTGAGTGAATACCGTTTACGAATAGATTGAATAAAAGACGACCCTCTTGGATTAATCACTCCCAGTCGCGTGTATAACAGACTAGTTAACATTTAAACGATACAGACATGATGCAGACAGACTGATCTAGAATTCGTTTAATCAATTTCTTACTCACGCATCAATCTCATTTAGCATCATTATTACTAAATAAGATGATTTGCTGAAATCCAATACAAAATTGGCCCATTAGAGTATTTCAAATGAAGTATATATGACAGCACATATGTCAAGGCATATTGATTAATGTTTATAGAAAATGATCTTCTCTATTTCTTTCAAATGATTTCATTACAAAAACTATGTTTTCTTTAAAAACTATCTAAATACTACAAAATTACTCTTAACTCAGTACGGGCAGCCATATAACATGAAATGAAAGAAAATCCTTTTGATAATCGGTAAGTGGCACGGTATGGTTACATATACATCTCTGTATTAAAACAGTGACCCTTTTGTATGTTCTAAATATCATAATCTTGAAAATCCGGTTTCATTGAGTGCTTTCTATTACTTACTAAAGAGTTTGTTTTTTTAATCGCGTTATTGTGTCTTTTATTATCATATCAATAAATGGTGGTATACTAGATTCAATTATATCGAACAATTTAAAATCATAATGTGTTTGACTGAGAAAAAAATCGTGTAGGCCTACTGCATTAAAGCATTTACATGTTAAGTTTAGGGTTTTATGACGAAGGAAAGTCCATTCGTTTGCCTTCCTTCAAAGAAATCACTTTCTCTTAAATCAAGATTTCAATCTAATTAAAAATCGCCGTAGTCAAGCAGACGTATAAACAGGCGTTAATCTTCCGCCATGCCCTCTTAATGTAGCAATTGTAGCAAGTAGTCGACATAATGGCTACAAAGTCTATAAATCGTACGTCTTTCGTGGAGTGTTCCATCGAAAGATCGTGATTATAAAACCCCTCGAAGATGTCACCGAAAGAGAAGAGAGGAGAAGAAAGAGAAGAGAGGAGAAGAAAGACAAGAGAGGAGAAGACTAATTAGTCGGAGGTGAAAAACATTCAACCCTTGAGATCAAGTCGATGCTTGGGGATACAGGTCGCTGAGATCCCCCGTTAGAATGCTTTGTTGATTCACTTGTTGTCGAGGTGTCGTAGCGTTGATGAACATTCTGACAAAAGGTTTAGTCGTTGTCGCAAGAAACGTGGTTTCTACTGATGAAAGACAACGGATAAGAGATTTTGAGTGACGTGCCCCACATAAATGTAGCGATATTGACATTCTTGTCATGTTTAATATACTTTGTCTCTTTTTATGAGAAAGTACATGGGATCTCATTTAATGCTGGATAAAGAAAGCACAAAAAGGCCAGAGTTCGACCCCCTTCTTAAAGATCTGGGAATAAGTGAAAACCACCTTGTAATATCAATGAGAAATCAAGGTATCGGAATGATAGATGAAACTGAACGGCCAATTTTGTCTCACGATTCTGTAGGCGAGTAAAATATGAAGATGTTTGGATAGGCATGATCAACAGAGAAATGTTAATGAGAAAAGAATCATTGATTTCTTAACGGTCAGTAGCAATTACTGTCTTTAGAAGGGTTAATACAGGGGTGTCGATCCGTGTTTATGATTGGGGGGATGACCGGCGAGGGAGCGAAGCGAGGGACCAGGGACACAGGACCAGGGACTTTTTCAGAAATCCGTCTATATAACTTGCATTTTAGAGTATCCCATATTGGTTTTCTGTGTGATTAAATGTTGCCTAAAGTCACGGCAAATACAATAAAATATCAATAATCATAACATAACATATTTAAATATGTGTGTTTTCAATTATTTGTAATGATTCAGTAAGAAGAAGGCAGATAGACAGTTTGTTGTTCAATGCTCGAAGAAGAAGTTTTATTATACAATTTCTTCGATATTTTCGCATTGAAATTATGGCATTTCTTACTTCTAATCACGAATGTGATGGTATTTCAATGAGTTTGGATAATTGTTAGTTTTAAGTTAATGTATCTTAATTCTTATTTATTTTATCCCAAAATATTGGGGATGATAATATAGGCCGTTCCCCCCCCCCCCCCACAATTTTTGTTGTGGATATATATATACCCCCACCCCCCCCCCCCCCCGGATCGACACCCATGGGTAAATAAGAGAACAAGAAAACAAATTTGTAGGTCACAAATGGTAGAGGGTGAGCTTTAGATAGAACCAGTTAATATTCAGAGCTTGTGGTACTTTAGCTCTCTAAGGCTTTGACATTGACAAGTTCGGCTGTTTAAGAACGAGTGGCAAGGTGGTCTAGAATTAAAATCACAGGCAGAAACACTTGAAGTTCGACATCATTCTATTCAAGGGGCAGATGGGAAACATTATAACCGGGCCCTCCTCAGGGACCTATGTCAACTTGAGGCTTCAGGCAAGGGGAAAAACTAGTATTTGATTTTATTTATAATACATGTATGTCATAACTCGGGATATTAGGTGATGATGATAACTTATCTTGAGATTCAAATAAGTTATCTGGAGATTTATCGTAATTATCTTGAAAGAACGACAATCAACAGGCAGGACATGAGTACAGTCAACAGAAGAATCGGAAAGGAACTCCTCGCAAGGAGGGTGTCTAAAAAAACACAAAACAACGAGGAATTCTTCTGTTCTTTCTTTATTTTTCCTTTTCTTTTTCTCTTTGGGGTCGCTTTAGTTCACCAAAGTCAGGAGCCAGAGATGTGGGAAAGACAACTGTGTCATCATGACCTTGTCGTCAATTCAGTGAATAAAAATATACAAGACTCAAATCAATGACTT
>CM046846.1:23379701-23554701 GCA_025618425.1 Heliocidaris tuberculata
GGAGAATGGAACCCTGGGGGGAAATCAATTTTCATGAAAAGAGAGGATAGAGAGAAGCAATTTAAAAAAAAGTTTCATCAAAATCGGTTACGAAATGAGAAAGTTATGAAAGTTTGAAAAGTCTCAATTTACTTTCTATGGCGATCCTCAAATTGGCAATGTTGCTTCAAAGTGACAGGTTTAGTAGTACAACTCTCCATATGTTTTGTACACAAAATTTCATATTTTCTCCATTATCTCTAAAGATGCTGCTTGTCTTTTTGTGAACTCTACATTATGTTGTGTCAAATACATCTTCCCATGATATATCTTGAGCTAAGAAGGAGACAAGCTTCACCTTGAGAGATAATGGGGGAAATATGAAATTTTGTGTACAAAACATATGGAGAGTTGTACTACTAAACCTGTCACTTTGAAGCAACATTGCCAATTTGAGGATCGCCATAGAAAGTAAATTGAGACTTTTCAAACTTTCATAACTTTCTCATTTCGTAACCGATTTTGATGGATCTTTTTTTAAATTGCTTCTCTCTATCCTCTATTTTCATTAAAATTGATTTTTCCCCAGGGTTTCATTCTCCTTTAACGTACCCTGCGAGAGAGAAATCGTGCAAAAAAGTAAATGCAAAATGAACAGTGTAAACAACGCGTTGAACTTACGCAGGTAATGACGCAAGCAAATTGACGTCTCTTGTGCAACGCGTGTATAAGATAATATGAGAGCAGCCGCATATTACGGACTCATGCAGCATCAGCATTCCACCCGAAGCACATAGAGATGTCGCCGAATGATAATCTTTCTACAATTTCATTCATATAGTTCTCGGATCTCGTTACAGTAGCGCCTCGATCTCCTTAAGGTTATATGCTAGGGCCCCCGTCGGCGTAGATAAATGATCTATCATGCAATGTTATGGCAATAATGCTAATTTATTCATTATAATCCCATCATGTACAGCCGTAGCTCCTCTCGGCTTTTCGCGCGCTTACAGAGGATCATTTTGGATGAGGCCTTGAGAGCTTGAGGATTATGAGGATACGGAGAAGAGTTAGGACTCAAAAGGGTGTATATAGGGAAAGGGGGTCTAGTATATCACCCTCTTATATTTGTCAAATATGATTATGACGATAGATTCTCCATACTAAACAAGTCATCACAAGTCAATCGATGCCAAGAATTCTATCTTAACCTCAATTGCCAGTGATTTTGAAATATATATATATAGGCCTAGGTGCGTGCTATTTATTTTTTAATTATATATATATATATATATATATATATATATATATATATATATATATATATATATATATATATATATATATATATATATATATATATATATATATATATATATATTGATACCTTGATACCTCTTGATTAAATAAACATCCTCCATCATCAAGAAGTTTCATTACTGTATAGTTTTGTTTAAAGTGGTGCTGCCAATGTATTGTATATATATTCAGCTACGAACAAAGAGCAAGGGCGAATTCCCCCTAGCAGAATTGTTTTAAGCATGGGCGTCATTGACGTAGCTTAAATCCAAAACAGTCCTCTTCTCATGATGCTATAGAGAAGTACCACTTTCGGTGCAAAACTGAAATCATTTTATACAGTGGCGGATTTAGGGGGGGGGGGGCAATCCCGGCCCGTGCCCCCCCCCCCCCCCTTTTGAGGGAAAACAATGCGTTGTGCCCCCCCCCCTTTCGACCAGAAAACCTTTTTCTTGATTTTTTATTTTATTTATTTACTGAGCGACTTTTGGAGGGCTGGCGAGACCAAAAAAATATGGGTCTCCCTCCCAAAGTTGACAATCCTGCATTTGTGTGCCCCCCCCCCTTATACGAAATCCTGGATCCGCCCCTGTTATACATAGCGTTCTCATATTTATATACAGTAAATATCCTTTATCACACCCTACCAAGAGTACACCACCCTGCGTGCTCGTGCCTCCCAGCTCCATCATTCCCCTTTCATCCACAGATGCAGAATCACTCAGAACCCTCTCTTCCAAATTAAATCTTCGCCAATTGCTCGCAATCTTCTTAAATCCCTGCTCCTAGCAACAAGCTACGAGAGAAATCATCGTCTGGAAATCATCTTCTTATGTGTTAAACTCTATTAGAAGACAGATTCGGATTGCTTCGCCCCGCGCTCTCAGGATTTCTATTTTCTTACGGGTTATGGGCTGAATCAGAGGAGCAGATACAGGGGGCACGGGGGCACGTGCCCTTTACCCCTAGGAAAAATCAGTCAACGGCGCAAAAAAGAGGAAAAGTAAAAGAGAAAGAAAGTGTGTGTGTGGGGGGGGGGGGTGGGAAGAAACATGAAAGAAGATGATAGGACCATATCCCACATCATTTTCATCAACCAAGTGGGACCGCCCCCCCCCCCCCTCACCACTTGATGCAAGAGCCCCTTGATAGACGGGCACACGCTACGCCACTGAGCTGAATGCTCGACAGATTGCCTGTACTGCCACCAGCGTGAAATGCACTTTATCAACAAACATCATTCATTTCTCATTTGAGAAAATATTTTTTACGAAGAAAACCCCAATCCTGCACTTCATACAGATATATATGGAATTTGGTAATTGAAGATCTAGATAGATCTGTCCCTTGTTCCAAAATAAATTGATCAATTCGAGAAATGATACAGAGTAGAGGTTCTTTGAGGGGAGAATAAAATGAATTTTCGTATAACATGTATAAAGAAATAGTAATAAATGTATTATTAGA
Source organism: Heliocidaris tuberculata (assembly GCA_025618425.1). NCBI lineage: Eukaryota > Metazoa > Echinodermata > Echinoidea > Camarodonta > Echinometridae > Heliocidaris > Heliocidaris tuberculata. The sequence continues at coordinate 23,382,447 of CM046846.1, forward strand.
GTTCCTTGGAAATATGTTGCTCAATATATAGCTAATGAAGAGACGGTATTAGTTGTAGTTTTGAAAAAGAAAAAGAAAAAAAAAGGGATATTTTGATTTTAAAAAAATACTTCTAAGCCCACTAATCATACGAATGATGACTGGAGATATGCTTGGAGGCAATCACAAAAGCAATACCAGAGAGCCATAATAATCAGTTGTTATTCAGGTTTTTCATCATTTTGGGGTGAAATATATTGAAAATGAGTCCATATCTTAAGCCACATCTCTGTGTCGGAATGGAGGGGGCGTGTTTTCCATTTAGTTTTATCCAAATTTAATGATTATATCAATCGATATGACAATCGACTATGCTATCTAGTATATCACTCTATAATGAAAAGATTTTTTATTGATTATTTGTATCTTCGGTAACATCTCTTTCTTCTCCTATTTTGTTGAGGTGATTACGTTGTAATTCACGAAGATTATAAGAATAATATAAATAACGCAGAAAGACCTACTACAGGCAAGTTGTAACGTATCATTTGTAATATTACGGATGAAATACATAATAATACACTCCCAATAAATAATAAAGTATCCACGTATACATTTATTCTAACTCATGGCACTAGAATAATTTTGAAGCGAAAATGTAAGTTATTTTGTGAATTTCTCATCCACTTTCTTCCCCCTTCTCTATTGAAATACCTTTTAACTGAGTCCCTCTTTAAACTTTCAAACCCAAGCCCATAACATTATACTTTCCAGATTTAAAGAGGATGACCAATGCTTTACTCTCATGCAGCTAGAAGGAATGGATACCAGAGAGAAGTTAAGACAGCACCCGGGAGTGGAGTGTGCTCATGGCGTGAAAATACTTGGTCTAGTGTAAATATTAATGACAGCGTGTCGACGGACATCTTCATTTGACACAAATCTTAGCCTGCATCTGTGGATGAGAGACAAAAAGAGAGAGGGGACTGAGAAAGGGGACATATAGGAAGAGGGTGGGAGGAAAGCAGAAAGAGAGGGAGAGAGTAGTAGTAGTAGTAGTAGTAGTAGTAGTAGTAGTAGTAGTAGTAGTAGTAGTAGTAGTAGTAGTAGTGGTAGTAGTGGTAGTAGTGGTAGTAGTAGTAGTAGTAGTAGTAGTAGTAGTAATAGTAGTAGTAATAGTAGTAGTAGTAGTAGTAGTAGTAGTAGTAGTAGTAGTAGTAGTAGTAGTATAGTAGTAGTAGTAATAGTAGTAGTAGTAGTAGTAGTAATAGTAGTAGTAGTAGTAGTAGTAGTAGTAGTAGTAGTAGTAGTAGTAGTAGTAGTAGTAGTAGTAGTAGTAGTAGTAGTAGTAGTAGTAGTAGTAGTAGTAGTAATAGTAGTAGTAATAGTAGTAGTAATAGTAGTAGTAGTAGTATAGTAGTAGTAGTAGTAGTAGTATTTATTTTCGTTTGATTAAAAATCCATTGTGTAAATTATGAAACATTACAATCAATTAACGATATATACACAACCCATAAATAAAACTGAGAGGGAATGGGAGGGAGAGAGAGAGAGAGAGAGAGAGAGGGGAAGAGAAATATGAATAAAGAGAGACAATGAGAAAGGGAGGGCGAAAGGGAGAGGGTGGAGGGGCGTCATTCCCTGACTTGACGTAAGTTCGGCTTAGCTAACCGACTTTCGATATCCTCTCCGATATGCTTCACTTAGAGGAGTTGTTATCGGATGCTGAGCTAGTCTTTCAGACTACACCTTCTCCTTTATTCTCTTTGAAACCACTATCTTAAAGTGACAGTAAATTGAAGCTCCTAATGGCGCCATCTTACGACAGGATTTGATAAGTGTCTGTGCCTCTAATTTTCCCATCATGCCCCATTCTAGTTTGTAGAAGCTTAGAATGTATCTGTAGGACATTTTCCACATGTGCAACGTCAAAAATAATAGTTTGAAATATAAAATGTGCCTATTTTCCAAACAGCTGTTTGTCGAAATTCAAAATAAAATGCAATTAATTTTCAAATTATAATCTCAATTTGGCGGTTACTGTAAGGTGGCGCTGTTCAAGTTTTGCCAGTTTAATGCCATTTTAACATATTTTTTTAATTGATTGTTTCCTATGTAATAGGCTCATAAATTATGTAACAGCGGCTCTAGTTTCGCTGCTTTAGTAAGTCGCTGGGGGCATTCAGTGAATTTCATTTTGCCAATTTACATTTACGGTATCTCGCCTGGGTCAAGTGTGGCAAATGTATTTTGATGTCTCGCCAAAGAACGTTAGGGCCTTGGCAGGGATCCGAACCCCGTACCTTTTGATTCAGTTCGGCGAATTAGGCTTTAACATTTCTAAATATCTTTTTTCAGAGGAGGGGGGCAGATAATGAAAAAAATAAACCATACCCCCCCCCCCCCCCCCCCACCCACCCACCCAAAGCACTCCAACCGACCGCTCGAGTATCTGAAGGGGGGGGGGGGCCGCTAGCCTTTTAACTTTTTAAAAGCTATGTTTTTCATGCTGTTTTTCATCAGTAGTGGGGCTGCAGTTTCACCACCCCCCCCCCCCCCCCACACACACACACCTTCTGAATCCACCTGTGGTAAGAACATTTCACAATGTTTTACACATTTAAAAAAAATCAGACATTGTGAATAATTCCTGCCATACAAGTATAGTACATTTTACACCGGTATCCGAGCATCGTACATTATGAAGCTAGATAATGCTTTGTCACATTCGTTCGGTATTGATTTATTATAAGGGTGTCTATAAAATGGAAAAGAAAATAGAAGTGGAAGTGGAACTAAAAGAAAAGGAATACCCAAAAGGAAAGAAGAAATTAATAGTTTTATCGTACAATGGACCATGATGGATAAATCGTGCGCCGTGGAGGTGTTGATTACAGACTACGAAAGAGATAGTGTTCTGCCCTCGATGTTTCCTTTCCTTCCCCTCAACTCGGTGTTCTAAGGTTCAATAGATTCATTTGAATTACAAGGACCATCGGCTCTTGAATAATGATTCAGAAATTTGATATAAAAACCAAGGACTTGAAAACCTAAGCAGAATTGCAAAGTAGCACTAATGAATACTGGAATTAATAACAAGGAACCGTTTTGAATTTGGAACCAAACCCGCAATGATCATGATGATAATGCGAATAATAATCGGGGCGCCATTTTTTCCTATCCAACAGAGAAACATCGCAGTTACTTTTTTATTCTGTAACCGCATATGAGTTCTGAATTCGCCATCAACCAGTTACGATTAACATGAATAATTCAAAACCATCTGATTTGTGAAAGGTCAAGAATTGCCATATAAGTAAAAAGTGTATATATGTTCATCTCCATTCGAATATCCAATAATGATAATAATGTCAGATGTTTAAGGGCGCAACAAACAAAAAAAGTAGACCACAGCGCTTAAAAAATCACAGATTCGGAGAGAAACAAAATACAACCACTCAAAATATATAGATCACATTAGATTACTGGGGGAAGTATGGTTTAATCTTTGAAAATTATGAGGGCAGAAACATAAAGCTCACTTACGCGTAAACGAAAGTCACTATATGTTTGTCGCTTTTATGAGATAGCAAGGCAAAAGGAAAATTACTGGGTGGCGCCGAATTTCACTCCATTTCAAGCAATTATGACAAGTTACTCATCGTCTGTTTCATTGCTCAATGCTCACTCTATTACTCTCGGAAATTAGCACAGTTTTACTATAAAGCGAGTTATTTGTGATTTTAAAGTAATGTCGGCATTGTGCAGCCATCTGAAAGGAGTGACTGCAAAATTATGCTCACCCCTTTGTAAGATTTATGCTTTTTTTTTCTATTCAAATATTTTGACAAACACTTGTGCCCTCCTCCAATAAAGTAATCCTTAATCGGCCAATGAATAATCAATATCTTTTAAAGATTTTTTTTTTTTAATGTACGATTTTTACTTAATTTTTAAAGCAATTTAAATTCTACCTTTCTAATCCAATTACAAGTTAGTCCCTCAGTTAATTCAACAGTTTCATAAGTTACCCCTTATATTCTCTATTTCTCTCACCCCTCCCCCCCCCCTCTCTCTCTCTATCTCTCTCTTTCTCTCTTCCTACAACATTCTGTTTCACCCACTCCCTTTTATTTTCTCTGTCTTTCTTCTCCCTCTCCCCTACCCCCTTCTCCCCTTCCTCTCTCTCTCTCTCTTTCTGATTTTTTGTCTCTAACCTCGATCTCTCTCTCTCTCTCTCTCTGCTCTAACTTTCTCTCTTTTTTCTTTCTGTACCTCTCCTTCTCTCTTCTCTCTCTCTCTCTCTCTCTCTCTTTCTCTCTCTCTATTAAACTCTCTTTCTTTTTGTGTCTTCATCTACCGCTTTACCCTTGATACTATAGCTAACCTCTCAGTTCACATTCAATGAACTCACAGACAGCATCGGTTGATACACGTGGGAGTAATAACATGTCCATGTAATAATATATGCACAGACAGAGGGTATAACCTAAAAATAACAACAACATTGAGATTAATGTTCTGGATAGACGACCTTAATATCCGAATGCAATCGCTCTAATTAATCAGAAGAACAATTGGATAAAAACAGCCTCCAGTACAAAAAACAACTTAGGTTATTCTGTTGCTGTTAATATAATTCAACCAGTATGTGTCCAGACAAAGAAGGGGTACCGGCATTATGTATGTGTGTGTAGGGGGGGGGGGGGATGAACTGCACAAGGCCATTATTTTGGGGAAGGGTTTTGGAAGGAGTCGTAGCTCCTCTTTTCATGTTCCCTTTCCTCTCCCCTCCCCCCCCCCCCCCCCTCCCCCCCCCCCCCCCTCTCTCTCTCTCTCTCTCTCTCTCTCCCTCTCTTTCTCTCTCTCTCTCTTCCATTTTCTCTCTCTCTCTCTCTCTCCTTTTCACTTCTTTCTTTCTTTTTTATTCGCCATTTCGAGGGGCACGTGGGGCACGTGGGGACATGTAGCTACGCCACCAGTGATAGACATGCATGCGTCCGTCGGTTTTTCCTGGAACAAGTTGAACTTGTTGAAATGAAAGCCAAATCTGAACTTTTAACCTGTGCGAGGTTCCTCTGATTAAAAAGAAAATTATAAAATTAGAATTTGATAGGGCTGAGTGCTCTTAGTGTTCATTTTATTGATTAAATAAACTTCAGATGCCCGAATCTCCAATGTCAACTGTTTCGCGTCACGTTTATATGCACGTCATATTTTACAAAGTAAGTTTGAAAAATGATATTTTAAGATTGACTCTTTCTCAAAATCAAACTCGTTGTACATCGCGACATGGTTGTATAGCTAAAATGAATTCCAATACTCAATCAAGATTACAGATATAAAATACCTTTTTACTATTGAAACACACCCCGGTTTGTATTCATATCAGCTCGTATGCTTCTTACAGAATTCCAGTTAGCATAATAATATTTTCTTTTTTGTAACCTCTACTGAATCTAGAATACATGTACATTCAATTCATTATCGTAGCAAGAGACATGGGCGCAAATGAGTGACTTCCTATATACACATTTCGTAATTCCTTGCAATGCTAGTACCACCACCTAATTTTATGAATTAATTGTGGAAAAAAGATACGATTTATATTTCTAACTTGACCATTGATAGCCGATATGACGTGTAGCGCTCAAAGCATAAAGGAGATAAAATTTCCATAAGGGCATACGATACGAGTACCATCGGGTGGGGGATATGAACCTACAATGTTATTAAACATTTGAAACTCCAAATGAAGAACCACTTTCTCATGGTGCCACGAGATTAGTAAAGAAAGATTTGAGAAAACGAAATCCGTGACGCCCCCTCATAAAAATAAGAAGTTGGTTATATTGATGTAGCATTTCAGAGTATCAATTCAATCAAATGACAATAACGCGGCAAAATGGATTCTGAAAAGTGCATTGGTATTATAGAGTGCGATGTGTAATTGAAGCAAATTGAAAGAAATTTAAAAACCCTTTCTCAAGGCGCGTCTCTCAAACTGTTTGAGTGAAAATTGCCAATTTAAGACCAACCAAATTTGATTAATCCAATGCATTAATGTTTCTAATATAAAAGAACCTTTTGAAACGATCATTAATCTCTCCTTTTTCAATATAGGACACTGCCCGCATTGAAACTGGGCGCCGGTTATATTCCAAAGATAAGGTTAACGGGGGTATTCCTGAGTGTCTCAACTTTCATTTCTAATTCTTCCCTCATCGGGCTGTACTTAGCAGAGAATATTTGAACGAACAACCCTGTCTTCTAGCGACTCTAGCCATTTTGAATGATGAAACTCACAGGTCACAAAAAAAACCAAAGTGATGCGTATTTCATGCAAACGCGTCATGGGGATTTGTAACTGTCAAAACATTTTAACTGATGGTCGGGCCTGATGGGCAACCCTCGAAAAAAGACTGTTTAAAAATCAGCCTCAAAAACATCAGAATAACTCCGGGAGCTAATAAGCAATAGGACAACTTTAGTTGGAAAAAAAGGAGGTCAAAATATATCAGGGGATAGAGAAAAGTCCGATTAGTTTCTACTCTAAGGTGTTTATTAGCTATGCCCATGCATCTATAGGCGAATGGCAAATGTGTTCGGACCCATCAGTCCATAAAGATGGTGGCGCTCTGTACATCACGGATGCAATGCACATGTTAGATTAGTTTGAAGGAGGATAGAAACATCGGCCTACCGAGAATTGATTTCTCAGTCAATAACTAGCCGACCGACAAAAAATGCTTTTAAACCTCTTAACCCTAGAGACGGTAAGTGGCTTTAGGTTCTGTTTACATTGTATTTAGTTTCTTTTTCATCCATTTTACGCTTGTTTTAACCATTCCACTTAAATTGTATTTCGTTACACGAGCGAAAGATTCTTTTTAATAGTTTATCTACTGTTCGAGCTTATATTCCTTCTATAACTTTATTTCCTTGAAATCACTTCAAATTGATTCCTCGGCTGTTTCCTGTCCTCTGAATAGGCCTAATCCAATAAACAGCACTTTTCCTTTCTGTCTGTCGTGCCCCATTTATGCTAAAGATATATCACCCCCCCCCCCCCGGTGCAAATATGACAAGCAGTGTATACAAGTTCAAACTATGTTTTAGAAAGACTATTCTATTACCTTTCCACTGTCAATTTTTTAGCACAATCTCTTTTTTGATATTTTTTTTTTTTAAAGCTTATATTTCTCCTCTTTTTTTTTTCATTAGCCAAATCTCTTGCCCCCGTAAATATCTACCTCTTCACGTCAATATCTTGATCGATTCATTTTTACGAAAATTGTCACTTATGAAACAAAGTAATGTCGTTTGTTATTCTTGAAATGTTATAACCCCTATCAACAAAAAAAAAAAGAAAGAAGAAAAAATATTATTGGGACCTAATCCTGAAAGTGTTGTCTTCATCTGTTGCGTCACGGCAGCGTTCTTTATGGCAATACGATACTCCTTCAAAAATAGCCTGGAAAGTGATTTGTGGTGTTGGTTTCTCCTTTAAAAGCTTTTAAAGTTAGGAAAATAAGACGGACCTATTTATATTCTGTGCACGCTTACTGTCTCATAACCCACAGCAGATGGACACTTCGTCGCTAACAAAGTCGCACGTTTTCTTTGCACTTTTCTTCCCGCTTTTTACTGTTATATAAAATATTATCTCAGTTGTAAATCGATAGCGGCAATACCGTACCATAAATGGCTATCTGTCTCCGATTGTCTTCATGGCCTCTCTTCTTCTGTTCTTCCCCCTTTTGAATATTTTCTATTTTCTTTTGATTTAGCACTCTCTCCCCCCCCTCTCTCTCTCTCTCTCTCTCTACTATCTTGCTTTTATAATACATATTTCTCTCTTTAAGAAAAAAAATCCCCTTTCATCAACAAGTCTCCCCCTCTGTATGTCTTGTTTTTTCTTATCCTTTCTTTCAATTCACAATGATTGTCAGTTTCTACACCCCCCCCCCCTTCTTTCTATCTTTCTCTCTCTCTCTCTCTCTCTCTCTCTCTCTCTACCTATGTGTTTATCTAATTGTATTCCTATTCTCTCTTTATTTTTAACTTGTGCCGCGACTTTATTCCACGGAATAATAAACGGTATTTTATCTAAATGGTATATCGTTATCAAATATCTGATTTGATTAATCATTTGGAATTCCATGTGCATTTCTCGCATCTTTGACAAGTTTCGCTTTTAAACATCCTTTTGCCAATTAATTATAAATCGAATGCTTTCTTTCACTCACAGTAAATATCGTTTACCAAAATCACTGTCACGTCGAGTTTGTATAGTCAAGGATTGTAATTCCGAACAGATTGTATTACCGAACGTGTACAGTTAAGTGCCTAAAATGGGTTTTCGTACGCGTGGGATTACGCGTATGAAAACCACACTATTGAAACAAAGGTTGTGTCTTTTTCCCATAGGTTTCACACGTTCGGAAATACAGTACCTTTTTCAAGGGACCAAAGCGCCGCGTCGTTGGGAAGGGGTTCACTCGGAAGGGAATATCGTATTAAATCTACGTTGTCTTTTTAAAATTCCATCAACTTCTTTTTTCTGTAGGACTTTGAGCATTCATTATGTAAGACTGACGGATATTCGTTTGATATTTTATTTGCTATCGTTGATTTTCTGAAAAGTGTTCGGACACTGGATCCACCACCATACTACATTATGCATGTAATATAACTGGAATAGGAGAGCGCCTATCTAGCAGTTCATGAAAAATGTTTTTAAACATTTTGAATCTCAGTCTACCTTATTTATCATTGTTGATGCTGTTGTCATCTTGGTTTGACGTCTGGCAACACCAAGTTGCGAGGAGTCATTTCCTCTACAAACCCTCTCAGACTTATATGTTTTACAATGCTAGTATATTCTAAACTTGATAAGGTCCATCTTGATTTCGAATCGAAAATGAGAGAGTACAATGTACGTGGGATTAATCTATAGCGCTGTTGTTTCATAGAACTCACTGCTGCGGTTTTATACAGAAAAGTCTTTCCTTAAGCCCACCCGCACACTATGCGATCGATTGCGACCCGATTTTGGAAATAAATCGCAATAGCACTGAATATGGGCATTTTAACACATAATATCTAACTAATTCAGGTTCTGAACAATAATATGAATACTGAAATTGAATCCTAAACTTATGCCAGGAATGAGACCCAAATCAGTTTTAAATCGTAGACAATCGTAGGACTGCTCTGACGTCACTACGACTCGGAACCGATTTGGCATTTCCTCCGACTAGAAAGCTCGCAATAGGCCGTATATTCGATTTTACTATCTATATATGACTATTCAGAACCTCATTCAAAAATATTTCATGTGTTTAAATGTTTCTATCAAATGCTATTACATTTTCTTCCGAAATCGGATCGCAGACCGATCATAGTGTGCGGTGGGCTTTATACCATATACCCAGAAATTCTTTCCGATTTACGAGCATGACACGAGACTTCATCATCTTAAAGAGCAGAGATGGAGTAGCGATCAACTTGCAATATGATGATGAACATGGAACATTCAAGTAATTGGTTTGGTCATCGGCATGTCGTCAGAGTGTTGCATGATCGGACGTATCTGACGTAGCGCCGAGGCATGGCGCATGGGGGGCATGACATTCGAATGGCAAACATATAAAATGAAAAGAACAAATGTGGGAAGAAGAAACGTGGGGATATAATGGCATGATAAACCGACCTTCGTGATTGCACCACACATCTCAAATTTAATAACCATTAATTCCACTAGATGACATAGTAAGATCAGCCCCCCCCCCCCCCCCGAGACGGGACCCATGTCATTTTATTTACCTGAGTTAAGTAGTATGTGGATGTCACGTGATAATGTTGGTTCTAAAGTTGTTTTTGTTGTTCTTTGTAATTTCCATGAAGGAAAACGCAGCATTTTATATTCTTTCTAACAATCCTCTCAAATGCTGGGACAGCATGAATAGGCATAGTTACAATATACTTATATTAATAAAATTATGAAAACATAAGCATTGGCTATATTAAAATCATTCTGTTTAGTCAAATCTAGAATATAAAATCAAACACTAAAGGTATATATTCGCATAATATGTGCGAGGCAAATTAGAGTATTTATATCCATTACTATTTATCAGTATCAGTATATTTATCAGTACAGATTATTTTAGGAGAATTATTGCTGTGGATATTTTTTAATACATAATTATTTATCACTATCTGTAATAGTTATGGCCTTTCATGTTTACAGGAAACACGAAGATCCTTTGGCAGCCTATATAGTCAAGGTTAGCTGATCAGTAACAGATGGGTTTCACTCTCGGCATCCACCAATCAACTTTCTTGTCTAAAGATATCTGAAATGCCTACCAATTATTTGATATGATTCGTATCATATGGATACAGGTGCTGCCTGACTTTATGTGTGGTATCTATACATGGTATAAAAGGGAGGAAACTAACTGTGGGGCTCGGAAAAAATGGAGGGGAACCTCCCCAATGTTTAAAGTGATTTGGTAATTTTGTAGAGGCTTGATAAAATCTGAACTGCCTGGCCTTACATGCTATCAGTGTATGTAATATGGTGTAAAAATGAAGCCCAGGAAAAAAAAAAAGCACTTCAAAATCATCATGTGCTTCACAAAAGTAAACATATGCAAGTGACCGGAAATGCCAGACTCATTTTCCCCCATAGACTCAGTGTTAGACTAAAGTGCATATGGCCATACGCTTTCGTAAATGGGAGTATTCAGTCATAGATATCTTAATAATAGCATTATATATTTGAAAACCTTTCTATGCCTGGCTATTTGTTTATCCTTCTGAACATCATTATACAAGACAGATATTAAAATTCAACAATTTATTAAATCAAGCCTCCACAAAGTTACCGAATCCCTTTAAGCAGCTAAGATTTGTATGACCTTTAAAACGTTCGTTGCATGTAGCGTTCAATTCAAGGGTATTTTATGAAAATGAACACCCCAAAATATAATTCTGCAAGAAATAAATACACGAAATTGATTTAGTCATGAGTTAAAGGAAAAATGATTTTTTTTTTCTGGTGATGTGAGTTTCGTTCATTTATCGCTAACCTATGGAAATATCGTGAACTGAATCGTGAAATTATGCACTGAAAACTTTTCAAGGTTTCAATGTATTACTTGGGATAGTTTGTATGTGAACACAAACTTCATGGTTGGCCCGTCAGTCCAGGTCTCTGTTACAAGCGCAAAACATCTTGAAATGTCGTCTTCCTTTCATCCGATACCTCTCGGCGAAGTACGCCTACCGCTCGAGAGATACGGGTGATTAACAACGGGTCGGCTAAGATTCTCTGCTCCTCCTTTTCTTCTTCGAATTTCTCCAGCTTGTTAATGATTACATGATATGTTTATACCCATTTTGACGAGGTGTCTCCGCTACAGTTGTATGGTGACTTGGTTGAAAGTTAGCTTCTTTCGTAAATCGATCCCAGGATTATCGATGAAGCGTACTTTTGGAAGAGAGTTGGAGTTATCTGTTACCTATCGCACTCGCTCCCTGAACATCCCCGTTTTTTTCCCATCCTCTCACTCTGTAACCTTTCTATAGTTTTGTCTCTCCCCCCTTTTTTTTTAAATTTCTCTTTCTGTCTCTGTGTCTGTCTCTCCCCTCCTAATCTCTCTCTCCCTCTCTCTCTGTTAGTCTCTCTCTCTCTCTCTCTCTCTCTGCCTCCCCCCCCCCCTCTCTCTCTCTCTCTCTCTCACTCTCTCCCTCTATATCTCTCTGTCCCTTTTATCTCTTCTTTGGCATTTTGAAAGGAAATGTCTTCACATATAAATCATTTCTAAACACACACACACACCCACACACACACACACACACACACACACACACACACACACACAGGCATAACCAGTGAAAGAAGAAGGGGTAAAAAGTGGGCAATGAATGGAAAGGGGATAGAAAGTAAGAGACTGTGAATAAGGGATGGAAAATGGAAGAAGAAGAAGAAGAAGAAGAAGAAAATAGATGAATTATTGATTCAAGAATTTGTTCTTGTGTGAAAGAGTGTATCCTACAACATGATTCGATGGGATAAAGATGAATATACATTTCAGCTGGATGGCAACAAAATCCAAGCAAGCAACACACTCCCAGAGGCATGCGCGGCGATTTCTTGTCACGGCGGGGGGGGGGGGGGGGGGGGGGGGGGGGGGGGGGGGGGGGGGGGGAGGGAGACGTGACTAGCCTTTACCATTATTCATACTTCCCGCGGGACGGCCGCCCATGCCCAGAAGTAGAGTTCCTATATAGCACTTTAATTCAATCACGGAGAAAAGAGCACTATTATATTCTGGATAAGATGTTACCAAGGCCCATTTCTTCAAGGAGTTCAAAACTCCATCAAACGACATCGATTCCTGCTTAATGATCTTTGATTTTAAAGAGCCCCTCTCGACTTCCCTGTATCGCATTTCAAACCGACATCATACAGCGGTACTCCACATCCCTCTCGAGCACGAGATGAAGGACGAGAAAAGGGCACTTGAATTTGTAACGAGGATGGGATATATTTCAATTTTAGCGCGAATATTCTATCATGCTTAATAGAATATAGATTACAAGTTCTGAAGTAGAAGTAGGAGGTAAGATTCAAGTGCTTCATTCCCTCTACTCTGTCATGTCTGTATTTTACATGCACCCATCTAACATGTCTAAGCCCCCAACTCCACTTATCGCTCTCTCTCTCTCTCTCTCCCCCCCCCCCCTCCCTTCCCCTTTCTCCCCTTTCTCTATCTCTTTCTCACCACTGAATCCTCGTGGGGGAGACTATATTGATAAATTCAAATAAATATAATACTTAATTGCCTTCGTGTTCCCTCTTCAACAGTTCAATAACATAGATAATGCTGATAGAAGTATAAATTACATCGAATTCAATACAAATTCCATGTTCCCCATGAGAACCGCTTTTACCCTATCATAACTTTGGAGTTTGTGTTTTCAGTACAAAGTTGAAAAAGAAATCAACTTTGTATAAAACGAAAAACATTGTTCACTTCTGATAACAATAGCTATTCAGATACCTATATATTATATATATCAAGCAATTAGATACCAAAAAGATATTAACTTCGCAGCATAATGATAGCACGTGAGAATAGATGTATTTGCCCCGAATGAATTACATGAAAATATCATTCATTTGGATTAATTTTGTAAGTAAGACATTTTACGAGCTTTCACACATGAATTATTCATATACAATTGCCAATTGCCAATTATAACATCTAATTCAAAGGGTGTATTCTGATATGCCGCAGTCAAGGCACTACAAAAGGAATAATAATCGATTTTACTTTGTTCTTTCATTAAAGTTTGCAATGGACTCGGATCTTTAATTTTACCTAATTATGATTAAAGAAACTAATGTGACACTCATTAAAAGTAGAATATCCTTGATGAACTAAAGTAGAATACCATTTTAAAATGAATGCACAGACTTGGTATTCTCCTTTATTCTCATAATAAAAGGAACACCAAAGAAGCATTTAGAAAAACAGGGCTTTACATGGGAAATAAATGAGGAACTGAAAAAGTATTGCAGCGTTTTCTTTACTCAGAGGTCCCTCTCATTTTCTGGTATGGGTAGAAAATGGATTGAAAAGAAGAGGTTCTATATTATCCATGTGTGACTTTATACATTCATTGAGACTAGTCAAATAGATGACTCATATCAGATAAGTGACTTTTAACGATACATGATGAAATGAATGTCACTTGAATGTCACTTGAAATATTTAGGGAAAACTCTCTTCTTAAATATAGTCATGAAAAGGGGAGTGGCTGGGGCACATAACGTTCTTCCTTTAAAGAGAAGGGGTTGTATGCATCGAGATATCCTGCTTTCCAAGTGAAGCCTTTTTTTAAGCTCCAAAAATCCTTTTGTCAGCTCTCGAAAATTTTAGTTAATAAATACAAAGTCAACTAATTCTATACTACCATTAAACTCATTTCTTTCTCGTCCTGTCTTTTGTTTTGTTTTGTTTTGTTTTGCTTTTAATTTTGATGATCTAGCTACCATTGAAATTATTTTTTTCTCAAATTTGTTTTGCAATATTCACACTAAAAATCGCTTTTTAAATTAAAAGTCAGTGACAGCTAATTACAAGCAAGTATTCTTTGGAGATCAGCGTAGGATTTCAAATTCTGAGACAAGCAGAAAAGACCCCGAGTAATGTAAAACTCCACTTTTTTCATAATGATTTATTCCATAAAGCCCACCGCACACTATACGATCGGTCTACGATCCGATTTTGGAAATAAATCGCCATATCATGAAATATAGGCAGTTTAATAAGTGAAAGCTACCTGATTCAGGTTCTCAACAATAATATAAATACTCAACATGGGAGTTGGGTGCGATGTCAGCCTTATTTTCGGAATTAGGGCCAAATCAGTTTAAAATCGTAGACAATCGCACGACTGCTCGACGTCACTACGATTCGGAGCCGATTTTGCCTTTGCTCCGACTAGAAGGCTCGTAATAGGCCGTAATTTCAATTTTACCATCTATGTAACTATTCAGAACCTCAATAAAACATATTCTATGTGTTAAACTGTTTATATCTAATGCTATAACATTTTCTTTCAAAATCGGATCGTAGACCGATCGTATAGTGTGCGGTGGGCTTAAGTCGCCTGGACTTCATTGAAATGAAAAAAGGGTGTTTTGTAGTTTTATATGCATTATTCATTTTGAAATGACATTCAAATACATACAAGGTACTTTCCCAGCTATTCCAGGTCTTTAGATCAACACTTGGTGAAACACTAACTCTCCTCCGCTCATAGTTATTACATGGCCTCAAAGTCATTTTGTTTCTGTTATACAAAAGCAATATTGAATTTTGCAATGCGATTTGTTAGTTTGGTCCCAAGTATGTTATTAATTTGTAATGAGAGGATAAACGACGCAATAACATTTCGGTTATAAAAGGGAAACGAATGAAAGGGGGGGGGGGGGGAAGTATGTGATAATTGAAATGGGATTGTTGGATTAAATGAAGATTTCGAAAAATATAATTAATAGATGTTACTACACAACTCTGAGACTTTTTATAGGCTACAAATTATTCTTATTCTCATTTTTAAAAGATTATTTTTTATTGTTACTTTCCACTTGTTACCTTCTGCATGTAATAAAGAGCAGTATAGATATGGCAATCCGTGGTACAGTGACGGGGAGATTATGTTTGTTCTTCTAATTACTGAAACAGAGACTGCTCGAGATCCCTGGTATGGAATTAAGGAGTTATTGATCTAGTCTTTAATCCCATAATGGATGCTTGTGATAACATCCTGCTTTACATTAAAATGTTTCATATTAAAGTAGATATTCAAAGCAAATCACAAATATGCTCAATAATGTATCTCTAGAAACTAGAAAGCTTGCAAATGGTAATCGTATAAGTTTTACGTTAACTGCTTGTTTGATGATTAAAAAATGGCACAAATAAAAACGCTTCTCAGCATCTGGGATATCCGAGCGATTCGCCAGAAACATACCCATGTTTTCATCACGTCACATCAGGTACCAATCCTGCCTAAGCAGACGACGTCCTATATCAAGTGAACGTAACTGCAATGCAATTATTTTTGAATTATAAAGAGTTTGGTGTGTTTCACCATGACCGTATTTCACATCATTCTAAAAGGGAAGTGAAACCGTTTCTAGTAACTAAAATCTTTTGTTTGTAAAAAGTCATGATAAGGGTCAATGATCAATCAAAGAAATCACACTTTCGAATTATAAAGCCCGCTGAATTATAGCATGGATGGTATTCGTTCCCTCTTGAAACGCCGACATGCCGCGGTGCATGCAGCTGAAAATACAATGGCATCTTATTTTGTTTACAAGCGATTGATTCCTTTATTTTTTTAACGCTGCATTTTTCATCAAAATAATACCATGCAGGAAATTTAGAGTGAGGCAACAAATAAACATTTATACTGACGCTAGCAAAGTAAGAGAAATAAGTGAAGATGAGATGACAAAACAGGCACTGAAAATGTGTAAGACTGGGGCATCGTCTGCTTAGGAAGGATTGCTCCCCGGTATGACGTCACATATCTCAGCAGCGTTCAAAGAGCTCTATAGGTGCTATAGCGGGGCTGTGTTATATCATTTTATAATTGATAATAATCATTACTTCAAATGTTTCCAAGCGTTGAATTTTGATGAACCTTGTTCAATCTAAGCTTCACCTATGCAATAATAAAAATTAAATCAATATTCAAAATCAATGAAATTCTACTTTAAATGTTTCATAGTAGTAAACATCTTTATTTCTAAGACTGCTAACTGTACCCGACCCTTCATAGTATTTGCCCTACTTCCTCTCAGATTCGTATACATGTAAATGCAGTAAGACAAGAGTGCTCTTTCATCTCTCTCTCTCTCTCCCTCTTTCTCTTGTCTTTTCGTAATCTACATATCACTTCTTTCATGTCTCTCCTCTCAATTTAATTTCCCCAATAATCTCTCTCTCTCTCTCTCTAATCCTTTTTTCTTTCCTTGTGTCTCTCCTTCTGGCTCCCGTTCTCATTATTTTTCTCCCCTCTCTCCCATCTAAAACCATCTCTTTTATTTTGCCTGTCTGCCTGTCTCTTCCTGTCTCTCTCTCTCTCTCCCTCTCTCTTATACCTTTATCTTTCTATTTTATTTTATATCTTCCTTTTTCTTTCTCTTTATGTCTGTCTCTCTCAACCCCCCCCCCCCTCTCTCTCTCTCTCTCTCTCTGTCCGTCTGATCTTTTTTCATCTGTCACGGACTGCAGCCGACTGCAATGAAAACGTGCCAAATAATTCATTCGGGAGTAACAAAACCGTGAAATTCAGTGACGGGGCGAAGCACAATATTGGATGTTTCCGAGTTCCTTTAGCTTTCTTGGTTTTTGCCGAAGAGTTTTGCCCATTAACGCAACAAATCGATGCCAAAATAGCAGGATTTCATTCAAGCGGACGCGCGGAGGGCAATAGGCTTCCGCTTTACGGCGTTGCTCCAGACCGCCAGTCAATATTCCTTGCCTGAACACAATAATGAAATCACGTCTATCCCTTATACCTGACATTCTACAGGCACAGGCATGATTAAAAAGAAAATGTAAAGATGACAAGAAAATGTAAAGATGAAATTATTTTCCAAAGAGGGCGGGGGAGAAAGGGTTTGTTGAGTGTTGTATTCATAGACGATAATTTCATCGTGTGTACGGAATCAAAAGAAATTCCAGTGGTTCTACATCGGAACGATGACTTGCCAGAATGTTCTGAAACTTTTTAAGAATAAATGTATTATCAGAACGAATTTACTGAAGTGGGAAAACTTTTTTTTTTCTTTCATAACAACATCAACAATCAAAACATTTACATCTTCTTCAAAAGCGGGCATCATCTTTATTTCGTTGATTGTTAATAATTTTTGCTGATTAATGATATTCTAGACAAAGAAACATGACAAGAAATTAGATTATAATTATGAAATAGATACAGGGATGGGATAGTCAATAAGATGATACGTGTAATACTACATTGTAGGTTAGGCGAGAGGGGGGGGGGCAATGATTTGGAAAGCAGTGAAGAAGCAGAAGGAACAGATGACACAAAAAATAAAGATAGCGGTATCCCCCCCCCCCCCCTCCCTCTCTCTTTCTACTCTCTTCTCTTCTCTTTCTCTCGTCTCATTTTCTCTCTCTTTCTCCCTTATTCTCCTTCTCTTCTTCTTCTTCCCTTTCCCTCCCTTTCTTGTCGATTTTATTTCTTTCTTTCTCACTCATTCTCTCTTTTCCTCTCTCCATCTCTCCCCTCCTCACTCATCTTCCTCTCTGTATAATAGCCCTCTACCTCAAGACTCTCTTCTTATGTAGTGTGACCACTGGTCTCCGTAAAGTAGAGATCAGTGAGTGTGCGACGGCCAAAAGCACTACAAGAATGTCGCCATCTATCGGTATTAATCACGTTAGTCTCGGCGAGTAAGATTCTCCTGCCTCGTGATCTTGCACACACAAAAAATCTCCACTCATTGAAATTCATTTAAACTAATTTGAAAATCATATTATTCATGTTAGTTATACCATTTCATGTTAAAGACAATGTAATTGTTAGATATCTAACAATGTGGCAAACCTCGCTACAACATTTCGTTTTCACAAAACATGCAGAATTCGTAACTGCAATCATAGCACATGCTCTGAAACTATTACATAGTTCAACTATTTAAACACTCTGAGAATGAAAACGTGTGTTCAAAGATTCCCGTAATAAAAGCAAGTCATAACGAAATTAGATTTATAGCATTTAATAATTTGTGCGTCACAGCTGTAAAATATTATAGTTCATCTCTCTTTGGGTGCGTATATAGCTCAACTGCCAAGCCAGAATCAGCGTTTAAAAACACAATCATGAAACACAATCATGAAACACAGTTTTGAAATGCTGTTTCAAGATACCCTGTTTATAGCTCTTTCCTCCACGCAGATTATAGGACTCTGCCTTCTTGTGAGTTTTGTAACTGTGTTTTAAAGCCGTGTTTCTGCGAAACAAGCTCCGGACACAACAGTGGTTTGAACTAAACACATGAAAATACTGATTCTGGCCTGAAAAATAAACTATAAACGCATCCTTATAAACGTTTAATTGCATAATGATGATATAATTGAATGCTTGTACATTACACTACCAAGTACCGTTATTGAATATCACATATCTAAATATTAAATTGCACTAATTACTGATAGTAAAATGAACAGGTAAATCCATAAAGAAGAATCTTAACGAACGAGAAAGAATTCAATGCTCTTTAAACTTTAAAAGCTCTTTAAACTTTTACCAATAGCAACGTTCCAAAAGGGATATCCATCGGTAATTGCACAACCAGTTATATGAGACATTGACATCTAATTCATCTAATTCGAAAGAAGTATTTCAATATAATAAAAAAATGTGTATTTGTGTTTTCATAAATGTGATGCATGAGTTTTTGCTTATGAACGGACCATGTATAATTTTGTAGAGTTGGAGACTTGATAGAATAAATACCACATGCCCTGAAAAACATACACGATTTGCAAGTGATTATTGTGACAATACTGCCAAACAACAGTAAATATTTGTTTTTATAGTTTCACGTTTTTAAATTAAATGTTCGTTGAATGCACAGTGGTAAAACATGGTATATGAGAAGTATAAAACTAATTTTGATAGAGAGTGAAATACGATAACCCATTTTTTTTTTCTACAGTTTCAAAATGCCTAATAAAAGTATCTAAACAATCACTTTGTCAAATTGTAAGGAAATTCATCAAATTAAAAAAAAAACTATTATACATGTACGTAATAATAATTTGATACTTATTCTCACGGTATTTTTAGCTTTAAAACGGGATAGTAGGATTAAGGAGCCGTTTTTCATCAACATTCATGTTCAGTAATAGCGTTAATGATAAAGGTAATGCTGCATTTATAGCATACATTACATATTCTTGTTTGAATACCCTGTACAGTATGGATTACCAATGATTAGATTTGATTAGATTTTAATAATCGATGGGCAAGAGTGAGCCTGATATGGTCAAACATACACCATGGGTTAGACATGGCTATGAAATGTTGGAGCGATTTCTTTCAATGAACATTCAATTTCACAATGATAAGTTGATCAATAGTTAATACCATAGACATGACAAGATTTTGAGAAGGGGAGGTGGGCCCTATCGTTGACAAGTGTTGTGGAAGAATTATGGAAGTGCCACCTCTAAAAAAAAAAATAAAAAAAAAAAAAAAAAAAAAAAAAAAAAAAAAAAATATATATATATATATATGGTACATACTAGGGGTAACACCTCCAGCACCCCCAACCCCCTCTTTCATTTCTGGATCTGCTACTGGTCAAAGCTTGCATGTCGTCACGTCTGCAGATCCTCTATTTCCATCAAGAAGTCCCTTTTCTCTGAGGAGTTTTTGTAAATGTCCCTCTTCCATCATCCTCTGTAGGTCTGATCCTCCACCCAGGTAGTCCTGGTCTACAAACACGCTAGGAACAGTTCTTACACCTGTCATCTCCAATAGAACATCCTGGGCAGAGAGAGAGAGAGTCAAAAGAGAAGAACAACTGCTACATTAGCTGGCAATGATATAATCATACATCATCTACACTTTATAAAGGGAAAGTCCACCCTGGTATTTAGTTGATTTGAAGAGAAGCAGAAAAATGAGAGAAACAAATTAGTAAAAGGTTTAGCAAAATCCGATAAGAAATGATAGTTATGACTTAGGAATCAATCGTAACTCCGTGATGTATTTTGCGAGCTCCTCTCCAATTCGTTCAATAAAGAAAATTTCACAAATTTTCATTTTCTTAGTGTTTGATGAAGAAATAGATTTGTTTCATAAATATTTTGTGTAAAAACATATGAACAATGATTATATCAAAGGTGCATGTATGATTGAATATTTTCTGTAGAGAAAATAGAAATTGATAATTTTTAGAGGTACAGGGCAAATGGGAAAGGAGCTCGCAAGATACGTCACAGAGTTGCCAATTTATGTTTAATTGATTACAACTTCAAAAAATCATAACTTTCTTATTTCTTATATTTTGCTCGAACCTTCACTGACCTCTTTCTTTAATTTCTCTGCTTCTTTTTAAAAACTTAATTAGGGTGGCCTTCCTGTTTAACCATTCATTTGGCAAAATATTTTAGACTATCAAATGAAAATTAGGGTTAAAATGAACACTGGATGTTTTGTCTAGCATGGGAATTTTAATCATTATCAATATAATATTTCAAAAAGTGTCAGTTTAATCATCACTTGGCCTGTCCCACATTGGCCTGATTTTAAACCATTTCATTTGGAATATTGAAATAGTATTCATTATCACAAACACTATAATATGAAAACTTGCAGAGAAAGGACCTGTTAATGAAAATAATCATGACTGTTATGATCATAACAGTGTAATTGATTTCTTCTTTCTTCCCTCATTTAGGATCAATAGCCAAATATTTCTCACTTTTTGATTTAACAGTACCGTTCCAGTTTAAAGCTCATGTAGAGTATTGGTAGCAAAAAGGAAATTGGAAAGAAACATGTTAAATATAGTCTCATGTTGTTCTCCTTGTATCAAAAGATGTCTGTAAGAGATCATTTGGTATTCTATCTATGATTTCTCGTGAATTTCAATGTAAATATCTGTAAGGAATGCTTGATCACTGCCATTATGCTAGGACCCTTCCACCCCGACGGCTCCCCGCACAGCAATCTTGGGTCTTCGCATAGAGACAACGTGTGTGCACTGTGTGTAGCTACTCATCATTGGTTTTACACGTGTGTTTACAGTGTATAGCACATGCTGCCTTTGTTTGGATTTTACGTGCCTGTCCCGGCACATAAATTAGTTTTTGCCTCTTATTTGTTTAATATTAAACTTTAGGAGGTGAAATCTTCACAGTGTCTTAGTATTGCTAGTATCTTGCTATTTATCAACAAAAAGTGAAGAAATCTGACAAACAGTTTTTGAGGGCTTACCAAAACTTTACATGACCTTTAACAGTATGTACCGTTCCAGTTTAAAGTTTTAAGATGAAGCCCCGAAAAAGCACTCTTGCCAAAAAATATCGTTTTGAAATATTTGTTTCCCAAAACATCTACATCAAAGAAGATTCTCATTTATTGACAAATTGTTGCACTAACTCTTCAAAATGTGCATGCATGACTGCAATTATTAATCTTGATGTAACAATTTTATATTTAAAAAAAAAAGATGCGTTATACAATGTTATTAGGCCGCTAAAGAACAGACACAAGAACATTCGTTGCGCTATTTCTTTTTAATCTTAAGTTCAACAGTATAATTATAAACATTACTGTTATATCATGTCACTGTACGGTAAAAGTTCGAAATAGTCATTTCGTGATCACGCGTAGCAAGAACTATAATGTTTTCTTCTAAAGATGGCGCTATGCAATTTTGGCTGCAGCGGACTTATGTAAACACTGATTGCCATTCATTCAGTCTACGACCGTCAAATAAGCCACACGCAGTGAACGAAAGCAGCGCTGACGAGAAATCGATGCACTGAGAGAGCGCTTCATCCGTCTTCTACATTTTAATTTGCTGAAAAATCCTCTTCACCAAAAAAAGAAAGGTGTGTGTTCATGTTTTTTTATTCTATTAATTAATAAAAACTTCTATTCTGGTGATGGACACGTTTCATAGTCCATTTATTTCATATCCTCACGAGCACTCCATCACCATAATATTTTTCTTTTCACTGTTTTAGCTCGGCTTTCTTTATGAGCACTGAGCAGCAAATGAGCATGTCTAGTACAGTTCACAAGATTTCTTGATATGTTTTGAAAGTTTTCTACAACATTTCTTCGTAATCATGGATTTGGCTCTGTCGGTGATTTTTTTTTATTCTCGTGAGCTCAGCTTCAATCATCCAATACTTTTTTTATTTACTACATGTAGGCACTGCTCGCGGTGCCGATTTGCTCATAAGCATAAATTGTGAGACACCGACACTGCTCGTCGATCGCGTAATTGCTCCCGGCTGCTTGTTGAGTTTTTCTAGTACATGTAATAACTTCTGGTTGACCTTGAGAGCAGTGGCGGCACTAGGATTTTTAAAGTGGGGCAAAAGAAAATGTTGGGGGGGCAAGGGCGGACAAAAAATGTTTTGACACTTTTTGTAGTGAAAATGTACAGAATATTCGGCTATAAACCTACCCAGATATGAGGACATTTTGAGCATCTAGCTGAACTGCCCGATTATAAAGAGGTGTTAGTTATATACTGCGAGCGAGCGAAGCGAGCAAGCAAAAATTTTGACATTTTTCATAGTAAAAATGTACAGAAATTACATATCCGGCTATAAAACTACCCCAATATGCATGAGGACATTTGCGCATCTTGCTGCCTGATTATGAGGTGGTAGTTATTTATTGCGAACACTTTTTGTCGTGAAAATGTACAGAAATTATATTCGGCTATGAAACTACCCAGATATGAGGACATTTGAGCATCTTGCTTGCTGCCCGATAATAAGGTGGTAGTTATACATTGCGAACAGGCAAAAATTTTGAAACTTTTTGTGGTGAAAATGTACAGAAATTACATATTCGGCTATAAAACTACCCCAATATGAGGACATTTGATCATCTCGCGGCCTGATTATGTGGTGGGAGTTATAGGCCTGTATTGCCAGCGAGCGAAGCGAGCGAGCAAAAATTTTGACACTATTTTAGTGGAAATGTACAGAAATTATTCGGCTATAAAACTACCCAAATATGAGGATATTTACACGAGATGAGCGAACAAATTTGCCCCATGCCCCCCCCCCCCACCTTGATGCCGCCACTGCTTTCCAAGTTTCCGTTTTCTTTCTTTTTCCTTCTTTTCTCCATTCCTTTTTCACTTTTTTCTTTCCTTTTCTTTTCTTTTTCATTTTCCACCCTTTTATTTTTTTTCACTCCGAAAATTATTGGGGGGGCAAAGCTTCTGACTGGGGGGGCAAATGCCCCCCCCCCCCATGCCCCCCCCTTGGTGCCGCCACTGCTTGAGAGTTGCACTTGCTCCCCGATGTTCATGAACTAAAATTGGTACTTGCTCCCCGATGCTCATGAGCACTGTAATTTCTGTAAGATATTGCTCCTTGACGCTCATGAGCACTTTAAATTGCTCCTGGATGCTCATGGGCACTAATTGCTCCTGGATGCTCATGGGCACTGCAATTGCTCACTGACGCACATGAGCTACGTAAATGCTTCTTGATGCTCATTAGAAATGCAATTGCTGCTAATTGCTCCTGGATGCTTGTGAGCTTTGTCATTGCTTGTGGATGCTTGTGAGCATCCACAAGCTTGTTCCTGGATGCTTTTGAGCTCTGTAATTGTTCCTGGATGCTTGTGAGCTCTGTAATTGTCTGCAATTGTTCCTGGATGCCTGTGAGCACTGTAATTGCTCTTGGATGCTTGTGAGCTCTGTAATTGTTCATGGAAACTTGTGAGCGTTGTAATTGTTCCTGGATGCTTGTGAGCTCTGTAACTTCTCCTGGATGCCTGTGAGCTCTGTAACTTCTCCTGGATGCCTGTGAGCTCTGTAGCTTGTCCTGAATGCTTGTGAGCTCTGTAATTGCTCCTGGATGCTTGTGAGCTCTGTAATTGCTCCTGGTCTGTTTGTCACATATATCTGTTTATATGGCAGTGCTCCAACATTTGCTTTGGGCTTTATTTCATCAAAGATAGGGTTAAGGTTAGTGTTGCAATTGGGTTTTAGGTTAGGTTTAGGGTTAGGGTTAGGCATATAGTGTTTGGTCAAGGGTTGAAGTTTAGAATTCAGTTAGTGTCCGATATTGACTTGGAGCCATTGTTGCTAGAGCATGTATCTTCCAACCATGACATCAGCACAGCAAAAGTTAATTTAGGGCAATTTTTATGCCTCCAGCCACAGAAGGTGGTGCTGGAACATTTGTTCTGGTTGTCCATCCGTCCATCCTGCTTTCTCGATAACAAGATATCTCAAGAACTATTTGAGGTATGAACTTCAAACTTGGTGCTAGTAATAAAGTATGTACCACCACAGGAAAACGATCTGAGTAGATTTTGGGGTACATAGGTCAAAGGTCATGGAGATCAATTTCGGAAATTTCAGGTTTTAGCCTCAACGTGATATTTCAAGAACTATTTGAGGTATCAACTTCAAACTTGGTGTTAGCAGTAGCACAATAGGAAGACTATCTGATTAGATTTTAGGGTATGTAGGTCAAAGGTCATAGAGGTCAATTTTTAAAATTTCAAGTTTTTAGCCTCGAGATATCTCAAAATCCACTAGAGCTATGAGCTTCAAACTTGGTATTAGTGAGCATCGCTATGGTGAGACAAACTTATTAGATTTTCAGGAAAGTCAAAGGTCGAAGGTCATAGAGGTGAATATGCATGAAATTAAATATTTGTTTTGCTATCACCATACATTTTACATTCAACAACTGAAAGAAATTCAAGAATGAGAAGAAAATATTTTCAGGGTTAGATGCAATTAATTGTACCTTCTCTTTTTGCAGATGGTAAACAACAATCAGGAGAAACACACAACCAAGAGGCATGACAGAGAGTACAGCCGGTCTAGACATGGAGACAGACGCAGGCCCAGGTTCAGTCAAAGGATGACTATGAAGATACGGCCGAGCAGAAAGCTAAGGTACAGAGATGGAGGAAGTTCTTCAAGACCACTTGATATCACCAGGCTTGTTGAAAGGACAGTATCATCATCACCTGCAGGAACTACCTGCAGCACAGCTCCATCCAGAAAGAAAACTGCATCAGCTGCATCTACTTCTAATCCCATCAGTAAATCTCGACAGCTAGTCAGGAAGCCTACAGAAGTTCCCGACAATGTCCCACCTGTAACCGTTCAGTCCACTTTAACAGAGGCAAATCCACCCACTGTAACAAAGCAAGGGAGCCCACCAAAAGACAACAGCTCATCTTCAAAAAGCAGTCAACCTATGGTGCAAGCATCAGTTGTAAAGGAGAAGACAATCCAGTATTACATTGGAGGACGACTGATTTATGAAAAAGAGGAGACAGTGCATTACAACAAAGATATTCCTGCTGCATGGGACCTGGGAGTTGATATCCGTGATAATCTGTTCCCACATGAATGAATGACTAAACACTCCCTTGCTCTCAGTAGCACAATTTACAGTACAATAACCACATATGAAGTGTATAAACTATTTGCATATATTCATAGAATTCTAGGTCTGTAAAGGGAAAGTCCATTCTGGCATTAATTTGGCTTAAACAAAAGTATTAGAATGAAAGAAGCAGATAAGTGTTTGAGGAAAATCTGATAAAGTTGTTATCGACTGTGACATACCTCTTGAAACACGATAAAAACTACTTTCGAAAAATAAACTCAAGGGCAATTTCAAAGGCCTATTGTACTGCCCATAGAAATCAGGTTCGGATTACGTAATACGCGATTGTAATGTTCGCACATTTCTAAAGGTGATAGACAGGGCTATTGAAATTGCCTTCAGTTGATTTTTTGAAAATATTTTTTATCGTGTTTTGAGCACCTCTCTAGATAATGTTCCATAAATTGCCCTTTGTTTCAGAAGGAAATAAAATACCTGTGCCATATATTACTTGGCATAGACTGTTTTTACCCACCACTCTATGGAAAAGAACGATTTCTTCATTAACCATGAATATTTATGAAATTTTCAGAAGAAAGCAAATGGGAGAGATGCTCAAAACTATAAGAGTTGCAAATTTTTGTTTGATTAATTACAACTTTATACAAAATCAATAACTTTCTTATTCTTCATCAGATTCCCTCAAACTTTCACAGATCTTTCTCTCTCATTTTTGAATCTTTGATAAATTTACTTCTTCATCAGTAACAAAAAAAAATGGAACATTTTTTTATAAACATGTAAACAAACAGACAGTCTCTCAAATCAATGTTTCGAATTTGTTGTTTATTGATCGCAAATTAAGAAACTTTCTTTTCCTTTAATAGATTTTCATAGACATCAGTCACATGGTTTTTTTTTATCTCTTACTCCTCTGTTTTATTTTATCCAACCTGATGTCAGGTATAGACGGCATTCTTAAATACATGTACAAGTACATAGGTAACAGAAATAAAAAGAATACGGCAAGCAAGAGCAATATTCGACCTCAAAAACCAAGTTTCTTATATTTTCTTAATCAAATCACACTGAATGTTTTACTGTCAGTGTGCAAAAGTATGAGGCATAAATTTGATGTGATGTTCTGAAAATTGTGAAGTATACCAATGAGAGTATGATACCAATGTTGTCATGGTGTCATAGGATGGCAGGGTTGCTATTTAAGAGAAACCTTTTTTATTTTTTTGTTGTTGTGTGTATTAACGAGAATGTTTACTTGGACTTGCATGCTTCCAAAGTGACATCATAAATGTACTACATGTATATGAGGTCAAGTGACTTACATTTAAATTGTATTATCTACGTAGCTCTTATACAGTAGAGTACAGAGTACAGACTGCCTTTTAGTTTTTAGAATTCTAAGACCTTGTAGATTTTGCACATAAAACTGCATATAATTTGCCATTTACATTCTTTTTGCACTAAAGTGGGACCTCGTTGTAACAAACTCCTTGGGACCAAGGAAATTACCTCTTTATATCGAAAGCTTGTTATATCAGGGCAAAAAACAATAGAATACAAAGAAGTGGGACCAGCAAAATTACCTTGTTATGACAAGGTTCCGCCGTAGTTTATTTTACATTCATCCAACATACTATATTTTGATAAAGAGAAGGGTGATTTCTGGGAAAGGTGAAAAATAATTTGTGAGCTTTCTCATTCCTTTTATGTCAGTTTGGAAGAACATAATTAATAGTAGAAATGTCCCCTGAAAAGGATTGTACTTCAAATGCCCTTATATTTGAAATATGATGAGAAATAACTAAAGTGTTTGGGTCCAACATTCATGCCACATGTGTGTGCAGTCCAATATACCCATTTCTGTGTGCAGTGCATGTGCTTTTCAGCGAGATTGGTTTAATTTATCATCATTTTGATGATTCCAAAACCTCACAGCATAGACAAATTCTCATCTAGACATGATCAACCTTTTGCTTTTTCTTTCATAATGTAATCGCATGACCACTTAACTCAATACGTGTACATGTATCTTTAAGTGTATTTTTATGACGGTGACATCTATACCATTAGTCAAATGAAAGTTGATACATTTCTATGAAAAGGTGATTTAGAAATTTAGCTTTATTTGAATAAAACAAATGAAAAGGAATTGGGAATGTACGAGTGTCTTCTTTCCTTTAACTACAATGTAGATAACTATTATTTTGATCATAGTAGAAGTATGGCACATTGTAATGTGGATAATTTGTGCATGTGTGTGTATGTGTGTGTGCTTGCCTTCTGCTTTGTGTGAGTTGACATCTCTTTGCAGTGGCGGAGATGTATTACGCAATTCTATTCATCGGGGAGGGGGGAACCTATTCTTACGTCTCCCCCCCCCCCCCCCCCGATGAAAATAATTTCCTGCATATTTCCGCCCATGTCTCTTTGACATCCTTAACAATGAAAGACACTTTGATATTAAATAATTATTAAACAAATCAGCTGTAACATTTTCATTCACTTTGCATAAATTTTCTTTAAAAAATTTCAGATGCTTCTGGTTTCTCAAAGTAAGGGGGTCAACCATTGCCCCTTCCACCCACCCCCGGGATCTGCTGGTTGCATTTTCCTTGGTTGTACGACACATGCTCCGGCGACAACTGCTTAATGGTCAACATCCCACACAAACTGGATTACTAACTTCAACCCTGGACCAAACATTATACCTAATCCTAACTCTGAACTTAAAGGGCAATCCAACCTTTGTAATAATTTGATTTGTGTAAAAGCAGAAAAATAAGAGAAGCAGATTGGTGAAAGTCTGAACAAAATTGGACAAGCAGTAAGAAAGTTATGATTTTTAAAAAGTTGCAATCACTATACATATGGAAATTTCAAATTGGCCGTATCGGTACAGTCACTGAGATGTAGCGGTGGTCAACTTTCCCATTCACTCCAACACACAGAATGACTAACTGTTAAAATGTCAATTTTCAAAATGTACAACTCAGTAGGATCTTTTTCTTTTCTGAGGACCTATAACAATATGCTGTACAAGATATTTTGAGTACTGCCGAGGGATTTAATGATATTTTGGTGTATGACAAATGGGACAGTTGACCGTGAATACGTCACATTCAATTCACCAAATTGCCAATTTGAGATTCGTATAGATGTAGTGATTTCATTTTTCAAACATTCATAACTATCTCATTCTCTTTCCGATTTCTTTCAAACTTTCACCATCCAGTTTCTCTCATTTTGCTCCTTTCACACAAATCAGTTTTTACAAAGGTTGGATCAAACTTTAAACCAAACCCAAAACCCAACTGCAAGCCTAACCCTAACCTTATATCTTTGACAAAATATAGTCCGGAGCAACTGTACGTCACCAGAGCATATGTCAGGTCAAAGGTTTCCTCCACTGTACGTCTATGCTCACCTGAATATCTTGTTCATCAGACCTTTCTTCAATCTCCAGGACCTTGACTTTCTGAGCACCAACATCTTGTAGGACAGATTTAGCCATCAAGCAGAACGGACAGTAGCTCTTGGAGAACAGCATGATCCGATTGCTTTTGACAAGCCCTTGGACAAGGCTACAAAGAGAAAAGCATAAATTAATTAGGTTAAATGGAATTCAGTTTGTGGTATTTATGTTTAGGAAACTTGTAAGACTATCATCTATGTTAAGAACAATGTCAATGTTTAATTCTGTTTCTAATTTAATGATCATTATTTTTATTTCTAGATACAATATTTTAAAACTATGCACTGTTATTTTTCAATTACCAATCATGCAAATTGTTCCTTTGAGTACATTTTCTGTGATGTTTGTTATTCAATATATATTGTGCACAATTCAACGATTGTTGTGATGCATGATCTTTTTAAAGTAAATACCATTATGAATAATGAATGAATGAAAGGTACAACTACAGGGCTTATGTACATGTACATTAGCTAAGCATTAAAACATATCAAAACATAGACTCCCCCCCCCAAAAAAAAAAAAAATTAAAAATTAAAAATTTAAAAATTAAAAAAAAAATAAAAATAAAGAATAAAAAAAAATATTGTTTTTCATGAGCAAACATCTAGTTCCAAACTTGCATTATTTTTTTAGATTCTATAATAATGCTTACTTTTTTGCTTACAATTTTCACCTTATTTTTTTTTTTTTTTTTTTACCCAAGTTTTGAAAAGTTTTAAGATGGTTTGATTTTGGTATGGTTGAATACACTCATAGGCCCACTTATCCAATGAACAAGGTTATAATATAATAGGCCCTTGCCTATGTGGGACTATGTCCAACATTCACTATTGCAGCAGTCAAAAACAGACAACAAAATTGCTCTAAGACTAAGCAAGATTTTAAAGGAAACCAAAACCCAAGGAGAGAATCAATGTTATTGGAAAGTGAGTATTCAGAGAAGCACTTTACAAAAAGTTTCATTAAAATTGGTTAAAAAATGAGGGAGTTATGGAAGTTTGAAAAGTCTCGTTTTTCTTTCTATGGGGATCCTCAAATTGGCAAAATTGCTTCAAAATGGCTGATTTTGTGAACAACTCTCCATTTGTTTTGTACACAGATTTTCAGATTTTCCCCATTATCTCTCAGGGTACTCCTTGTCTCCTCCTGAACTCGACATATGTGGTGTAAAATACATTTTCCATTATATATGTTGAGCTCAGAAGGAGATTAACTGCACCTTGAAAGATAATGGGGAAAATCTGAAAATCTGTGTACAAAACAAATGGAGAGTTGTTCACAAAATCAGCTATTTTGAAGCAATTTTGCCAATTTGAGGATCCCCATAGAAAGTAAAACGACTTTTCAAACTTCCATAACTGTCTCATTTTTTAACCAATTTTAATGAAACTTTTTGTAAAGTGCTTCTCTGAATTTTCACTTTCCAATAACATTGATTCTCTCCTTGGGTTTTGGTTTCCTTTAATTGTTTTAAATTTGCTAGATTACCTGATTCAGAGACTCTTCAACTCTTACTCTGCCACAAATTTGGGGATTCAGAATTGAAAGTGAAACTTTAAATAATTATTTTCCTCTCATGTATGAATGATCTAGAATGGAAGAAGGCCTGCTGATACACACAAAAGCTATAGAAGCCTATTCACCCGTAAAAGCTAGTCAGGAGTATAGTCAAGGATTGTATTTCTGAACGGATTGTATTACCGAGCGTGTACAGTTAAGCGCCTAAAATGGGTTTTCATACGCGTGGGATTACGCGTATGAAAACCACACTATTGAAACAAAGGTTGTGTCTTTTTCCCATAGGTTTTACACGTTCGGAAATACAGTACCTTTTTCAAGGGACCAAAATGCCGCGTCATTGGGAAGGGGTTCACTCGGAAGGGAATATTGTATTAAATCTACGTTGTCTTTTTAAAATTCCATCAACTTCTTTTTCTGTAGGACTTGAAGCATTCACTATGTAACTTTGACAGATATTCGTTTGATATTTTATTTGCTATCGTTGATTTTCTGAAAAGTGTTCGGACACTGGATCCACCACCATACAATTAGTGATTACAAGGTTATATTCAGATAGGCTTGTACATCATGTACACTATAAGTGGGTTGAATATGCATTTAGTCACTTATACCTGTACAAGCTTATCTGCAGATAACCTTGTACTCCAGACTAACTTTTACGGGTGAATAAGCTTCAATAGCTTTTGTGTGTATCAGCAGGCCTTTTTCCAGCACTGTCTAGATCATTTTTAATCTGGGCATTTTGACAAGTATACCAACTAACCAACACAAAATTCAAGGTATGGGACCAAATTCGACAAAAACGCTTCTAAAAATTTGTATTAGCACAAAGCTACGATAAACACAATATACTACAATGTCAGTATAATATTATGGCTACAGTTCCAAATATGAATATCACAATGACATGACTAAAAAAAAACATTAAATTATGTTTCAAAAGTTAAATTTTCATTTTTACCACTTCACACTGGAGGCTGCCATTTTGGGTAGAGGATAGTTCCTACAACTCGCAGTTACCTTTCAATTTGACGTCATAGAAATGAATATGTATAAGCTTGCGAAGGCAATGTACGTAGTCTTGGTTCAAGTTGGAACACCAATAGGTCAGAGGTAGGTCAGAGAAGTGTCTGGCGGTTTGTTAGAGCAGTCAATAATAGCATGGTCGAAGTGGGGAGGGGAGGTGGAGGGAGAGGTTGAGGGGGGGGGGCATGCAGAGCCGACGTCCAAGCCCATTTGGGTTGGATTTTTGCTTCCCTCATGGGCAGGGGCGTCGGGATGGGGGGGGGGGGGGCGGGGGTGGCAATGAAGGTATATAGTACCCTTCATGATTTTTTAACGCCTCTCAATTACCAGCTTCTCCATGGTTACATGAAGCAGACAGGGGCAGAGGAGCGTCTTTCAAAATGGGGGGGGGGCACCAGCAAAAAAGGGGCACCTACAAGGGAGAATTTTGTGACATTGGCATTACCCGACAGTCTTATTAACATAATTAATACATTATCAAGTATCATCTTCTTCCTTTTTATTGTGGTTCCGGACACTGTCTCAGCTTTCCTTAATTAGTAATTGTGTGTGATGGTCTAATGATCCATGTGCATGCGAGCGAAACGAGCGTGCAAAAATTTTCAGACTTTTTTTCTAACTCTGAAGTCCTTGGTTTGTGCATTATTTACAGCTATATATTGAAAATGACAACAACAAATCAATTTGGGGGTATGTCGAATGATCTTTTGATTCGTACATTAACCCTGTCGTTTTTCTTTAGGATTACATCAATATCAACATACTTTATGGGATATGCTTGTCATTGCTTGATTTCATTATGTATTATAAGACCTAGCGAGCATAGCGAGCGAGTTTGGGGAAAATTTTCGGAAAATATTGCCCTTACTTGGTGTAAATTATGGGCACATTTGAGCGAGCGGAATGAGAAATCCTTCGCTTGGGACCTGGGAGTGGGGTAGGCATTATGCCCTTCTTGCCTCCAACACCACTGCCTTACATTGTAGTTGTAGTAATATGGGTACCTGTTACTAAAGCCGCACCGATTCTTTGAAGCTATAGATATGGCTCTTTTTTGTAGGAAACAGTGGGAAATATAGACAACATGGGGCATTTATCAGAAGAGGAAGGGGCGCTTATCAGGGGTGGAAAGGGGCACTTATAAGAGGTGAAAAGGCGCAATTATGAGAAGAGGAAAAGGGCACATATTAGATAGGGAAAGGGCCACTTATCAGAAGGGGAACGGGCACGTATTAGAAAATAAATAGGCACTTTTAGTAGTAAAAAGGGCACTTATAAGGGAGAAAGGGGGCATTTATTTTTCAGAAATAAAAAGGGCACCCTATATACACATCCGTGTTTACATTTATTTATTTAGCATGATTGATTTCCATTTGTATTACATTTTCATTCGTCAGGACTGATCTGTAAGTAATACAGATCTCTTGTTTTCTGATATCTGATTCTTGTGATGTAGAATAAATATATTTTACTGAAAACATCTATCCAGGGGCGTCGACCTGGGGGGGGGGGGCAGGGGGTGATCCCCCCCCCCCCCCAGAAAATATTTGAGGGGGCAAACATATCATTTTGCCCCCCCCCCCCCCAATAAATCCGGAGGTGTAAAATAAAATAAGGAAAAACTGATGCAAAACTCGGGAAAGGAAACCTTCCAAACAATGAAATACAAAAGGTTTTACACGGTCAGACTTCAATTTCGCCGCGCGCTCCGCGCGCAAATTCTCTAATCTTTACTGCGTCATGTAACCGTGAAGAAGCTGTTTTTAAGAGGCGTTCCAAAAAATCATGATGCCATTAAAAAACGTTCTGAACATAAATAATTGAATTCAAAGTTTAAATTTTCATATTCATTTAGTTTTTTCTCTATTTTTTCATATTTTATTAGTGTTTATTTTTTCTATTTTTTTTTTTGGTGTTATATCTTCTCTACTCAATTTGCTGTTATGTAAGATATATTTTCCCATCATTTTGTCGTTTTCCATGTGATATTTAATTCCATTTTCTGTTCATGATATCGATATGCATACTTTATTTAAGTTCAAATTACCATCATATCTTTATCAAGGCTATGATGATCAGAGGCAGCGCTCCGGGGAAGGGGGGGGGCAGGGGGGCAAAGTGCCCCCCTCACTTTTTCAAGTACCCCAAATTGCCCCTTTTCATAGCTAATAAGTGCCTTTTTCTTCGTACAGTGCCCCCTTTTCTTTCTAATCAGTGTCCTTTTTACCTTCTGATGAGTGCCCCTTTTAACCTCAGAAATAAGTGCCCCTTTTGTTTTCTGATAAATGCGACATCGGTAGATATAGATATGGGTATGTATAAAGTCCACAAAGGAGCCTTATACATATAGCTCCAAATAATCAGAGAGGCTTCATAACAATACATTCCCCTACTGATATCAGCACAATAGTGAGGCAGTGGACTGGAGCAGGGGGTAGGAGGGGCCCCAATGCCCTAAATCATACAAGAATGAGCAATACTCCTAAATTATAAAAGGAACGAGGACAATTTTTTTCTAAAATTTTTCCAAAGCTCACTCGCTACGCTCGCTCGCATTTACTATTATCTTCTTATCATATTAGGAAAATCGCTGTATATAATTCAACACCCGTTGCCTTCAGCGTTAGAAATAAATCTTAAAGTTTTTGCTCGCTCGCTTCGCTCGCTCGCAAATGAATAATCAGGCTATTGCACTCAAGTGCAAAGTAGTTTTATCCAGAACCATGTTAAGATACAAACAATAGCGTGTCGAAAATGATCCTCGGTTGTGTATTGATCAGAATGTACTGGTATACTAATGTTTCGAAGTGGTATTTTCCGCCTTGTTTCCACCCTTTGTAGGTGCTGCTTTTTGTTGGTGCCCCCCCCCCCCACTTTAAAAGATGCACCGCCGCCCCTGATGGTGATTGCATTGAGTGCGAAATGATCATCGTTACGATAGACTGTCTTGCCCTCCCCCCCCAATCAAAAAAACGGATCGACGCCCCTGCATCTATCAAAAAAGAAGCTTCAAGTCTCTTTGTTTTTTTAACGGAACCTGCAATCTTCGGTACTGAACGGTTATAATTATGTAATCATTCATCCTTTTTAAAAATTGTTTACTAAATACACAAATAAATGATTAGGCCTCTTGATATGCAATACAGTTTCGTTATTAAATGACGGGTGCAAACTTTTGAAAATGTTGCCAGATTTTATCATGTTGACAGTAACAACATTCTCTGATTTACACTTCAATTAGTCATATGTTGACTCGGTGCAAGGCGCCTCAACAACTCCCCCCTAACTAAATGCAGGGCTGTCAACTTTGGGGAATTGCTTGGAGGGAAATTCGTATGTTCTTCTTCTCGCCAGCCCTCTAAAAGTCGCTCAGTGTCGGGGGGGGGGGGGGGTATCCGATTTTATATGGGTCCAGTTTTCCTCCATAATTATCTAACAAGCAACAACAAAAAAAAATTACAAAATTACATAACAAACAAAAAGGTATCAGTTCGAAAAGGGAAATTCGTATATTTTTTGGTCTCGCCAGCCCTCCAGTCGCTAGTCGCTCAGTGGGGGGGGGGGGGGGGGGGGGGGAATTCCCCCTATCCCTCCAAAAGTCGCTTAGTAGGGGGTATCAGATTTTATGGGGTCCAGAATTCTCTGACAACCAAAAAAAAAAAAAAAAAAAAAAAAAAGAGGAATAAGTTCTATAAGGGGAGACAAGTGCCCTTGCCCCCCTTGCTAGTGCATACGCTAGTGCACAGGGGAAGACAAGATTTGTTTGGCTATTTGTTTGTTTTACTGGTGTATGGTCTTTTATAGCCGGGTAACACATGTAGGCCTACTTCGATTTCCATAGGCTTAAACCTGCGTTTGTAAAGCTATTCGTTCTTTAACAAGAATACACATCTTTTGACAGAAACATTATTTGGTAGAGTTTATTTTTTCGTTTCTTTTTTGGGGTAAATCACTAGCGGGCAAGGGGGGGGGGGGCAAGGGGGCAGACTGCCCCCTGACAACTTTTGACACAAAAAATTGCCCCCCCCCCCTTTCGAACTGATAACTTTTTTGTTGTTGTTGTTGTTGTTGTTGTTGCTTGTCAGAGAATTATGGAGGAAAACTGGGCCCCCTAAAATCTGGCGAGAAGAAAAAAATACGAATCTCCCTCCAAGCAGTTCCCAAAAGTTGACAACCCTGCATTTGTGTGCCCCCCCTTACAAAATCCTGGCTACGCCACTGGGGCAAATACTACTTAATTGTAACATAATATGAAAGAACTAATCTTAGATTTGAATTATGTTTATCTACCAAGTAAAATCACTAAAAATCAAGCTGCAATTAAAGATGTATAATTTTTGGCCATGGTACTCGAATTTCCCGAAAGGATCAAAATCACAAGATCGTCATAAAAAATACGTTGAGCCATAACTATTTATTGTGAATCTCTCTCTCTCTCTCTCTCTCTCCCTTTCTTTTTCATTCGCCCTTCTCTCTCTCTCTCTCTCTCTTTCTCCCTCCATTTTTTCCTCATTTATCTCCTTAAGTGTTCTTTTATTTAACCTCAAACTACCACGTTCTGACAGGCCATAATTATTCTACTTCAGAAGCAGTGAACGCGCTATACGAGGGGGACCATCAGCAGCAATAATATAATTTTCAAAGGTGAAAAACTACTTTTATTGATTAGAAAGTCACATCACAGAACGCAAAACAAAATATTTCAAAATATATTGATCAAAACACCCTTGAAATCAAATTCTGATACTTTCACCCGTTATCAACTGCATACACAATGTCAGGTGTTGCCAGTAGGGGCTGCAACTCATTTATTAATTCCATGTATTAATTTTTGTCAACAAAATGTTTCATCCCGCGGTGAAGATCATACATGGGCTCAGGCGTAGAGCCTTCACAGTAAAAAAAATCATTATAATTGTCTAATTTAAAAAAAAAAAGATCTTCCTTTCTGGAACGAGAAACTTGACTAAAACTTGGCAGCAATCATTCTCAGGGGATGGGGAAATAAAGTTGTTCCAACAGAGGCCCTGCATGTCCCCAAGGACAGCTTGAGAGCAGTCCCCTGAAGACCCTTTTCTTCATAGTTTTGCTTTGAAAGAAATTCTAACACACTTAGCGGGAATCATTATAAGGGGAAGTTTAAATAGGGGGGGGGGGGTTGTGCCTCAAAAAGGTACTGTGAAGCATCTCTCCACCAACAGTCCCCCCCCCCCCTACAAACTGTCCACGGCCCCAAATTAGACATTTTGGTGCGAGCTAGAGCCACTGTGCCCCTTTCTTTCTTTCTTTCTTTTTTCTTTCTATTTTTTTACGTAGAAAAGGCCTTTAGCTTCTACATGAACCAAAATGTTAGGAAATATTATTTACACAAAAACATTCATCCCGCACAATTGTAAAGGTTTTGAATGGGAACAAAATTAAAGAAATATGAGTAACCTAAACAGCTGTACAAATATTATAGAATCAACGTTGATAATTAGATTGCATTTTGGTACAGCCTAGTTATGACAAAGGGTGGACAACGAAGTTTTGTTTAAGAGTAAAGAATGAAAACGATAAATGACGTGATGCAAACTGGCAACATTCAAGAAACTTCACAGTAAGGAACAATACCACTAGCTCGAAGGGCATTCTAGAAATATATTGAAGATTCCTTTAATTGTATATCTTAAGCTTCGCACCCAAGCACGGTAATAAGACATAATGTAGATAATATACAGTAATGTACGTTAAGACATGAATTGGTATTTTATTAAGAAACTTCACTGACATCGACATCAATATTTTGTTTTACAATACAAAGCATTAGTATGAAAAAAGTAACTATCATATGGAAATGAAATGGAAACAAAGAAAGAAAATATAGCAAATCATAATAGGACTACTCAGATTTGACATGTGGCAAATTATATAACATTATCAAATTGGATATCATATTGATATAAATAATGAAATAGAAAATCATAATGTCACTACTCATATTCAATATGTGACAAACTGGATGACATATTGATATAAACAATGCAATAGAAAATCATAATAGGACTATAAACATGAGACAAATCATATAACATGGTATATCAAATTGGAATATTATATTAATATAAACAATGATTGGATCAAAACAATATAATCAGCGAATCAAAATTCACCACGGGTATTTATGATGGATTTGAAATATCTTACAGAACAATTGATTGCATTTTCATTGTCCAATTTCATGATTTTACAAATTTCTCTTCCTTATTAAAATCTTTGAATGCTTCATATATTTCAGTAATTTCAGTAAAAAAAAAAAAAATTCTTTCGGTACTAAATCTCGTACATTCCGTTATAACGTGAAATTCATCTCCAACTTTTCCCACATTACATTCCTTACAAATTCATAGATGAAAGGGGATTTTTTTCTAGACGCCAATGTCTTTCGGTTTCTATTGGTAATCTCCTTACATCTCTATTACTCTCTATTGGTAATCTCTTTTAAACTATTTCATATGTAGGCCTAATTTCCACAATTTAAAGCCATCTGATAACTCCCATTCCCAGAGGGTGTATCGAAATATATGCTCGCTAGGTCTTATAATACATAATGAAATCAAGCAATGACAAGCATATCCCATAAAGTATGTTGATATCGATGTAATCATAAAGAAAAACTACAGGGTTAATGTACGAATTAAAAGATCATTCGACATCCCCCCAAACTGATTTGCTGTTGTCATTTTCAATAGCTGTAAATAATGCACAAACGACTTCAGCGTTAGAAAAAACTCTGAAAATTTTTGCACGCTCGCTTCGCTCGCTTGCAAATGGATCATTAAACCATCACACACAACTGGTAAATTAGGGAAGCTGAAACAGTATCCAGAACCACAATAAGAAGGAAGAATATGATACTTTATAATGCATTAATCATGTTAATTAGACTGTCGGGTAATACCAATGTCACAAAATTCTCCCTTGTAGGTGCCCCTTTTTGCTGCCCCCCCCCCATTTTGAAAGACGCTCCACCGCCCCTACCTGCTTCATGTAACCATGGAGAAGCTGGTAATTGAGAGGCGTTAAAAATCATGAAAGGTACTATATACCTTCATTGCCACTCCCCCCCCCCCCCACCATCCGACGCCCCTGCCCATGAGGGAAGAAAAAATCCAACCCAAATTGGCTTGGACGTCGGCTCTGCATGCCTCCCCCCCCCCCCCCCCCCCCCCCCTCTCCCTCCACCTCCCCTCCCCACTTCGATCATGCTATTATTGACTGCTCTAACAAGCCGCCAGACACTTCTCTGACCTACCTCTGACCTATTGGTGTTCCAACTTGAACCAAGACTACGTACAATGCCTTCGCAAGCTTATACATATTCATTTCTATGACGTCAAAGTGAAAGGTAACTGCGAGTTGTAGGAACTATCCTCTACCGCCATTTTGTGTTGGAAGCTCTTGCACAGCGTCCTCTCCGGCTTCTCCTGCTTCTCTTCTTTTGGAAAATCATCGGTGTGGAAAATCCACTGAACTCTACATACACACTGCACTACGCACAGGTGTAGCCATGGGGGAGGAGCATGGGGGGAGGGCACATGCCCCCCCCCTTATTTCATGTGCCCCCCCCCCCCCATGAAAAATCCAGACCCATCAGCAATTTAGAGATCTGCCCCACATGCCCCATTATGCCCCCAGTGACAAAAAAGAAGACATAAATTAACCCCACCCCCACGAAATACGATGATAATGTCACAATACCCATCCCTCCACCTCATGAAGCAAAAGAGAACTAGGAAACTACCTCCTGTGCCCCCCCCCCCTACAGAAAGCCCCCCCCCCCCCGGGCGCCCCCCCCCCCCCGTGCCCCCTACTGAAAAAAATCCTAGCTACGCCGCTGACACTACGTGAGATCAGTGGGAAAATCCACTCAAGGCAAAAAAGAGCGTACGAGTATAATTATTGAATTCTACCTCCATTAATAAGGTGTGGATATTAAAATCAGATTTTGACTTTAAAGGGAAATCCAACCTTTACAGCAAGTTGCTTTGAAAGAAAGGGGAAAAATCAGAGAAGCAGATTGGTGAAAGTTTGAACGAAATCGGACAAGACTAATAAGTAAGTTATGAATTTTTGAAAGTTGTAATGCTCACCTGAATATCTTGGCAAATAAAATCAATCAATCAATCACTATGCATATGGGAATTTCAAATTAGCCGAATAGGTAATATGTCACTGTGATGTAGCTGTGGACAACTCCCCCATTCGCTCTAACACACAAAATGACTAAAATGTCACTTTTGTTCAAAATGCATTACTCAGTAGGATCTTTTCGTTCATGAGGACCTATAACAATATGATATCTCCAATATATTTTTAGTACTGCCCCGAGGGTAAAAGCGCCTCGAAGAAAACAGCAAATTAATATTTTTGTGTACGACAAATGGGAGAGTTGTCCACAAAAATGTCACAATTGACTCACCAAATTGCCAATTTGAGATTCGCATAGATGTAGTGATCTCATTTTTCAAACATCCATAACTTTCTTAGTCCTTGTCCGATTTCTTTCAAACTTTCACCATCCTGTTTTTCTTATTTTTCTGCTTTCACACAAATCATCTTATTATCAAGGTTGGACTGCCCTTTAATGTGTGAGAGGGGGGGGGGGGGAATTGTAAAATGCAAAGTGCCAACTACCAAATGCAAATATTTTCTCACTCGGTCTCTACATTTCCTCTCAAAATAATGAATATAATTTCCCTGCCGGAAAGAATACAGTGTTCCACAGTGTGTTCACGGTGTGAAACACAGTGTGAAATCATCTTCACACTGTTAAATTTGAGTGATTTAACATTGTGAATCACATCTTCACATTGTGAGCGAGTAAATTCACACTGTGAAATCGAACATCACTATGTGGAAACTCTGTGATGAACCACACTGTGAAGGTGTCCACAGTGTGAAATCATCCTCACACTGTTAAATTCAAGCATTTTAACATTGTGAATCACATCTTCACAGAGTCGATTATGTGAACACACTGTGAACACACTGTGGGACACTGTGTTCTTTCCGGCATGGTCATGAAGGGCATTGCTAAAATGGTTAAAAGAATCTTTGCAATCAGTCGACCAAGAACCTATGTACATTCTTCTATAGAAGCATCCAGAGGTCCCTTGTACAAATGACTTTCCAAAGAGCTCTTTATACACTGTAAAAACCACGGTGTTAATTCAACACCATCTCGGTATCAATATTGGGCTACAACAGAAAAGTGTTAAAACAACACCAGTTTGATATTGGGCTACACCAGATAAGTGCCAACACCAGTTAGTGTTAAAACAACTCCAGTTTGATACGAAACTGGTGTTGTTTTAACACTTATCTGGTGTAGCCCAATATAGATACCGGGATGGTGTTGAATTAACACCCACGTTTTTGCAGTGTAGGAAGGCAAGTCCCAATACCAATCCCGGTACAAAGTTGACAACACTTACATGAATCAATGATGTCGATTAGATTTGATTTAACTACATTGTTGGTATGCCAGGTGGCCTGATAGAACAACAAGTAAAATGGTACGTTTTTAGTTCTCTGAGGTAAGATTTACTTCATAGATATCCGGCAGATATTCAAATTAAAATGCGGGATTCCAAAGCTAATCTTAGTAATGAAAGATCTACTCAAGTTAAGGTCCATGAACTCATCCTCTTTCTCCTCTTCCTCCTCCTCCTCCTTCATTCTTCTTCCTTCTTTTTCTTCTTCTTCTTCTTCTTCTTCTTCTTCTTCTTCTTCTTCTTCTTCTTCTTCTTCTTCTTCTTCTTCTTCTTCTTCTTCTTCTTCTCCTTCTTCTTCTTCTTCTTCTTCTTCTTCTTCTTCTTCTTCTTCTTCTTCTTCTTCTTCTTCTTCTTCTTCTTCTTCTTCTTCTTCTTCTTCTTCTTCTTCTTCTTCTTCTTCTTCTTCTTCTTCTTCTTCTTCTTCTTCTTCTTCTTCTTCTTCTTCTTCTTCTTCTTCTTCTTCTTCTTCTTCTTCTTCTTCTTCCTCGTCGGCTTTTTATTTGCCCAAAACAGAACTTCTTTATTCATTATGTCTGATAGTCAATGACTCATACATGGCATTTACAGTTAAACTTCAAGTGTGATTGATCATTTCTTAATCATAATTTCGATAAAAGCCTTTTATTTGCACTGATATGATTTGTTAAGACTGCATGACGTCATTTTACTATGTAGATTAACATCTGCTCAAAGCCAATATCCATGATTAACACAAACATAAATTTCCACTGCTGTAGGTTTGGACTGCAGATGCTTATTAGTATAAATCACAAGATCTAATCTACTGCACTATTTTGTTTACGCCATGACAGGTACTTCACACTTTAGCATGATATACTGGACATTTAAAGCACCGAGGAGTGTATGAGAAGACAAGAGTAGTGTGTTTGTAGTGACCATAGGGGGGTACAAGGCAGAAGGGCACCCCGATCATTTTTGTCGTTTGCTTCACTCGCTCACAAAATTTAGAATCATAAAAGTTGATATTCGGGCAAGGGGCGTCATCCCCTCGCTAAATATGAACCGACGGCAGTCATGCGTACTTACACGAACATGATGCATGAAGAAGATGGAGGTAGAGGCGATTTTTTTTTTTTTTTTTTTAAATGGAAGAATAATCGAATCAGTTCGTAGGTTTGCTGTAGTCCTATAGCTTGAAAGAAAAAGACGTAACCAGAAAGCAATTATCATTATTACTTAAAGATTTCAAAACATGGTCGTATTCACTAGCGTACCCAAGGGGGGAGGGGACTGCCCCCCCTGACAACTTTTGACAGGAAAAATAAATCCCCCCCCCCTTTATGACCTTTTTTTTTTTTTTTGGTGCTTATCAGAGAATCCTGCACCCCCCAAAAATGTGATACCACCCCCACCATTGGGTGAATTTTGGAGAGCTGGGGTAATTTTGTTGTTGTTGTTGTTGTTGTTGCCCCTCCCCCCCCCCCCCCGTAATGAACCTTACCCTAACTCCATTAACCTATTTCACACCACTTCTTAGTTCCTCACCCTTCCCCCTCTATATTTTCATCTTTCTTTCCCTCTCTCTCTCTCTCTTTATATATATATATATATATATATATATATATATATATATATATATATCCCCCGTGTCACTCTCTCTCCTCTCATCTGTCCCCCTCTCTTTCCTCTCCCCCTCTCTCCCTCCCCCGTGTCACTCTCTCCCTCTCTCTCTCTCTCTCTCTCTCATATGTCCCCCTCTCCCCCCTCTCCCTCTCTCTCTCTCATTCTCTGTCTATCCTCTCCCCCTCTCTCTCCTCTCCCCTCTCTCCCCTCTTTCCCTTTCTCTCTCCTCTTCCCCTCTCTCTTCTCTCCCACTCTCTCTCCTCTCTCTCCTCCCCCTCTCTCCTCTCTCTCCTCCCCCTCTCTCCCTCTCTCTCCCTTTCCCAAACAATGTGTGCTGGATTGTTTCCGTTCAGCTAAATTACTATACTTCTCTCACGCTTCTTTCGTCTGCCTTCGTTAGCGTTACTTTCAAATGACACACTTTTCAATACTTAAATTATACTGTAGCAGAATGGCAGGGACATCAAACGCCTGAACAAGACAAAGAAAATGAATCTATAGCTGCAACTAGAAAACAGGCATTCAAAAATCTAAATTACACAAGTTTGGTCTTTATTCAGTTATCACTTAACAAACATGGCTTCGATAAATACCAAGTGATGACCAATTACTGCAATAAGAAAATATTTATTGAACAAGAGTAAAACTACCTAAGAAATACAATAATTGAATAATTATGCAACGTACAAGATGGATGGAATTTTACAAGTTGAATTGATAAGAATTACTTGGACTATTTATTCAGTAGATTTAAATTCACAAGACGATTCATGCTTTGACTCAAACTAAATCTAAAGCTACATAAGAAAGGCAGGTTTAAAAAAAAAAGATCCACGTGTATGATATATCGAAAAAGTAACGTTTTCTTATTTACATTTTCACATTATTACTCTTTACAACACTCTTTACATTAAAAGAAAAAGTTTCATTCGCAAACGATCATAGTATAGGCCTACCACCAGTCCTCTTATGAATGATCAGAATTCATATGGAATGTTTAACATGATTAATAGGGACGCAAATTCCAAGTATGCACATTATAAAGTCCTAGATAACACAAACTGGAAACTGCTCACCGAGCTGCGCCATTCCCTAGCTTCCTCTCCGCCCCTGCTCAACTCCTTTATTGCACGAATATTTCAAATATAATTCTACAGTTTATAATTATGATGTATACCATCTTAATTTACAATCCTAATTGTGTTTTTTTTAAATCTCTTCATTAGCAGGAAAAAGATATTTGGACGATATTTTGGGGTTTAAAGGGAAATTTATTCAAGGTGTTGTCGTGGTAAGAGATAATAAACCCGACACATTGTATGCAATGGGTATTACTTTACGATAATCCTTTAGATACGAATACCGGAAATTCAGAAATTACAAATGCCAGTCAACTCCAAAAAATATATATATTCAGCTTAATAAAGGCAAAGAAACTGCCTTCATAACACTGATATATGCGAATTATATAATTACACGCAATAAGCATAATTTTTAAATGATATTTCCATGTAGAATAGGCGACTGTCAATAAAAGATACCAAACAAAAATAAAGTATTTTACATCAGAATAAATATTATAAAGGGGTATAAATAACGATATTAGGTTGAAAATAACTATAGTAATACTAATTGTCGTCGTCGGCGTATTAGAAGTAGTAGTAGTAGTAGTAGTAGTAGTAGTAGTAGTAGTAGTAGTAGTAGTAGTAGTAGTAGTAGTAGTAGTAGTAATAATAATAGTAGTACTACTAGAAGTAGTATTAGTAGAAGTCAGGAAGAAGTGATAGTAGATAGTAGTAATAGTGGTAGATGTCGTAGTAGTAGTAGTAGTAGTAGTAGTAGTAGTAGTAGTAGTAGTAGTAGAACTAGTGGTAGTAGTAGCAGAAGAAGAAGAAGAAGAAGAAGTAGTAGTAGTAGTAGTAGTAGTAGTAGTAGTAGTAGTAGTAGTAGTAGTAGTAGTAGTAGTAGCAGTAGTAATAGTGGTAGTGGTGGTAGTAGTAGTAGTAGTAGTAGTAGTAGTAGTAGTAGTAGCAGCAGCAGAAGTAGTAGTAGTAGTGATAGTAGTAGTAGCTATGACCGGGGTA
The DNA here is from genome assembly GCA_025618425.1 of Heliocidaris tuberculata. Taxonomy (NCBI): domain Eukaryota; kingdom Metazoa; phylum Echinodermata; class Echinoidea; order Camarodonta; family Echinometridae; genus Heliocidaris; species Heliocidaris tuberculata. The sequence goes on from CM046846.1 coordinate 23,427,364, forward strand.
ATAATGTTGGAGCGCCAGGAGCGTCACAACGTGACGGACATGTGCGCTATACAAGAAGCCATCATCATCATTAGTAGTAGTAGTAGTAGTAGTAGTAGTAGTAGTAGTAGTAGTAGTAGTAGTAGTAGTAGTAGTAGTAGTAGTAGTAGTAGTGGTGGTGGTTGTAGTAGTAGCTGCAGTAGCAGCAGCAGCAGCAGCAGTAGTAGTAGTGGTAGTAGTGGTGGTAGTAGTGGTGGTATTAGTGGTGGTGGTGATGGTGGTGGTGGTGGGTGGTGGTGGTAGTAGGAGGAGGGGTATGAGGAGGAAGAGTATTTGTGGAAATGAATTTCTAATGCTATGAATACCATTTCAATTTCCATTTCAATCAGAATGTATTACTATTTCAAGAAGAACCGGCACATGCCAATGACTTGTCAGTTTACAGCATACTAGAATAGGCCTACATCATTATGTCATCCCCATAAGATTATAAACACATTATGCCACAGTCACAAGAAAGCGAGTAGTCTACTGTTGCAACCTTAAATCTAATGACGTTATATCAAATGTAAAATAATGCTACAACGAAATAATAAAAGTTATTCACCTTGAGTAGTACGTTTCAAGCAAACTTTAACGTTTAAATGTGATTCAGTATTAGAAAATAGACAATCAGATGCCATTATGCGATATTATTGTACTGATAAATGTATTATTGAATTAAAAGATATATCAAACAAAATGGCAATTGTGTACATCAGTCGTGTTTACTTAGAGCAAGATTTATATACAGGAGATTAACGCTTTAATTCGGGCATTTCAACCACATATCTCTTAATCATTCATTTATTCTGAATATGTCAATCACTGGGAACGACAGTGATAACTAGAAACAGCTGAATTATGATTAGATGTATAATGCTACAAAAAATGTGAAATTAATCACGAAAAGGGTATTTCTTTGTCATTTACCGCGTTTCTTCCATGGACTTATTCAGTGGCAAGCTGCATGAGAGGTGAACTCTCTTTATCATAATTATCATATTCACAATTAGTAAAAACAAAAAAAACAACAACAAAAAAATGTCCGTTTAATAAAAGAGCAATACCCTCATAAAGGGAGTTCACGATAGAGATATAATGGATTAAATGGCGATAATTGAATAGAGACGGTGGCGGATCCAGGATTTTCTCTCTTTTGGGGGGGGGGCACAGATCCCAAAACTCTCTGACAAGCAAAAGACAAAACAAAACAAAAAGCAACAAAAGCACAAAAAGAGAAACGGACAAAACAAAATAAATTTTCCAGGTGCATTTTAGCGGGGTATCAAATAAGTGCTGCGGGAGGGGGTGACATTAAAGTATACCAGATTGCTAAGGATTGCCTGGGGCACGTACCACCAGTGCTCCCCCCCCCCCCCCCCAAATCCGGATCCTCCACTGAGATACCTGTATTGATGTAAAAAAATGTGGGTAAAATGTATACAAATAAAAGATGGTACTTGCTTCGACGTTACCATCTGAGTCATGTCGTCAAACTCGTGCCCTTGAAAGGGCGCGCTCGTACGATCGTCCATACGTTCTGTTTCCAACAAAATTTTGGCATTCAACGTGCGTTTTTAGAAACTGTGCTCACCGAAGGTTCTCTAGATAATTTCGATTTTAGTCCAAAGGCCTCCAAAAATGCGTTGTAATATCTTTTACAAAAGACTGTGTAGATGATGGGATTCGAGAGAGAGTTGAGGTAAGTCAGTGTGCGTGCGATGTAGATATACACCGTAAGCGTTTTGCCTGGGATGACGATCCCGCCTGTGATGAGGATATTGATCATGACGAACAGCGAGATGAACTCGAAGGGAGAGAGAAACACGAAAAAGAGAACGCTGTTGACGACCAACATGCGAACAGTCTGGTTGTGGATCTTGGCGTCCCGTTCGCTGCGAGATCCGTCGCCCTTGGTTTTGCCGAGAGAGTTGCTCAAACCTTTCAGGGTTTTGTGATGGAGGATGAAATTGACGACGAGTGTGATGAAGAAGGGAATGGTTTGTGCGCCGCTGGTGTAGCTGTCAGCGACCAACGAGAACGGGTTGCAATGGCTCGTCATCGTGGGCCAGTTCTTGTACGGGTCGACGTCGGGCCACTGATAGCAGTTGTGTTCGTATTTGGCGTAGCTGGGTAAGAATGTGCCGGAGACGAGAAAGGCCGCGATCCACGACACGATGCAGACATTCCTCGTAAACGACCAACGCTTCGAACCTTGAGCCTGATGCAACTTCAGCGGATTGCAAACCGCGTTATACCGCTCCACACTCACTGCGGTGATGAAGCACATCGAAGCGTTGTAGGCCGCGCTGAGGAAAAGGAAAATCACCATGCAGCCTTCAAGACCTAGCCCGGAATCATCGATCGAAATAGGCGAGGTGAAGATCTTGATGATCTTGTGGACGACCGCAAAGATGATGAACATCATATCCGCGATAGCGAGGTTGACGAGGTAATAGTTGGTGATCGTCTGCATGCTCTTGATGCGGAAGACCACGAAGATGAAGGCGCAGTTGTCGAGGACGCCGATGATCATGACGATGGGGAGGAAGATGGTGTTGAATCCCCATTCTGATGAAGAATAGCTGTAGCCGTATGCACCCTCCTCCGATACGTTTCTGATGACGTCGGCTGTCTCGCAGAAACCGAGCTCGTCGTCCTGGTCATCACTAATGATTCCCGGAAAATCCGTCATTTCAATTTAGTTGGAAAACAGTGTTGCTCAGAAGAGATGAAAATTATGGTATTCGCTTAAGAGAATTGGTGGTTACGATGACACTATGACTGCTGACACGTCGTCAAAAGAAGTTATGCGCAATCAAAAATCATTGCAAATTTGTTTCTAGCTATTATACACTCTCAAACAACAGACATTACAAACGGTGAACGTTTCAGTCACACATTTTCATAACTCTGTCGTCGTAAAGGAATAATTATTATTATTGTCTTTCAGTCTTGTATGTATTAGATATCGATGAGATGATTATATCTATTTGCACATTAAAAACACAATCAGATGATGTAAATGAATGGTAATTGTGATGCAAAAGCTCATTCATTCGCGGGAAAGGCAAGGTCTCGTTTTAGCTGTCCACACGACTTCTGACTGCTTGAATTTTCACCTTCGCAGGCTGGTGAGAGTTTGTGTGTACTCACCTGGATTTTATGTGTTCAATGGCGTATACCTGAAAATTAAGCTGTTCGGTTACGCTTTTGAAGTCCACTACGTGATGTAACATTCACTCTTGTTGTAACTGTTTGGAAAAATAAAGGTAATAATGCATTTATTAATCTTTGTTTACTAAATAGCAGAAGTGTACTGCATGTGCATTAATAGGGAACTTTTTCATTGGTTACAGTTCATAAAGTAATATCAAACCAGGCGAATTTTTTTTTTTTTTTTAAAGAAAATCTCAAAAATGGATCATAAAGAGTGGATGCATACCATTAGAATGTTTTCAATCTCTTATTCAAACGTTATGTAATTTTAGAAATAGAATTTTTAGTATAAACAGCCATTTCACTCTGATATTATGTATTACTTTATTATTGAAATGATGATGGCTAAGAAGCAGTTTTTTTAGCAGGTATTAACTATGACATATCATAAACTACCATGTAATAACATTGCAGGCCGATTATTGCAAATACATACCATGAACGTACCCTTTCCACTTCCGATGCTATGATATGGAAGGCTATTATTTTTGTAACTACAAAGACAACAAAATATCCCCTGAAATAAACTAGTTATGACATAATGAATAAAACCAACAATTCTCCGACGACTTTTGTTTTTATATTTTAGGCGGAATATTTCGTCAATGCCTTCATTTATAGGTTTTTTTTTTAACATCTTTTCAATTTGATAAATCATGCTAAGAAAATAGAAATGTCAATATTAGAATGAATTACATCTTCAAAAATTTGAAGAAACCAACGAAGTAAAGCAAACAAGTTGAGCAAACATTTTAATGTCACACAGCAACATGGATACAAATCAAACGATATGAACTTACCTTGCTGGCATCCAGTTAAAGTTAGTTGATGTAGTTCTCCCCAAACGATCGCTCTTCTTATATACTCACTCACATAGACCACGCCCTATTCCGATTATCACTGAACGCCCGCATCAATACAAAAGCTAGCTTGCTTGTTTTATAAAACGAAGGAAAGGCTAAAGACAGGATGCTTTCCGCATCTTCGAATAATAGATGCTGGTGAGCAAGGGTGTGTTGCTAATGCTGTACCATGTCGGTCAATAAAACAGCGTTTTGAAAAAGACAGGGATCAATTCTTGCCCGGCGTCAAGTCTAAAATACGTCAGTGTCGCATGATAGGATATTACATGTGTTTTCATGATTAATTTTGCGGTCATCTGGCATCGCTTTCAGCTTTCCCATACAATATATTAATGCTATTTTTCTAATTGATATTTCGTCGTTGTCTCTTTTGTGTATAGATGTTGTGGACAAAATTCAGTATTATCTATTCAAATCGTCGAACTCTAGCATAATTCCTTTGATGGATGAAGTATGCTCTTGCGATATTATTTTGCCGTTGAAGCGTGTTATACATATGAAATACTCGACTCTCAGTTGGCAGTGGATTGATATTTTTTCTTCTTTTTATCATTGATGTATGTTCTATTTGATTATAAAATTCCTCTCTCTCTCTCTCTCTCTCTCTCTCTCTCTCTCTCTCTCTCTCTCTCTTCTCTCTCTCTCTCTCTCTCTCTCTCTTTCTCTCTCTCTCTCTCTCTCTCGTTTTCTTTCCATCTCCCTCCCCTCTCACCCAACTGCGATGACCATGGCATGAATTCGTCCATATATATAATGAGTAAATTATGAAAGGGGTGTTCTTTTTCTTACAAACCATTACCGTCTAGGACCGGTGAATGAGTCACAATTCACCCCAAAAACTCGCTCAAAATAATGGGTGTGGATAAGAAAATGAGGCAATACGTGTTTTTCTATTTGTAAAAAAAAAATTGAAAGGGGGTTTTCAACTCTTAAAAGAAAAGAAAAGAAAACCTCCTTATGCTTAAAACCCCTCTTAAAAGAAAAGAAAGGAAAACCTCCTTATGCTTTTTAACGAAATTCAAAGGGCTACAAAATCTTTGAGTAAGAGCCCCCCTCCCCCTCCTCGGTGTCTCCAATGGTAATTAATTTTCATTATATCTTTGAATTGTAGGTGCTCTATTGCCGAACTTAAATCGCGATGTAAGGTCAAAGTAAACTATTGTTAGAAGTTTGATTTTGTTTTAATCGTGATTTATATCGACGATCGGAGGTCAGAATGGAAACTTATTCCATTGGAGTTTGCAATATTACCCTTCAGATAAAAAATGCCGATTCCGTCGTTCTTTTGCTTCATTTCCGCTTTAAAGTAGCCTATGAATGCAGTCGAAGAAAAAAAAAAGTCGTTTTCTGATGATACGAGCGCAAAGATGAGACTGTATCTCTTTATCGACTGTCACAATCGAAATACATTACTATCTGACTATACTTTTAATGGTTTTAAAATATATATTTCATTCTCGCCATCACTGTCTAATATTATCAGATACTCCTTATGCATTCTGTTTTGTTTCGTTTATATATATATATATATATATATATATATATATATATATATATATATATATATATATATATATACTATTTACTAATGGATGAAGCATTGTTTTCGCAAGTGCAGCTGGCTGATGTGGACAATGTACATTGTTCATATAAAAACATTGCATACCTCCACCTGAGTGACCCGACTAATGTAATGAAGACACCTTGGTAAAGCAGTTAGAAAGAATTAGGAAAGAAACAAATAGTAAGGTAATAGCGAATAGACAAATTGTGATTAATATATAAAAAATAAAATTGTAGGAAAAGGTAACCCCCGGCCCCACACCCCCCCCCCCCCCCCTCAAAGTTGCCGGTATACCCCTCAACGTGTTCACGGGCTTCTAAATCCATGCTACACCAGACGGTGAAGATAAATGAAGGAAAAGAATAATAATGACCATTGCTACCTCGGTAAAAGTTCAATACAGAAAAGAAGAAAAAGTATCAAAATGACGGAGGTCAACCATTAAATGACGATTCGATTTTTGCTCTTTGACACCAAAGCGTGTGTCAAAGACTTGGATTAAATGAGATGACTGTACACTTAAATGACGGTTCTGGTTTCGTTCACTCACAGTTCAATCGATTTTTACATTCCAGTTGATAAAAAGTGTCAGTCGGATTGAAATTGCTAACACAAAGAAATGTTTTTGTCATGTATGTGCCTAACCTATAAGGTTCTTGAATTATCTTTAAAAAAAAAAATACCGACAAATACGGATGTTTCCTGCTTATAAATGGTTTCCATGGTGATGGATATCAACGGACAAAGGATTTTCAACGGTAACGCCGTGCGGTAGCCTTTGTAGTTTTATTAAGAGGAATAAAGGAACGATGATCGAATGGAATCGTTTAAGAGATAAAATTAGAGTTAAGCTTTGAAATAAAAATGTATTTTGGTCTTAGTGTTTGGTGTTATGGCGGAAGTTGAAGGATAAAATAGCACATTCCTTATATGACTGACATAATAAGTAGAGAATAGGTTTCGACGTGTCTTTGGTCAGTTTAAGTCGTCAGGGTAACAACAGATGTATCCACTATCGCAATACAGTGGCGTCTGCAGAATATACAGAAATAGACGTCTAAAGCTCATACAGAAAGGCTGGGGCCAAAGAAAATAAAATAAAATAAAAGACGACTTTAATAATTAGGTATATAAAATCGTTGAAATCAATATGCATCCTTGATTAGCTCCGATGAGATAGTGATCTATTTTCCGAGTATCGAAAGAGCTGTATTTAGTATTATGATACCATACGCTCTCTGGCTATTAGTATTACACTATATAACGCGTAATAAGATATATACACACTTTTAAGCTTGCCATTTATCTTGTAATGTTTGTTTGTTTGTTTGTTTGCTTGTCTTTTTAAAGAGGTAAGACAATTTATTAAAGAGATGAAAGGAGGATTACTGGCGGATGTAGGATGCAGACAAAGGTGAAGACACCTGAAATTCGAAGAGGAAAGTATACAAAGAAAGAAAGCATTAAACAGTAAATTAATGAGAGAGGGAGAGAGAGAGAGAGGGGGGAGGAGAGAGAGAGGGAGAGAGAGAGGGAGAGAGAGGGGGTGAAAGAGGGAGAGGGAGAGAGAAAGAAAGAGAAAGTGAGAGAGGGATAAAGAGAAAAAAGGAGATAGAGGATATTAAAAGAGAGAGGGGTGAGAGAGGGAGGGAGAGAGAGAGTGGGATAAAGAGAAAAAAGGAGATAGGGGGATATTAAAAGAGAGAGGGGGGTAAAGAGAGAGAGGGGGATATTAAGAGAGAGAGAGAGAGGGAGAGGGAGAGAGCCTGAGAGAAAATGGAAAGAAAGAGAAAGTGAGAGAGAGGGAAAAAGAGGAAAAAAGGAGATAGGAGATATTAAAAGAGGGAGGGGTGAGAGGGAGAGAGAGAGAGAGGGATAAAGAGAAAAGAGGAGATAGGGGGTATTAAAAGAGAGAGGGGTGCGAGAGAGAGAGAGGGGGGGATAAAGAGAGAAAAGGGGAGAGAGGGGGTAGGAGAGGGGAGGAATAGATGGAGAGCAAAAGCGGGATTGATAATGGAAGAGGGAAAATGAAATGGAATAAATATCCACACGTGTGTGTGTGTGTGGGTGCGGGTGTGTGTGTGTTGTGTGTGTGTGTGTGTGTGTGTGTGAGAGAGAGAGAGAGAGAGAGAGAAAGAGAGAAAGAGAGATGGGGAGATTACGGAGAACAAGGAAGACATCGTAAGAACGCATTCTTAATCGTTTTGTTCACCTTCAGACAAGCTATTTTATTCAAACAAGTATTATCAATCACAGATGTTTGAATTAATTTTAGGAAATAAGCTGTAGCATAACGATATGCATGCCAAGTTTATCATTCTAGTACATGCATAAATGAGAGTAGGTATACAATTAACATTAAATTAACATAATTAGTGGAGTAGCGTGAGTCCATACTTCTTTTTTTTAAGGGGGTGGGGCAGCGGTCTTACTCGCTGAATGAAAAGTGAATTAATAAGGTCATTATTTAGGGTAGGGTGTACGGGGTGTTGTATCATCTTATTTTTCACTTCCACACATTTCCTTTCCCCTTCTTTCGCCATTCGATCATGGGGGCACGTGTGCCCCATGTAGCCCCCACCCCCCGCATCTTGGCACTGATTAGGCAAAAGGATGACGACAGTTTGGTTTTCAAAAGCCTATCCATTAAAGCATACATCAAATTTGCTAATCTCGTTTGGCAAAGACGCTAATTCGAATGTCATTGTTTTTCTTTTTTTTTTGCAAATTATAATGCATACAAAGCATTTATTTGGGGATTAAGAACTTAAGATAAAGCGTTTTTGTTGCCATGTTTTGTTCCTGTTCCTGTAAAAATATTAGAAATATATTTAAATTGAATAAAATGATAATGGGTAGGAAGCTGTAACAAGAGCGGCTAAAAATCTACAGCAACAAACATGGGGGGGGGGGGAAGAAAAAAAAAATTTATACTGGATTACTCAGAAGATAAGTAATTGAGGAAATAAATTAACATTGCCACGGTAAAACATGGACATCAAACTGACAAAATTTAGTTCATACTCACATCATCTAACAAGTGTATTTAGTTTTATATCCTAATGTTCCCATAACAAAAAGAACGAAAACAAAAACTTAACACAGAGACATAAATATAGTCTTCGCTAAAAAAAAAAAAGAAGGAAAGAAAGAAAAGCCCCCCCCCCCCCCTCCGTCAATACATAATACGGAGAGTAGGAAAGTGGGACGCCCGACGAGGTTTCTCATATCACATTTCTATGGGGAAATGATGATAATAATAATAATAATAATAATAATAATAATAATAATAATGATAATAATAATAATAATAATAATAATAATAATAATAATAATAATAATAATGATAATAATAATAATAATAATAATAATGATAATAATAATAATAATAATAATAATAATAATAATAATGATAATAATAATAATGATAATAATAATAATGATGATTTATAATGCACCAAATCCATTCCCTGTAGAGTGCTCTAGGCGCAGTTGTAGAATAAAGAAGGGCAAAAAAGAGTAGAAATACAGGAGAAGAATGTAATAATCATTGGGAAGCATTGAACGAGTAAGTTTATAGACTGCTTTGAAAGTATCTGGAGAATTGCAACTTCTAAGGAGATTATTCCATAGAGCAGGACCAGCGTGAGTAAAAGCTCGTTCCCCCCATGTTCATTTGCAGATTTTGGAACAACAAGAGAACCAGAGTTAGATGAACGTAAAGATCTGACAGGAGTGTATTTACGAACTAGACTTACATTATAATGAGGAGCAGAACCCTTGACACAATGGAAAAGAAGAAGTAAAATGAAGAAAAAAAATCATGTGCGATCTCTTAGCCAATATCCCAGATAGAGTAATACTTTTTGTTGTTGTTGTTGTTCTTTATTCTTTGTTGTTTCTTCTTTCTTCAAAATTTTTATTTTGAAGGTACCATATTATTTGGGGCAAAAATAAATTTGCCGGCTTATTTTTTTTTATAGTCAGTGATGTCGCTATATATAGCGCGACGCTCAATATCTTCAATATCGCGTCAAAATATGCGGTTATTTCTACCGAAATGAATTCTCAACAGCAATCTCAGAGGAGATCGTCCCCGAAAAATGACTCTGAAAATGGAGATCATGAGCACAAACACGATGGGAAAGGTTGTTGTTCCGGGAATAAGGCAATGCCAAAACCGATGGACATTTTTCAAGCTGTAAAATCTGGGTAAGATTGATAAATTGTTCATTGTTTCGTGTCACGAAATTGGTCGCTGGGTGTGACTCACGGTCCCATGTATTCAGTATTGTGTGAAAGACGTTAAACTCTACGTGCAGCTACAGCAATGGCCTCGGCGCGGCTCTCCAGCTCCTGCGCCCGCACTGTTTTGGAAACAGAAATATTCTGAGAGAATAGAGTCATTTGCACTGCTCTTATAAATATTAATTCATGTTTACTTATAAATTTAGTTGACCACGTCGTTATGCAATACTGTTAGTACTTCTGCAAAAGTACAATCATCATGATCATGACAATCATTCAACATGTTCAATGGGATGCGGGCTAACTCGGCACTGGGGCGAACTCGGCCTTGGCGGAAAATCACCGCGGAGTGAGCTCAGAGAGTTAAAGTGATCGCAAACACTTGTGTTGGATTTCGTATTTAATTACACATTTCAAAACACTTAAATTCAAATTATTTGATATCAATGTGTAAAATGATTAGCAAAGAAGTAATGTTGACAATTTCAAGAAGTAAAATTATGCAAAACATGAAATTTAAGGCTAAAAATGGGTACGGTGCGTAGCGTGGACTTCAACTCTTGAAACCTAGTCACCGCGTAGTGCCGAGTTCACCCTAGTGCCGAGTTAGCCCGACCCCATTCAATGTAGTTGTATGGCTGTGGATCCAGTTTCCGAACACTTTTCAAATGCATTGGATCAAATGAACAACCCACGCTGTTCATCTATCCAATGCGTAGACGGAGCGAAGTCCATTGATTCACATGCCATGCGTGGACTTCGCGATCGCACCGTCTCGCTCGCACTCGCGCGGGATACAGACGCACTGAACTCTACGTAGAGTTCAGTGGATAGAAGCAGTGACGCACAACGCGAAATAACTAAATACGTCCACAGACTCTAAGCTAGACTAGTGCCGACTTTGGGGCAGTTAGGTCAACATTTCTCATGCAAATAACGATAGACTGACTACATGTGGAAGGTAAGAAAAACCTCATCCGTCCAGCCGAAACCTTGTAGATTTACACTTTTATTGTATTTCGATTGTGCATCTTTCAGGTCGAATATGACCAGAACCATCTTAGCAAACACCAAGGGTGGTTTGCAAGGTTCACCATGCGTGGGAATGGGTGATTATGAGGCATAGTATTTCTGTGTTTACCCTCTCCTCCATTAGCCATAATGGCATGGGCTGTACAACTCCGTGGCCAGTACCAGATTGATAAGCCACAGAGTTTGTACAGCTACATTCAATGCAGTTTGATTTCTATATTCAATATTAGCATTGGAGCTCCAGGTACAACTAACCAAAATCTCCTTCGCCCATGGCATTAGTTTGGTCGGTCCCATTGCTTAATTTCGGCAGGTAAGATGAAAAATTTGTACTTACGTTTCAAGAGAATTAATGTAACTATCCAGCAGGCACTTTGATTTCATGATTTGATGATTATTTCGATGAAAAAATAGAATTTCCTTGCCGAGCCAATCGCGTCATTTGAATCGACGGTACAGTACGGGGGAAGATCGGCTCGGCGAGGAAATTCCATTTTTTTTTCATAGAAATAATCGTCAAAACGTGAAATCAAAGGGCCTGCTGGATAGCTACAGTAATTCTCTTGAAATGTAAGTACAAATTTTCATCTTACCTGCCGAAATTAAGCAATGCGACCAACCAAACAAATGGGCGAGGAAGACTTCGGTTATTTGTACCTGGAGCTCCAACGCTATGCGTTGGAGCTCCCTGGAGTTAGAATAATCACTGCTCATCATGCTCATTCAGTGTGTATGCACACACTAAATATACACAGTATGCACGAGCGATGTACATCCATCCCTGTCAAAAGCCTACATACTTTACCGAACACAACGTTTTCAAAAAAAGTGGACATTTTGAAGACGTACATGCCTATACTTCAGACATGTATTTGGTGCATTCCTGCATATGACAGTTAATTATTTAGATAAAATAGATGAAAACTGTCCTTTTTCAGAGAAATTTCCCTCTCTTCCTATGCTTGAGCGTTGAGTTATCCGATATATGCTGCATTTTTAGATGAGTGAAATTAAAATTTTCACAAAACAACAATAAATATCGTGCTTATTCATTTTTCTGATGGATAAACAAGCAAGGGAAGGAAATCATGCATTAGTCTGTAAGCCAAGCCCAAGCAGAAAATGAAAGAGAGAGAGAGAGAGAGATTTCAGTATGATAAGATAGCAGGGAATGTTTTGCATCATCAGAACACATTTTCAATCAGAGGAAGAGAGAATAGATTACCTCTTAAGAGTATTGAGAATAGCGCATATTAAGATATTGAGGTGAGGGTCTGTACATGTATCCTTTGGAGGAATAACTTCCTAAAAAACTCTGAAAAGAAAAAGGAACATGAAAACTCGAGGGTAGATTTGATATATTTATATTTCATTAGACAATCGAACTCTTCCAAGGATTGAAATTGTTTTGTTTTTTTCTGAAAAGGAAGACAACTTGTACTCCTTGTTTGATTGTTTGCCTACAGAGTAAGCAAACTAAATACTTTTAAATAACAGACTTTCTTTTTAGTAACCATTCTGGTAGATAAATCCTGATAAATTTGAGCATTTTAATACAATGTAATAAGTGTGACATTGACAAATATGTTGAGGAAAAAAGACTGAGAGATGCAATCACAAACTTCTTTCAGTGCTGTATTGTTCACATAATAGGTTTTCGAGAACTTGTATTAGGCATTATTTGAGAGTTTAAAGAGTCGAGTTCCAAGCAGTTGCTTATGCAATACATTGAAACTCACAGTTGTATATTCTGTTTAATGCAGATATCTGATGAGAGTCCAGGAGCTTTTAGAACAAGAAGGACCTAGTCTATTCACAGAGCAGGATGATAAAGGCCATACCCCAGTCCACTGGGCCTGTCTAGGAGGACTGACAAACATTGTTAGAATCATGGTCCAGTGCAAAGTTCCACTAGGTGAGTATTTGGTGTTATGATCAAGTGGTTATGTCACTGGACTGTAGATTGGTTAGCCTATTAACCCTTTCAAGACAATTGACCACATTTTGTGGTTTGGCTCAATAACTTTTGATCCAGAGCTCTAAAAAATATACCAGATGCACGAGTAGAAAGAGCAAAATTTTCTGCACACACTATGTCCATTTTTATTGCATGACCATATTTCGTTTGATGCCAGGAATTTTAAAAACAAGAATAAGCTTTGAGATCCTTAAATTGGCAACACATTGAGAGGTTTAAAATCATTGTTTTTCATAAAAATTGGCAATTTCTTTCAACTATTCAACAAATTTCTAACCATGTATATTGTTTTTAAAGATATTACACCTTATTTGAACCATGTAGCACTAAAAGAAAAATATTATTGTTGCCAATTTGAAGAACAAAATGTGATCAATTTAGCCCTTAAATAATCCCTGTCCTGAAAGGGTTAAGCCTTTCAGGACAGGAATTATTTAAGGGCTAAATTGATCACATTTTGATCTTCAAACTGGCAACAATAATATTTTTCTTTTAGTGCTACATGGTTCTAATAAGGTGTAATGACTTTGAAAATAGTACACATGGTTAGGAATTTTGTCGAAAATTTGAAAAAATTGCCAATTTTGGTAAAAAATAAGGATTTTGAATCTCTCAATGTGTTGCCAATTTAAGGATTTTAAAACTTATTCTCCTATTCAAAATTCCTGGCATCAAACGCAATATGGTAATGCAACAAAAATGGACATAGTGTGTGCAGACATTTGTGCTCTTTCTACTCATGTATCTGGTATATTTTTTAGAGCTCTGAATAAAAAGTTTTTGAGCCAAACCACAAAATGTGGTCAATTGTCTCGAAAGGGTTAAGCTATCATGTCCTTTAGCAAGACATTGATCTACATGTAAATTTGCCACTCTCCACCCAGGTGGGATATGTGGATACCTGGAATGAATTCCTTGAATGCTTTCAGCACCTTTTTGGCAGCTTTGCTAAAGGTAGGATAATAGGTTGCACATAGAAAGTACCTTGAGCATCTCCTGGAATGATTATGAATATCTGCGCAATGTACATTCACTTAATATTTTAGTGGCAAGCCTGTACTCGAATGGGGATGTAAAAGTTCAAAATTAATGTGTGAAGACTTGATCATCCTCATAACAGAATGTTATTTCTCTTGAAATTTGTGCATCCTTGGTTTTGGGTTTTAAAAAAAATATATACTATCAATATACCACTGAAATAAGATAGCTGCAGTTTCATGTAACATGCACTTTAAATTGGTTTAATCCGGAGTTATCTTTGGCTTAGCCTTCAGGTTGCCAGATTAATTTTTTCTCCTTTAAGAGTGAACTCTGGGATTACAATAACACATCAAATCTTCTCATCTGTATCTGCAGATACCCAAAGCAAGAATGAATTGGGTGCAAGACCGATCCACTGGGCATGTGTGAACGGCCACATAGCTGTAGTAGATATCCTCCTCCAGGCAGGTGTAAACATTGACACTGTAGATAACAAGGTAAGTCTGGGGAGCGTTTCATCAAGCGTTTTGTCAGTGATTTTTACCAACAACTGTTAGAAGCCACTGAAATCCTTGCATCTGATTAGCTGAGAGCAAATTTGTCGGTAAAAATCACTGACAAAACGCTTGATGAAACGCTCCCCTGATGTACACAAAATATGAAATGGTTGCTAAACCAATCCACCTAGCTGGTGTGAATGCTACCTGGTTTGTGTGAATGCCTCTTCACTGAAGTGAACAGCCACATAGCAATACTAGACATCTCATACCAGGCTTTTGATAAACATTGATACTGTAGATAACAAAGTTAAATATTTTTAAACATGGAAATACAGGTAACATGGTAATGGAAAGAACCACTTGGCTCCATTGAGCTGCCCCATGTATTATATTAAATTTCTGAAAGATGCATTATACTTGTTAATGTGTGAGCCTCATTTGAAATCTGCTGTGCTATTGCCATTAAAGTTTCAGAAAGTTGAAAAATATCAGGTTGAATATCTTTAAATATTCTCTCTCATGAGAGTAGTTCACATCAGTTCACTATAATAATCATCATTATAAAACGGGTTCAAGAATGTAGCCAATCAGATGTGCTGAAATGAGTCACGTGTGCGCTCTTTATTTTTTCGCAAACATGCACAGGAGTGCAAAAAGTGCACAACAAAAAGTGATAATGCATGGATGAGATGTGCGTATACGTACCGCAAGGGCGTACAAACTTAAAGACGTGAGAAATGCGCTTAGTTACATATAGGGAGGCCATGGCAAGGACTTTGATGTGCACACTGACACGCGCATTATACTTTTTGACTGCGCTTAATGTGATGTCATAAAGGAAAGCAAATGGCAGCCTCCTTGACTGTGCGATTCTTTGCATTTTGATGGGGTTTGTAACCATTTTTTATTTTAATTTATATTCAATATTGTTGACCCGTTTTATAAAACAAATAATTCATGTTTTGTGGCTCGAGCATTAGTGATATGCACTGCACTCAGTTAAGTCACAATGAGACGGATAATGAACTCGACAAGTCTCGTTCATTATCCCATTGTGACTTAACATTCGTGCAGTGCATATTCATTAATGCACTCGCAAACATGCATTATTTGTATAATATTTTGAATGTGAACTTTCAAGTTTCATTTGCATTTAATTTCAAATACGTTTCAGGGCTGTTCACCTCTCATCATAGCTTGCCAATATGGCCAGACACAGCTAGCTGGATACCTCATGGGTAAGGGGTCAAGGCTTCAGCTCACAGACAGAGAAGGGGATAATGCACTACACTGGGCTGCATTTAAAGGTAATGATCAGACAAGCAGGGCAATTTCACATGAGTGGTAATTGAGCTTTTTTGCTATACCTACTTTTGCATTCATGGAATACTGCTACATGCTCACCGACTGATATGACTATTGTACGATCATTGCTTGCTGTGACTGTCATATGACTATTTGACTATAAAATTGCTGGCAAAATGAGAGCTCAAACGTCAGAGAATACTCAATTTTAATTGACTGAAGATGCATTTGTATCCACTTTCTGCATACAAGAGTATTTGAGATTTTTTTGTTTAAATTTTGTTTTCCTGTAGTATCAATCTCTATCCTTATTACATTTATTCATATTCCTATTTCTCTCTGTAATTATTCATCAGGTTTCTGTGAGCTGACAAGATTACTTATTTATTCAGGTTTCAACCCAAGACAAAAAGATAACTATGGTCAGGTAAGACAGACTACAAATATCTGTACTTGAATTATAGAAGAGTAAAAGTGCAGTATAATTTTTCCATTTATTTTTGTATGCACTTTATGTGCCTTTTTTTAAACGAGTTAAGAGATGAGTTTCACATTGTAAAAATGGTGAGTTAATGGCCTGTTGTATGCATGCATAATTATTGTTAATAGTCATGAGTTCTGGTATTTGCAGGAAAAAAGCTATGTTCCTCTGAATTCCAACAAAATTTATTGCTGAAAACAAAATACAAGTAATGATATCTGTCCAATTATCTGGATGGAAAATGAATGATAGATAAATAGCTAAGCCTAGAAATAGTAGGAAATTGAGCTTGGCGGTCAGAATTATGTGCATATCTTTGCTGTTTCTTCGGTGTTTGCAATTTAAGCAAGGTTTCGTAATTTTGTTAATTTTGTTATTACACTTGTTCAAGGTATCCGTATACTGCATGGTACATATTGCAAAATCTATAAGACAGTTTCTTTTGAAGCTGTGTCAAAAAGAAACTGTCATTTATACCGGTATGCTAACTACATGTAGGTTACTTTTACAGTGTAGAACTGGGTAGAACTGGGTACAATGTTTAGTTGTATGGGATCCAACCAGATTTTCATGGTCATGACCTGGGAACCCCTCTCTAAGCCTGTTTAGTCTAATGATGACTCCTGACTTCCACTCTAAATACTTGTGTATTCAACCAAATTGTATATAGGAGATTAGAGAGGGATTAATCTACTGTGCAAACAGTCAGTGTATTCTCTAGTGGGAGTAAACACAAACCTAGCCACTAGCCACTGCTTAAAAGAACACTTGGAGTTAATCATCTGATGAATATAGAACATGCATTATTATGTAGATGATGTTTGTTTACTCAAGATTATGTAATCATTGGCCAGCCTAAGGAAGAAAACAAACTGGTGTAAGTATAAGAATATGGTATATATGGGGGGGGGGGGGGGGGGGGGGGACCTGAATTAAAATATTTACATTTCAATGCAGAGTGAATGTTTTGTATTGAAATCCCTTGAAACTAACTTTTAAATTTTAAATTTTACACATGAATGATTATGTTTTAAAATAATTTTGTTAGTAAAGATTAAAATGGAAATTAGAAGAATTAAATTTTTTTAAAATTTAATTAAAAAAGAGAGAAAAGAATATGGTATATATGTCTCATTTATGATATATGTTGCAAAATTTTGTAGACTTATATGTGTTGTTTTGTATGCTGAAAGCACAAGGTCATGATTTATGTTCAGGATTGGCTATATATGTTTTTGTTTTTTTAAGACAAACATGCAATATAAAACAGTGATGTAAATCAAAATTATCGAATGAATTGAATGAATTTACCAATTTAAACAAAACATATATGATTTATGTTAATGATTGAAATGGCAGTGGTTATTATATTAATATGTTATATTTTTTTTACAATAATTACAGTTATGTAGCTCTCTTACGAACTGTAAGTTGTTTCACAGTGCTTAAATCCATTTTAAGAAAATGATTATCATATTGTGATTTGAACTTAGCAGGAACTGAGCAGTGCCATTATTATTACTTTTATACTGTTGTGCTTTTATTTTCTTGGCTCTAGACGCCTCTTCACCTTGCCTGTATCAATGGTGATCTCAACACCGTCAAGATGCTCTGTGAGCAGGACGGCGTGGAGGTCGACTTAGAGGACCACAATCACAAGACACCCCTCCTGCTTGCTAAAGGTCGTAACCATAGCGAGATCATCAGCTATCTGGACAAGGAAACCAAGAATATCAAGAGTGTCATACCCAGAATAGACCTCAAGTGAGTGCAGTATGCAGTGAAAAAAAAGGTCTTTGGACTTGCTTTATAAAAAAAATTAAATTTACTTTGCCCAGTTTTTATGTATTCTTTTGTATTCTTTCCGAAGCTCTTTTCAAGAATTCCAGAGATATTAAAGAGCTTTCCAGAGCTAATTCTTTCACCGTTTCTGTGTATTTTTTTTTTCACTGAAGATATGTAGTCAACTGCACATAATTCTGTTGATGTATGCTTCTCAAATATGCTGTGAATATACCTAAAACTGATTTTCCAATATCCCATTTTTGAGTGTGACTTAATTTGTTTTATTCTTATCAAAAATTTGGAAAGGAAATTGTTTCACATTGATCATTATTTTAATGGGTACGTTGAGAGATAAACACAGGAAGTTAAATTCTTCAGCTGTTCCACATTGCTGGTACCTGTACATTTATACAGGCAATATATATAATATTAGATGTGTAAATAGTTGGGAGATAAATTAAGGGTCTTAAATGTAATTATCAAACAGATTCCTAGGGTTGATACCTGTACATTTATAGGGGCAATAGAAAAGGAATATGCAGAAATTTTCTTCATTAGATGGGTAAGTTGCTGGATAAATGCAAGAAAATAATTTCATTATAAAAGTGATTCACAGGGCTTTTATCTGTACATGTGAAGGTGGTAGTAGAAAAAGAAGCTATGAGTAATTTAAGTTTTTCAATAAATCCTATGAACATGTACATAGACTTAAAGGAACACCGCAGCAATGTCATACAATATTTCTGTATTGTACATGTATAACCAGACTTTGCCTGCAATACTATATTTTTGTCGAGCTACCCAAGTCTTGAAAATTAGGAAAGGTCATTGTATTGAAAGATATCCCAGTATTTGCAAGCCACCGTTTATGCTCAAAGGGTAAGGCCCGTAAATGTAAACGCCTATTTTTTTCTTTTCTTTGCAGGACTATCATGTTTGGTCCACCAGGCAATAGCAAAGCTCCTTTCCTTTTTTTTGTCATCAGTGTATTATTCTGGGGATATCCCATGTATGCTATAAGGGTAAGTGTGATCTTTTACATGTAAATAATACAAATTTGTCACTATTTATAGTAGAATTTCTTATTTACTTTCATAAACTTACTCATGTTGCTTTAACCGTATTTTAAAACTGGGTTATTTCAGACCAGGTTTTTACTGGGGGGGGGGGATCAATTTGACCCCCCCCCCCCAAGATCTCGGAGACCGAATGTCTGATTCACACAAAATTTCGCATGGAGGTACATTGAAGTATTAACGACACGTTCATGTTTTTATTTAAATGATCCAATGTTAAATGCAAATTATGCGCATATTAATTACCAAAGTACACTAATTTTGGTTAATTTTCGCTTATTTTCCTAATTTTTAAAGAAAAACGTAATAAAAAGTATCATATTGACTCAAAATGAATTACAGACATGGATGAGCTTGAGATTTAGATATATAATTTGTTTATTATGGTTTTCTCTTATTACATATTTACATAAGCATGCATGTCCATTCTATTATACACACATGTATGAAAAAGTTACTGTTTTGGGACGACCTTTAACCCTTAATTGTCATGTGACCTTCTAATGCTTGGTCTGATCTTCGCAAATTTAGTACCAAAAGTTGCGCAAGACTTCAAAGAAAAAAGTCATGAAAAGATAACTTGATATCTGTTGCGGTTCCAGAGTAGTCGCTAAATTATTACAGGGGGTCTAAGTTACCCCCCCCCCCCCCCCCACTTAATATAGGGTTAACCCTTTCGAGACAATTGACCACATTTTGTGGTTTGGCTCAATAACTTTTGATTCAGAGTTCTAAATATTATACCAGATGCATGAGTAGAAGAAGCAAAAATTCCCGCACAAACTATGTCCATTTCTTTTGCATGACCATATTGCGTTGGATGACAGGAATATTAAAAACGAGAATAAGCTTTAAAATCCTTAAAATGGCAACACATTGAGAGGTTCAAAATCATTGTTTCTTATCAGAATTGGCAAATTTTTCATCTTTTCAACAAATTTTGTAACCATGTATATGTGTTCAAAGACATTACACCTTATTATGATCTTGTAGCACTAAAAGAAAAATATTATTGTTGCCAATTTGAAGAACAAAATATGGTCAATTTAGCCCTTAAATAATTCTTGTCCTGAAAGGGTTAATAAACCCTGCACAACATGTGTGATGAATAGGTGTATTTGATTTGACCCTGGAAACAATTATTAATATTTGTATGAAGCGTTTTCAGGTGACCAGAAAAATTGGCGCATCTCATGGCTTGTGCAAAAGTACCTGGATGACTGTGCAATTTTAAAACAATATCTCATGTTCGTGTAAAAGTACCTGGATGACCGTGCAATATATCTCCATATCTCATGGTATGAGGTGCGTGTGACGCGCCCAAAAACGCAAATGTTAGGATAATGGATGTATGCGCACAGCCTGCACAAGATGCTTGGGTCAGGACAAAATAATGTTTTCTACCTGTGTTTTATGTTGAAATTAATACAAAAACATGAGCACATGTAATGGTGGAAATTGAGGAACTAGGTTTCATACGATTAATAATAATGATATTGAACGACTTTTCTTTTGTGGGACACAAGGGTATATCTCACTCGCTTTAAAAATATTTCACTCGTCGTGCCGACTCGTGAAATATGCTCATAGCTTGTGCGATATACCCTTGTATCTCACTCTTGGCCATTCAATAATATATAATTACCGTCAGTGGTAAAAAATATTTTAGAGAAGACTAAGGCACGTGTATGTTATTGGTATTGCAGGATATTTTCAAGCATGTTTTTTCTGCCATTATAAAGCAAAAGAGTTTAAAAAGTTATTTAAGGCAAAGATTAATTTTCCAACTCCACGAACTAAAATTTCTGTATATGACACTGACATTTTCCCCATTGTATCTTTCAAATGTCAAGGCAGTAGGACACTAAGCAAACCAGTGGTCTGTTTTTTAGCTGCACATAGTTTTATCATGTAGTCTTTTTATACAGCAGTAATGGCACTGTACCGTACATGATCTACACTACACCAGACCCGTCAAACAGTACGAGAATACACCGGATGGTGGATTGTACTCATGTAGAAGAAGAAGAAGAAGATTCTTAAAATAGCACATGGGTCATTCCGTGAGGTTGAGGCAAACATTAGGACAATGTCCATGTAATGCTGGTATGAGATCTTCTATTACACATGGAAGATGAAATCATCTGTTGAAGATTTTTATGCAATGAATATGTATAGTAGTTCCCTGCCAGAATCATTCCTGTTTCAGTTGGTGTTCTTTCTAAGCTTTGCTTAAAATGCATTTCTCTTTTTTACCATCGTTACATGGACATCACATTTATAAAACATTACATGCAATTTTGGTCTGCCATAATGATTCACCATGAAGCTAGAGTACTTCTCAACACAAGTGGCTATGCTTTTAGCTAACTTTGTGATGGTTGATAGGAGACATAGTTCCTCACTTCAGGTATGTCACAAAAATTGCCCCAACCCACATGCCTATATACTACAAAAAATTGTCTCCACTGAACAATCGTATGATTTTTCTTTGTAGTGTTTTCCAGCAACATTTGCAACCCACCCAGGTCTGCACATGGTCTTCTTAGCAAACAACGTCTTCATGTGGTTCATGTTCTACAGAGCATACACCAGAGATCCTGGCTTCTTACCCCGAAACTCACCAGAATATGACCAGGCTATCAGACAGGTAATATTTTTAAAAATATTAATTTCAGCAACATAACATCAATCAAAAACAAAAAGAGCAACAACAACCATTGTCTGGGTATTGCCCAAAAAGAATATTATATTCTATATAAGTGCTCTCCAAAAGGTACTTCTAGTCGCCCTTAAAGAATACTGTTAATTGTTTTACAAAATCTGTGCTTCTTTAAAGAGAAGGTTAAGAAAGGCTGGGAAAGATGAAAAATAATTTGTGAGCTTTCTCATTCCTTTAAAAAAAGAACAAGCTTTTTAGTTTTGTTCTACCCTTCTGTACCCAATTATAAATTCAAAGCAATGTATAACAAATACTGTGAAGCAGACATAACAATTTTAATGTCACTTTGGAAGAACATCATAGTGGAAATGTCACCTGAAAAGCAGTGCTCCTCAAATGCCCTCATATTCAAAATATGACAAGAAGTGGCTGAAGTGTTTAAGCCGAACATTCATGTTACATGTGTGTGCAGTCCCATGTACCCATTTCTGAGTGCAGTGCGTGTGCTTTTCAGCGAAATTGGGTCAATTTCTCATCATTTTAATGATTCCAAAACCTCACAGTACACACAAACTCTTTCGCAATTACTTTGAGACAGTTTCTTTCACGTTATAATCGCATGACCAGAACTCAACTTTATCGTTAAATGGCAACACAGCTAGATTTCCTTCACTGATACTTTCGTTGAAACCCAAAGATGTATCTTAAATGAAATGTTATAATAGGTAATACTCTATGATAGGCAAGTATGAAATCATATATTTTAGTGGCAATCTTATTACATACAGGGAAATGTTATTGAAACCCTCGCATTCTACTCCTATCCACAAGAGTGGAAACAAGGTTGTAATCCCCTGTAGAAACTTTACTCAAACCTTACCTTTAACACTTGCAACATTTGCAATGGCGGGTGTAAACTAGCTCGTACATCTGTCTAGATGTTTTTATCGAACCTTTGCTTTATACTCATGCCCAGGTTGCCCAGTTTAACAAATGGAAACAGGGATCTCATTCTCTGTGACAATTTTATCAAGACCTTTGCTTTGGACTCCTGCCCAGATTGGCTAGTTTGGCCTGTGGAAACAGGGTCCTCATTTGATGTTTTAGTTCAGTTGATACCTATGCATTATATTCCTACCCAGGTTGCACAGTTTGACAAGTGGAAACAGGGTCCTAATTTGATGTTTTAGTTCAGTTTATACCTTTGCATTATATTCCTGCCCAGGTTGCACAGTTTGACGAGTGGAAACAGGGCCGTAACCCTCTGAGCAGACTCTGCCATACGTGTAGACTAGTGAAGCCGTACCGCACCAAGCACTGCAGAACGTGTAACAGATGCGTCCTTCATTTTGATCACCATTGTCCATACATATACAACTGTGTCGGTCTAAGGAATAGGTGAGAGATGAGCCTGATTGGGAAGAAGTTGCATTTGGGTGATTCTTTGTATGTCGTATAGGACGTAAGGACAACGGCCTATCGACTGCACACCTGATTTTTGAAAAACTGTTGTGTGGTCATTATGATACGAGAAAGAAACATTAGTGAATGTTAATGTCGGATGATGACAATGCAAATTTTTCGCATTAAATTTTCCATTCAAATACATGTACCTAGTGATCTCACCTTTTGGAAAATCGTAACTTTCTCACTGGTTATCTGATTCCGGTAAAAATCTCACCAAACTGCTCAACTGATTTCTTGCCTTTTATTCAAAGCAACAGTATTGCATTGCCCTTCGATAGAGATAACTTCAGAGAAGTCCTTGAAATTAACCCTTTAAAGACAATTGACCACATTTTGTGGTTTGGCTCAATAACTTTTGATTCAGAGCTCTAGAAAATATACCAGATGCAGGAGTAGAAAAAGCAAAAATTTCTACACACATTGTGTCCATTTTTGTTGCATGACCATATTGTGTTTGATGCCAGGAATTTCGAAAAGGAGAATAAGCTTCATAATCCTTAAATTGGCAACACATTGAGAGGTTCAAAATCATTATTTTTTATCAAAATTGGCAATTTTTCAACTTTTCAACTAAGTTTCTAATGATGTATATTGTTTTCAAAGACATTGCATTTTGTTAGAACCATGTAGCACTAAAAGAAAAATATTATTGTTGCCAATTTGAAGAATGAAATGTGATCAATTTAGCCTTTAAAATAATTCCTGTCCTGAAAGGGTTAATGAGCACTGTGGTATATTGGTGAAGGCTCTTGACTCTCATACGAGAGGTCTCAGGGTTCAATCCTTTACTGGTGCTTACATGCTTGGACAAGGCGTTTTGCCCCCGTTTGTCCCTCAGGACTCGGGTGTATTAAATGGTTACTTGGCAATTCTGAGGTAGTAATAATTGGCAGGTCCCGCAGGACGAGCAGTGTTGATACTAATGTGGCTACCCTGGGTAAATGCGACCAGTTATTATTATTATTATTATGTAATTCTAGCTTTGAACATTTATCACAGTATGTTCAATCAGAGATAGTTGAACCAAGCCAAGGCGTAGCAGTTTCACATAAAATGTAGTACTATATTATTATCCTTGAGTTTTTTTTCCTTCTCATGTAATTCTTTCCTTTCGCCATGACAGAACATACTTCATGGGCTTCACAACGTCAGTATCGACGATGATGATGATGGTGATATACTTCGCTTTCATCTTGCTCTCGAGAGAGGGATGGAACTGGCTCTATCTCATCGGTATCTTAGAAGCCATTTTCTTTGGGGTCATTGCTACCGGCCTTTGCTCAATAGGGGTGAGTTAAGATCTATTTAAACAAGTAGATGGAGGCATTGTTCTGGTATTTGTTTCTCTGTCTGTAACTATTTCTTTTTGACCTCTAGAACTGGAGAGCCCGTCATACATGAGCTTGGGATAGACCAATTTTATGTTTAATTTAAGATGTCTGATGACAATAATATTTCAAAGAATTGATGGAAACAAAACAATTGTGAAATAAGTTGTTATATTGTTCATCATATTAGATAATCAACATGTATATTTATTCTCTCCATCTCCCTCTCCCCTTCTCTCTCTCTCTCTCTCTCTCTCTTTCCCTCTCTCTGTCTCTGTCTGTCTCTCTCTCTGTCCCTTCCTTTCCCTCTCTCTCTCTCTCTTTCCCTCTCTCTGTCTCTGTCTCTCTCTCTGTCCCTTCCTTTCCCTCTCTCTCTGTCTTTTGTATCTCCAGTGGCACATGGCCGCTACTAACACCAACACCAATGAGCGGATCAACTGCAAGCGATACGATTACCTCAAAGACGCCAGCGGCAACTACCACAACCCTTACGACAAAGGCCTCCTCCGCAACCTTGACGAGTTCTTCAGGACCAATAACCACATGACGGATGAGGAGGTGGACCAGTCTAGGATATATGTTGTATGATCCCCATTTATGAAATGACATTGGCCTGTAGTCATAAAGGCAGACTACTTTAAATTTAATATGGAGTGCAAAGTGTAATACCATAGTCGCATCAAAGAGACAGACAACAAACCGAACTATATTGCATCGAAAGGCCAAGATTCCGTCAGTTTGGAGTCGGTTCGGCGGTGTGTGCTGAGGTCTGAATCTCCGTTCTGTACAGATTACTGTCATTCTGTAACAAAATGAATTCAATCATGTAATGAAAATGCGAAATTCATTTCACGATGACATGATTTTTTGGGTTTTTTTTTTTTTCATTGAGATACAGAATTATTGTAATTTTGACAGATGAAGAGGTCGATTCTTGGCTTCATAAATCAGTGGATTACTGGTAACTCTACTTAGTTTGTCTGGTTTTAAACCTAGGCCCTGTTTTATAAAGAGTTGTGATGGATTTGAATTAATCGCAAGTCCTCCATTCAATTGTAATCTAAAAAACTCCTCTCTCTGTAGTACCGAGTTGCGATTAACATTGAGTTGCAATCGATTCAGATCACTTGCAACTCCTTATGAGGTATCTTAGCAAAACGTGATGGCACGTAAAACCGTGGGAAAGACGCAAATGTCAAATTTATTCAAAATCGTAATTTTATTCTGTAGAGGGAGAACCAAAATATTAGGATGTAGAAATAGTATTCAACTCTGTTAACGCTTTTAAGCAAAATAATATTTGCTCTTTGCGTCTTTTCTGCACCATTACGTTTCGCTAAGCTAGCTAAGACGAGGCCCAGGACTGCAGTTGGTACGCCTTAACGAATACGGGCCGTTAAGTCCATTCTGTTTTGAATCATGGATCTCTTGTCCTTAGATAGTAAGGATTTATTTTTCTTTACCACGCAGAGTTGATTTTCATCTTGTCAAGATTATGCTGCGTCCCAGAGACAGTATTTAAAACCTATTTTGTAAACAAATTTTGAGGCATTACTCCCAGTGTTAAAGATCATATGCTCGATTTGTAATGAAAATCACAAGTCAGAAAAAAATTTGGAACCAGCGGGATTCGAACCTGTCATCTACTGCTTGCCGGGCAGCGACTTGACCACCAGGCTATTCTGGTTCACGGCCAAGTCACGATAAACTGGAATCAAATACCCAAGATCCTTTTCTTTCTGACTCATTCATATTCAGTGGTCCGCCGTGGACAATAGGGTTAGTAAATGAAGAAGCTTAATGGGAGGAATTTTAATTTGTAAACAAATTTTTAGGCATTACTCCCAGTGTTTAAGATTGTATGCTTGATCTGTAATGAAAATCACAAGTCAGAAAAAAAAAACCTATTGTTAAAACGGAATGTGTTTTCTAGGAGTTTATTCACATGGGTTTTTCTACCGGAAATAATATCAGGCAACTGTCTGATTTGATTCAGCGAACTTATGCTTCCTAATTAAATTTGTCATAAAGGTCATACTGACAGCAAAATTCTCCAAAGCTGAACCTCTTTTATGCACAAAGTCAACACCATGAACAGACACTTGTCAGTTATATAAAAAAAAAGGGAAATTGTGTTTTGATTGTGAAAAACGGCCTAGGAGTACATATCGGAAGGATGTTAATTTTAGTATCTAGGTCAATTCTTTCCTTTAAAATAGTTCCCCTGCTGCATTCATTACAGATTTCTTATTCTTATCATGTAAGTTTCTTTCATGTTCCTGATTTTAACAATTGTATTTTTTTTTTGTACTTCCAGTGACTAGCATTGATACATTAGCTTTATTTTCTCAAAGCTACAAATCATTGAATACATGACTAATTTGCTGAAATTCAGAAATTATTATAATGACCAATCATGCATTGTAAACCTTGCCAGCTTCTGATTTCTTCATTTTATTTTGTTAATTTAAGTCCCAACTATTCACATTTTATTCACTTATGTGTTGTTTTTTTTATACTGTGTACGCACCAGGAGCTTGTGCAATTTTATATGTAAGGTTTAGCTAAGCTGTATCACTGTGATTAGATTATTCGAAAGGAATGTGTACTCTATCAGATAATACATGTATTGTCATTTTTTTTCTGTACTTCATCAAGCAGGCATGCAGAAACTTTTATTTATTTTTGCGATTTTAAACTCTTCAGCTTGTAATCATAATGGTGGACTAGGTTTAATTTGGTTTAACCCGTCCCATAGCATTAGTGGCTCCCCTTATTGACACTTGTGCAGTATCTTTTGATCTGACATTATACATGAGCAGAAAGGGACAAATTCACTGAAAACTTTTATTCCATTTTTAATGCAGTACATTATGCTGTGCTCAAATAAGAACGATTTGATTTAACTAATCATTTAAGTCTCTAAATTATTACAGTGGAAACTCAGTATAAAGAGGTCTGATATCACAATATTACTGATATAACAATATTACTGATATAACAATATTACTGATATAACAATATTACTGATATAACAATATTACTGATATAACAATATTACTGATATAACAATATTACTGATATAACAAGGTAATATTCCTGGTCCCAGCTCTTTATATTCTATTGTTTTTTTAACCTGATATAACAAGATTCCTGCTTTAACCGGTAATTTTGATGGTCCCAAGGACCTCGGTATACTGAGTTTCCACTGTATTTTCATGTGGGAATTGGCAATTTTTCTATTAAATTTTCCAATTTTCATTCACTTTGGTTCATTCAATAAAGATTTTTTTTTTCAAACTATGTAGGAGTAGGAAAAAAGGAATAATTGTTGCCAATTTGAGGAGGGAAAGCTGATTAATGTAGACCTTAACCCTTTCAGGACAGGGATTATGTAAGGGCTAAATTGATCACATTTTGTTCTTCAAATTGGCAACAATAATATTTTTCTTTTACTGCTACATGGTTCAAATAAGGTGTAATGTCTTTCAAAACAATATACATGGTTAGAAATTTGTTGAATAGTTGAAAGAAATTGCCAATTTTGATGAAAAACAATGATTTTAAACCTCTCAATGTGTTGCCAATTTAAGGATCTCAAAGCTTATTCTTGTTTTTAAAATTCCTGGCATCAAACGCAATATGGTCATGCAATAAAAATGGACATAGTGTGTGCAGAAAATTTTGCTCTTTCTACTCGTGCATCTGGTATATTTTTTAGAGCTCTGGATCAAAAGTTATTGAGCCAAACCACAAAATGTGGTCAATTGTCTTGAAAGGGTTAAGGAAACAATGAACTTCTATGTGTTGACTTTGTCCTTTGATTAACGGAAGGCTACATGTCAACATTTTTATGCTGTTATAAATTACTGTAATTCTGTAACAAAATGAATTAACAACATGAACAATCATGAAATGAATTTGGGAAAATGATTGCAAAATGACATGATTTTGGTTTGTTCATTTAGATAGAGTTGTAGTAATTTATACAGCAAAACACGTTGACACTTGGCTCTCCATAAATCACCGGACAAAGTTAACCCAGGTATAACTTAGTCCACCTTTATATATATGAGCTAATACTACTCTTCACTTTTTCCCTGACAAATAAAATCTATATGTGGGTACATATATATTTGCTTTGTTGATCATGTGAAACACATGCATCACAATGCTCCCGTTCTTTTGTTTGGACATAACATATATTATGGTGCCTTCAAAAATTTACCTGCAATGCTAGTCTATTTTCCTAAAAATTGTAGGATTGTATAGCTGTGGGTAATACAGATATCTAATTACTTTTTTTATCACATCTCCATGTAATAAGGTCATCTGTGATTGCCAAAAATTCTGTAGAACAATTCTACATTTATCGAAAATTGTACTGATATTCTTTGTACATTTGATGAGATAATTTGTGTACATAGATGGAAATGCCTGCAATATTTATTCTTCTGTAAATAAGATTCGTTTCTCGGTTTGCTGTTTGTACTTGTATGTGGGAGAGTGCAGAATTTTGATCTATGATTTTCAATGTATATTTAACATTCACATTCTGAATCATATTAGTTATGTGTGAAGGTGGTGGAGTTGGAAGGATTTAGATTTGTAGAGAGGTGGCATGGTCTAGGGGATAAGTCTCCAGACTGTGAATCAGGTATGAATCACAAGGTACAGGGTTCAAATTCCATCCTGGCACTAATGTCCCCTGGCAAGACATCAATCTAGATTTGCCACTCTCCACCCAGATGTAAATGGGTACCTGATATGCTTGAGCGCTAGTTACTTTGGCGGCTCGGCTATAACCAGATTAGTAGGCCTAATATGGAGCGCCATGAGCATCACAATGTTACAGATATGAGCGCTTTATAAGAAGCCATCATTAGCCACAATACACAGAATCCATTTAAAGTAGAATTTCATTGATTTTGAATATTCAGGCATGAAAAGTGCTGTTAAAAAAAAACACTGAAAAACTTTCGCGAACCAAAGCGAGGGAGCGAAGCGACCGAGCGGGGGAGGGTGTGGGAGGGGGGTATCCCCCCTCCCACGGTAGGGAAATTTTTCAAATTTGGGGTTAAGAATTGTGCAATCTAGTGCATTCTGTGGTGAGATATTTAACCTCATATTCAATGAGAATCTGGATTAAGATAGCATAAGTCATACCCCAAAACAGGCTCTGAATACACATTTTTATCAATACCACCGAATGTGTTTAATGTGTATTATGTGCAGAGCACTTTCATGAATAAAACTGAGCTGAATAAGCAACAAATGGATTTTGCCTCTCCTGTATCACTATCTCTTTCAATGATGTCTTTGCGCTTTATTTTGAGGCCACAGAATGCCATGATTTCAGTAGTGCTGACGATGTGTAGTTGTTGTGACTTCGTGCCGTGCGTTCAACACAGCCGCCGTGAGCGATCAAAATTGAAAATATCTCATCGTCGATGATCACACACATTGCAAAATGCATGCCGTTTACTTTTTTCCAGATGCCGGGATGAAGTCAAACTTTAGTCTTATCCACAATCTTGCTATAAAACTGGGTATTTCCAAGGCTTATCCTTTTAATATTACAATCCAACTCGGCAAAAGACAGATCATTCGCTCACTTGAAACATCACGTCGCGACTGCACTGGCAAACACATGTGCACTGCACATGCGTTGTGTGACTGTGTACATGTAATAACATGCATTTGATTGTAGTATGAATAGCCTTCCGCCTTCATGCGAGTGCGCAATTACGGGCGGGGGTATTTTGCGTATGCACACAAATCCTCTGCGGTTATTAGGCGATCCCTTCGCATGCACGTAGAGAGCATACACGGACACGAGGTGCAGTGCGAGTATGTATGTGTAGTAAGTTAAGGGATCGCCTCCGATTCCGTCTTTATTGCATGCCCATGTATTACTCTGTATACACGATGGCATACGCGCGGAAATTGGATTTTTTTTAATGGAAAAGTGAAATACGCGGAAAAAAAATCTAGGATTGGAGGAAAAAGCGGAAATCCGCGGATACGCGGAAAATTTTCATGCCTGAATATTGATTTAATTTTGATTATTGCATAGGTGAAGCTTATATTGAACAAGGTTCATCAAAATTCAACGCTTGGAAACATTTGAAGTAATGATTATTATCAATTATAAAATGATATAACACAGCCCCGCTATAGCACCTATAGAGCTCTTTGAACGCTGCTGAGATATGTGACGTCATACCGGGGAGCAATCCTTCCTAAGCAGACGATGCCCCATAACATCTTACACATTTTCAGTGCCTGTTTTGTCATCTCATCTTCACTTATTTCTCTTACTTCGCTAGCGTCAGTATAAATGTTTATTTGTTGCCTCACTCTAAATTTCCTGCATGGTATTATTTTGATGAAAAATGCAGCGTTAAAAAAATAAAGGAATCAATCGCTTGTAAACAAAATAAGATGCCATTATATTTTCAGCTGCATGCACCGCGGCATGTCGGCGTTTCAAGAGGGAACGAATACCATCCATGCTATAATTCAGCGGGCTTTACAATTCAAAAGTGTGATTTCTTTGATTGATCATTGACCTTTATCATGACTTTTTACAAACAAAAGATTTTAGTTACTAGAAACGGTTTCACTTCCCTTTTAGAATGATGTGAAATACGGTCATGGTGAAACACACCAAACTCTTTATAATTTAAAAATAATTGCATTGCAGTTACGTTCACTTGATATAGGACGTCGTCTGCTTAGGCAGGATTGGTACCTGATGTGACGTCATGAAAACATGGGTATATTTCTGGCGAATCGCTCGGATATCCCAGATGCTGAGAAGCGTTTTTATTTGTGCCATTTTTTAATCATCAAACACGCAGTTAACGTAAAACTTATACGATTACCATCTGCAAGCTTTCTAGTTTCTAGAGATACATTATTGAGCATATTTGTGATTTGCTTTGAATATCTACTTTAAAGCCATAGAACACGATAAAAAATACTTTCGAAAAATAAACTCAAGGGTAATTTCAAAGGCCTGTTGTACTGCCCATAGAAATCAGGTTCGGATTACGTAATACGCCATTGTAATGTTCGCATTTCTAAAGGTGATAGGTCTATTGAAATTGCCGTCAGTTGATTTTTCGAAAGTAGTTTTTCTCGTGTTATAGACAGGCCTTTAAAGATATGTATAAATGGATTGGGGGATTTCTCCAACACACTGATCATACAACAAAGAGAGAAGTTTAACTAACTTTGTGGATGGGTTAATTTCCCATTCTTTCCTCAACAGAGAATGCCATTTTCAACCATCTGGGATACTGATATCAATAATAATGTTGGGTTCTTCTATAGTGCTCATGTCTGTCAAGTTGTGACGCTCCTGGAGCTCCCACATTATCACCCTGGTCGTAGCTTGGCACTCTAGCATATTGGGTATACACCTGGATTGAGAGTGGCAAATGTGGATTAATGTCTTGCCTTTTGACTTGAGCATCAACTGAATGAACCACTATACCATGACACCTCCACGACATCACCAGTTATCTCAAAAAGGATTTTAATAAAGGGAAGTCAACCCTGATCAATTTCAATTGAATACAAGTTGATATATATGTTTAACCTTAGTATTCAGTTATTAACATAAATGTCAAGTGCAAAACAAAATATAAAAGTTGCCAATTTCTGTTGGATCCTCTGGACTTCAAATATCTCCAACTTCTCTACCCTTTGACTAATTTTTATCAAATTTTTACTGATTTGTTCCTTTTATTTATTTTTTTAAAAGGCAATTTGACAATGGAGGACCCCTTTTAAAATGTTATCTGTCGTTTCTGTTTGATAGTAAGTATGTTCCCAGAATATGCAAACTGGGTTACTTAGTATATAAAGCTCTTCAGACAAGAATTATCACTCATTTCAATATTTCTTTTTTATTTGTTTAATGTGTTCACTTCATAGCTTCCAACAATAATTTATTTAGAAATCATAGAATACTGATTACTTTTTTTTTAATCATTTTGTAAATGGGGATTCAATATCTTATCCATTGTAAAATAAAACGATGAAATATACACATCTAAAGAGTGAATGTGATTTTACCTTGTCTAGATCTTACCTCTTTGTATGAAGGTAAATGGCCCGTATGCAATATCATGGTTACAATTTTCAAACATTCTGATAATTAGAAGAAAAAAAAATGACCGGCTATCCTTTTTAGGGGAGCAAATGAATCAAGAAACTCTCCTCCCCTACCTTCACAAAACGAACAAACAAAGCAAAACAATATTTTAGAATGAACCCATGCACAGTGCAACCCTAGGAGAAAACTTTTAAAAGTACTGAAGGATCATAAGTCGGTTAAAACCTCGTCAACATTTCGGGCCACCCAGACTCTTCGCACAATCTTTACAATTCTAGTCTCCTATCTGATCTAACCCACAGAGTATTTGGTATAGTGCCTTTTCTTTGCAGTTTCAAAGCACTTCACAGTAGGTAATAGTAACATAAGGGCCATTCAGTGGCGTATCTAGGGATTATGGCGCACGGGGCAAACAATGAAGTTGCCCCCCCCCCCCCCTTCCCAAACTTATCTCTGTTATTGTACAAGCGAGCCAGGACATTTTTAACCCCAAGACACAATTTCTTATGCATTTTACCAGTAAAATTCACAATTGAGCACTGCAATTGAGGGACACAGACTGGAATTTTGAACATTATTAAACGATTTTCCATTCTTTTCCTTCTCAAACTGGCTGCAGAATTAACAACAACAAAAAAATCCCTGAGAAATAGTTAAGGAATTTTGGAAGGCAAACAAAAGTTGAGATTTCTTTCAAATGTTGAACCTTTGCAAATGCTATTCTATAAACTTTATCCTATATTGGGGGTGCAATATTTAACAAGAGGCTGATGAAACTTACATAATAGCGAGCAAATTAACGAGAATAAAATTTTATTTCTCAAATTTTAAACAATTAAAAAATGCCATATATAAACTATATCCTATTGCAATGTATACTGGGGCATGAAATGACGAGATCCGGGCGCATCATTTGCGAGAAAGCAAATTGCATTCTAAAACCTAAATATATTGTATTTCTGCAGATTAGGGGCCCATAATCTTCAATGATAATAACAATAATACCTGCATCTATATGGCGCCTTTTCAGTTAGTAACCGATCAAAGCGCTTTACAGTGTATTATTACCCCGGTCATGGGATCCCGATTCTGCACTTATAGTGCACATTCTCCACTCCACTAGGGAGCATTCCAGTCTGGTGGCCATTTCACAGGTGCACAAATACTATTCCAGTCACAATTACATTTGCATCCTACCGGGTACCCACTTAACACCTGGGTGGAGAGTGGCATATGTAGATTAATGCCTTGCCAAAGGACATTAGTGCCGCAGTGGGACTTGAACCGCGAACCATGTGATCCACGGTCCGGTGACACCTCTTCTTCATTTTCTTCTCATTTTTTAGTTTTTTGCACCCCCCCCCCCCAATCAAGTGCCGCCCATGGCACATGCCAAAGTTAGGTCAGGTAGCTTAGCTAAATCAAGTGGCAAGTAAAGGCACGTCGGGGAAAAATAGGAAGATTGTGGAAAATCATATCATTTCAAGGCAGAACAATAATATTGGGAAGTAAAGTTAGAATATACCTCTACCGACTTGATGGGCATGATGAGACTGTATTGTATATACACCGACAAAGCTAACGATTATGCCTTTTCAGTTACTGATGCATATTTGTGCCACTACATTTCGCTATAAAGCTACCTTATCTCAGTTGCAGAATCACCCAGATAATATTATGGCACCTGGTATGGCACCTTCTGAGCTCCTAAGCAATGTTGATCCCAACTTTGGTGTCGAGTCAAGATCTCCTCTTGATGAGTAAAATTTGATCTCAGTCATTCTTTGTTCCCCACAACAAAATTTCTTCCATCTAAAAGTAATGTCACTTCAAATGAGAGACATAAATTTCTGATGAGAAAGATTACCATGCTAGTCAAAATTACTGTTATATGCAGATCAGTCCGCTCTTCCTGCTATCCACTCTAGAACATCGGCATAGTATTGAAGTTCAAAATTGTCTATAAGAGTTCACTTTTTGTCATTCGCTCTGTTTGAATTCTGGGTCATTGAGTGTCCATGCCTTCTTCTTTGGCCTTTTGTATGCTATCCTGAAAGAAACAAAGGAAGAAAAAGAAACATACCAAAATGAAAAAAACTAGAATATCACTGAAGGTGATTAATACCCCCGCCCCGATGTGTGTGCCAAATTTCCTGAGCATTGCTCGAAAAATGAGAAAGTGGTTTGATGTGCAATATTTCCTGTTTTATTGCCATATGTTGTTACCATGGTAACGCAGTTGCCACACATTGAAACAATATGCCTTGCACATCTTTACAAGACCAATGTGTGTGCCAAATTTCAAGAGCATTGCTCGAAAAATGAGGTAGTTTGATGCGCAAGATTTCAACCTGATTTACTGCCATAATATGCCGTTACCATGGCAATGCAGGTTCCGACAAATTCAAAAAATATGTCTTGCACATCTCCATCCTAAAAACAAATGTGTGCCAAATTTTATGAGCATTGCTTGAAAAATGAGGAAGTAGTTCGATGCACAAGATTTCAACCTGATTTATTGCCATAATATGCCGTTACCATGGCAACGGAGTTTCCAACACATTCAAAAAATATGTCTTGCACATCTCCATCCCAAGATCAATGTGTGTGGTGAATTTCATGAGCATTGCTCGAAAAATGAGGAAGTAGTTCGATGCGCAAAATTTGCAACGGACCGACCGCCCGACCACACGCTGATTCGTATATACCCCCCCCCCCCCTTCAAACTTTGTTTGGCGGGGTATAAAAAATTAACTTTGACATCAAGTTGGTTTGAATAAAGTTTTTTAAATATATACATAGATAGAAAGATAAATATAATGAATAGATGGCTAAAAGTTTGAGATTAATTTTGAAAAATAAGTTTTTAAAAGTCACAGGTTTTTTTGTAATTCAGAAAGATCAAACACAAACTGGCAACTATGAAGTTGTGTGCTGGCTACTCTTCGTTACACAAAATCATTAAAAAAATTCTTTTGACTGTTGAGGAAGGAATAGATTAATTCATTAATAAACAGTTTCCAACAACATAGGTATTTGATAATGTTGTTTATGACGAATGGAAATTCGTAAAAATTCACATACAACACAAAGAAGCTTAGAAAGATCTTCACAAAAAACAACTACACTTTCTCTTTAGTTAGTAGAGTTTTCTCAGATTTTCACTGATCTATTTAACCTTCTTTTAGTTTCATTCAATGTAATTTGAGATGAGGGTGAACTTCCCTTTACAGTTTCTCATGAACTAACAGATATCAAAGGAGCTTTCAGAACATTATTGATCCATTCATTAACCATCAGGCCTCATTCACACTTGGCGGGGAAAACTGCCCCTAAAAACTGCCAAGGCAAACTAAAATGACAATGTGCTTCACATGTCTGTATGTTACAACACGCAAATAATTGAGTTTGAACAGGGGTCTTTGTTGTGAGCAGGTACATGTACCTATCTTTTCACTTGGTTTACCGAGGCAGCTTACCTTGTTATCCAGGAACGAGGCTCAACCCAAAAAAAGAAGGGGGGGGGTGGTCATGATGGCCTCCCCCTCCGCGAATTTTGCAATTACTTTCAGAGTGTTGAAGATCTCACCCCGCGACTTCATTTCTTTTTTCTTGTTTTAGAGTCTTGCGCATCTTTTGATACCACATTTGCATATATACCTTTGGCGGTTATGGTGTTACATGTCAATCAAAAGTGGCAGATTTGTATTCGTTCATGTGTAAAATAGTGTTTGGGGATTCTAATGTGTTGCTTCTTTTTACTGCACGTCTACGTTTTGAATGATTAAAACCTGAACAGAAGTTAAAAATAACTTTTCAAAGTATAACAAATTACAAAATAATAGAGAGCATGAAGAATAAAACAATAACGAAAAGAAGAAATCAAATAAAGAAATAGTGTGTCTCCTATGTGCCTCCAACTAAATTCAACTGATGGCTCAAACTACTCTTGAAATGTTGTGATCACCAGAATAAAAAGCCTATAATTACATGTCAATTGACCTCTTTGACATTTGTCCTTACACCTTATAACCAAAAAGTCTGATCACTTCTCCTAGTCATGAATACAAAGCAGTTGAGATATGGTGATAACAAAGCTAAAAAACATTAATTTCACATATAATGACCTCTATGACATGTCACCTTTGACCTAGATGTGAACACAAATCTAATCAGTTTGTCTCACTAATGTGATGCATACAAGTTCCAAGTTTGAAGATAATGGCTCAAATTGAGCTCAAGCGACAGGCAAAACCTGAAATTTCGTGGTAAGTGACCTCCATGACCTTGACCTACGTACCCCAAAATCTAATCAGATCGTCTTCCTATGGTGAAACACACTAGCACCAAGAGTTAAGTTAATACCCCTTGCGGTTCTTGAGTTATCGTGAGAACGAGAAAGCGGGACGGACAGACGGACGGACTACCTGAAAACTCAAGCACCACGTTGGTGGGCGGAGGCATAACAGTTCTTATATGTATAACTAGCATATTTTTTATCAAGTACTTAATTATTGCTTTTAATCAACCAGTTCTGAATTCTGATACAAATACATTTCTAAACATCTTCCTTTCATATAGATATGGGAGACCATTTAATAGAGGTCCATATATTTGCATAATTAATTCATATGCAAAGAACACAGTCATTTTCATGAAATCAATTATGCATTCTAGTATGTTACATGGTAAATTAAGTGCATGCTAAAGGTTGGTTTTCACGGGGCACACAAAAGATTCGCGAAGGATGCGAACGTCGAAAAAATGCTAAAGTCTAACATTCATAATTTAGGATCCAAAAGTTCGCCAAACATGCGCGGGGGTTCGGAAGCGTCGTCAGTCGTTCGTGGGAGTCGTTTAAGTTCGGAGGGAATGTTTTAAAAGTTTTAAATTTCTTGCGAACGTTTCCAGCATCCTGGGTCGTGATTTGTTTGTGATTTGCTCTCGAAAATGTCTGAAAAGCTTTGTCACATGCGCACGACCTACATGTACTCACAACGTGCGTGATGTTCGCAAAATCTTCGTGAAATCCCAAACAGAGTCTGACAGTTTGGAAAATGTCTTGCGAAAGTACTGAAGTTCTTTCGTGTTGTTCGCATTTTAGTCGCATGTTTTTCGTGTATGTGGACTGGCCATATATCGGCAATGCTACACACGAAATTCGCACATACTACGCACAAACTGCGCAAGAATGGTTTATGGCTCCATTGTCACGACACATTTGGAGAAAAACTTCTCCGGATGTTGGGCATTGCCATTTTTTTGACATTCACTTCCTTCGCAAATTGTTTGTGTGCCCTGTGAAGACTCGGCTTAAATTTGGTAACAATCAGACATTGTATAGCCGAGATCTTAAAGGCAAATTCAAGCACAGATTGTGGACGTTTTAATGTCGCGAGAGGGCACTGTGTTTGTTAGCTGATGCCGTAGCCCCACCTTGTGAAGCGCGACAAATTTAAGACAGACTGGTCGCCGTTGTGCAATATGCATGCTCAGCCTGAACTCGAGCTCTTGTGCCAGCTTTGGTCGGCTTTGTGCAGTTCGAAATGTAATTGCATTAGTCCGACAGACGCGATCAACGCACAAACTTTGTCCACAAGTAAATGGGGCTTACATGTACGCAAAATCTGACTTTCTCCACGTTTGCCCGTGGCATGAAGCTTAAAGGGGGCAAACATGCCCCCCTCCCCCCATCTTCAAAACCTCTCAAACAGCAGTCTTTGTAGGGTTAAGGATCAGCTTAAAATCTCAGAAAAACAAAGATTTGACAAGAAAATGCAACTGTGTCTCCAATATACCCCTGCATATATCCAAGTAATTCATTAGTACCATTCTCTACTATAATATTGTACACTTTTCATTTTTAAAAAAAATACTCACTTGCCAAAAGTCATAAAACTGGTGATAACTCAAAAAATATTCATGCTACCTTGACAAATTTAGTAGCAATCAAAATAGCTTTAAAAGCTCTTTAATTTGAATGAATGGTAAAATGAATAAAATTAAAGTACATTTCTAAGCATAATTTTCTTTGAAAGAACTCAATTTGGGGGCAAAACCTGCCGACAATTTCGATCAAAACATCCTATCTTAGGGTCTCATATTTTCACACCTCGAGCATTTCAGATTTGATTTTTCTGGTATAAATGGTGATGAATGCATGGAACAAAGATTATCGATAGTGGGTTTGTGTGAGCTATTGAATATTTGAAAGCGAAGCTGTACCAGGGGTTTCAAAAACATCAAACAAAAGTGTCGTTATGCTACTTTTTATGGGGAAAGTCCACCCTGATATCAAGTTGGTTTTAAAAGAAGCAGAAAATTAAAGAAACAGATCGGTGAAGGTTTAAGCAAAATCTGATAAGAAATAATAAATTTATGAATTTTTGAAGCTGTATTCAATCAAACATAAATTGGCAACTCCGTGACGTATCTTGCGAGCTCCTCTCCCACTTGCCCGGTGCCCCCAAAATAATTAATTTCCATTTTCTCTAAAGAAAACAGATATTATCATTACTCATATATTTTTACATAAAACATGTATGAAACAAATCTATTCCTTCATCAAAAACTAAGAAAGTGAAAATTTATGAGATTTTTTGTTGTTGTACTGAACAAATGGGAGAGGAGCTCGCAAAATATGTCACAGAGTTGCCAATTTGTGTTTGATTCGTTACAACTTTAAAAATTCAGAACTTTCTTATTTCTTATCGGTCTTTGCTCAAACTTTCACATTTCTCTTATTAAAAAAAAACATCTTCTTTTATTTCAAAGCAACATAATACCAGGATGGACTTTCCCTTTAACTCTGACAAGGAAATGTGCAGTCACATATTTATGCTTAAAGTATGATTATAAACTTAGCTGTTAGTACCTACATTAGAATCACTGAACCTTAAACCTCACAGATTTTTCAAAGTGTTAACCGAAGTAAAAAAAATCCTTGTCCATTTTGTGCCATGTCCTTTAAAGTTACAAAGAGTCCATTTTCTCTCCACTATGCATTGAAATAACTGTGAATTTTGCTGTGTACATGTGCATGTGTGTCCCTAACAGTCAAAATGTGTCCGATTCACTTACTGAAATATCTTTTACGACTGTAAAATTTTGCTTAAAACTGTCTTTAAAAAACCAAAATAAGTCTGAATGTCATGTATGTTACACTGGAATTGACTGGTATTTTCACAATTTTCCATATTAGCTGTCTCCAAATATGCTTATTTTACCTCCTAATGGTGTATACTAGTTCATTAACATCCATCAGTAGGTTTTATGACACTATGATTCATTCATCACAGACTGATCCTTGTGACCTTTGACCTTTGACCAACTTACCCCAAGATCTTTCAGTTCATCTCCCTATAACGTGATACATATCGGTATCAAGTTTGAAGTTCATGGCTAAAACAGTCCCTGAATTATTAAGATAATGAGGCTTAACCACACAATTTCATGTAAATTAACCTCCATGGCCCGTATTCTGAACTCCCTTAAACCATGGTCTTAGTGTGGTTTAAACCCAGTCTAAACCTGCCCTTTAAACCAGAGTTTTAGAAAATCATATTCTGAAATCCGATTTAACTTAAACTCCAGTCAAGTATGGTTTAACTTTGCACAGAAATTTAGACTGGACTTGTTGTTCTGGTCAGTTTTAATTGAAGCTTTGGTTTAATTCAGACTGGAGTTTAAGTTAAACTGGAGTTCAGAATACGGGCCATTGACTCTAACCTCTGACCTGATAACCTTAAAGCTATCATTTCATCCCCCTATGCTGATGCATACTGTCACCAAGTTTGAAGTTCATATTTCAAATTGTTCATGAGATATTTCAATAACAGTGCAAAACCTTCTAATTTCATGGAAATTGATCTCTATGACATTTGACCTTTGACCTACTTCCCCCAAAATCTCATCAGATCGTCGTTTTATGATGTTACATACTTTTATCAAGTTTGAAATTCATATCTCAAGTGATTCTTGAGATAATGTAAAAACAAGGCTAAAAACCTATCATTTCAAACATTGACCTCTATGACCTTTGACCTACAATGTACCTACCCCCAAATCCAGACCTGCCAACCCTGAAACCAAAGAAATAGGGACAAATGACAAGGCAGAGGCTGAAAATAGGGACATTTCTGAGTTTCCTATACATTACTACAGACATATTTTTGCAAAAATAGGGACACAGTGGTAGAAGTGGCTCTTTCTTTTACCAAAAAACGGGATTGTCCCTATTAAATTGGGACAGTTGGCAGGTATGCAAATCTAATAAAATACATCCTTTAACAGTTCATAATTATTTCACCTGCTTTGTATGAAGATATGTCTTTTGTTGTAAATCAGCATAATCAACACAACTTGTCGTGGTTCTACTGTTGGGTCTTTTCCTATCTTTTTTGCATCCTGCTTCCTCAAAAGATGTGACTTTGGATTCATCGAAACAGAAACCAGAGAGTTTTATTCAGACATTAACTTGCAAGAGGATGATCATCTTCTTTTTTTAATATTAACTCCAGGAGGAAAACCATCTACTGACATGAAACCTGATCCAGTCATATGACCAACTTCATGAATTACAAGCTAAGTATAACTTGTGGGATGAAAACTGGAAATTCTTCATAATTCAGATTAAGTGGCCATTGATGTGATCATTCTAGAGATTTGTTTGGCATTGAAAATGGCTGTCAGTATGTACTGTTTGTTGGCTTGGCTTGTTCTGTGGGGAGTCTGCGTTCCAGGTGATGCTTCAGGACATGCAACAAAACCTCCACATCCCCAATGTACAAACATCACACAGACTAAAGCCATATGCTCTCATCTGCAACTCACATCTGTACCTCAGTCTCTACCTAACATCCTGAAGGTATTAGACCTGTCGTTCAACAACATCACCGTGCTTCGCAATGCATCCTTCACCAACTACAACCTTATTCAAATCTTGAATGTTTCTGATAATTTCATCCATGTTCTTGAGAGCGGCACTTTTGGAAATCTTCCAGAACTTCAGGAGCTAATTTTAGCTAACAACAGCTTAACTAAAATGCCATCAACTCTGTTCAGAAACAATACCTTTATCTCAAAACTGATTCTCTCAGGCAACAAACTCAGGAAAATTCCACATCTGCCAAGACTTTTTTGCAGCAACAAGTTGCAGGGGACTACCTCAGTGTCAAAGTGGAGAAATGTTACATTGATTGATTTTTCACGCAACAATTTGACATCACTTGAAAAGGAAGACTTTGCACCTTTCAGGAACTGCTCCATTTATACATTCCTACTAGGGTATAACCCGTTGACAAGTTTTCCAGAGAATGTGTTTTCTGAATTCTCCAAGGTTGGCAAACTTGACATGGATCATGTAAACCTTGGAAAATTTGAGGTTCGCTCCTTCTTAGGTAATGAAGAAATTACAGATTTTTCATTGCGGGGATCAAAAATACATTCCATCATTCCTTTGAATGAGTCCACTTATATCTCAAGAGAACAATTCCCCAAAATCAAATTGTTAACATTTACATGGAATGAAATAGAACATATTCCTGACTATGCCCTACGGGGGTTCAAAAACCTGGAACTCCTGGATTTGCGTAAGAATAAGATATATGACATATCTGACAAATCTTTTTGTGAACTGGAACAACTGATAAAATTGATTTTATCCAACAATCAAATCAAATCCCTTTCATACGGTACTTTTGCATGTCTAGCAAATCTGGAATATATCAACTTGGCATTAAATATTATCTATAGCTTGAAACCAGGTTGGTTTGCCGGCAGCTCATCTCTTAGAAATCTGGAACTTTTTCGTTGTAATATCAATTTCATCGAAGACGGTCCTTGGAACACCACCAATTTGCAGATACTCAACCTATCATTTAATAAGCTTAATTATATTGGAAGACTCATGTTTACCGGCTTATCTCGATTACGAATTATTATCTTAACCGGAAATAAAGATCTATTCACTATTGACAGCAATACCTTCACAGACATGACAGCTCTAGAAGTTCTCGATATAAGTAACATTGGCAGGTTTATTCTCAACAATTCTTTAGCTGAGATGCAAAACCTCATCTTCTTGGACTGCTCATACTTAAGCATTGGACTACAATATCCATCCATTCACCAATTTATACACACATCAGCATTACGCATGCTTAATATGTCTCATTCAAATATTCATACTCATGACTTGGTGAATGATATTGCAAATAAATCGCTTTTCACGGGGCTGATATCCCTACACACTCTTCGAATGAGAGGCAATAAACTTGACCACTTGCCCAATGTTCCTTGGATATTCTCTCCTCTCATAAATATGAAACTGCTTGATCTGGCTGACTGTGACTTGACTGTGCTTCCATCAGAAGTATTTAAGAATTTGACTGCACTCCATAATCTATACCTAAATTCCAATGGCATTGTGAAGATTTCGGAACATGCATTCCAAAATTTGTACAATTTAAAAAATCTGTTCCTCCAGTCCAACAAAATAGCATCAGTCAAAAGGAAATTATTCAAAGGCACAACTCATTTGAGGCATTTGTATCTACAAACTAACCACCTCTCTACAATAACACCAGGTACCATTATACCACCTAATTTGACTCGGCTAAACATTGCAGAAAACCAATTCACTTGTACTTGCCAACTAGCCTGGTTTACACATTGGCTCCGTACTACCAATATTAATCTGGAGCCTCGGAACAAAACTTTGTGTTCTGACACTTCATTCAAGGCTCTTGTCAACCAACCACTTTTGTCATTTGATCCTGAACAATACTGTGGCATCAAAATCTCCCTTGTTACAGGAGTTACTGTTGCATTTGTAACAGTTTTATTCCTTTGCATTTTTGTTTATTACAATCGTTGGTGGTTTAACTACAAGATATTTCTTTTGAAACTAGCTGTCGTCGGTTATGATGAAATCACAGAGGATGTGGATCCAGGTGAATATGAATACCAGCTCAACCTCATGTTCCATGAGGATGATAAAGAATGGGTTATTGATTACATGAAACCTGCACTGGAAGAGAGGATGCCTCATCTTGAAAGAGTGGCCTTTGGAGATGACGATCTTAACCTAGGGATGTACTATTTGAATGCGTTATATCATAACATTGAAAACAGCTTCAAGACAGCCTTGTTGCTTAGCAACCATTCAGTGGATGATGCCTGGTTTATGACCAAGCTACGAATGGCTGTAGAGCATGTAAACGACACCAAACTAGACAAGATCATCTTGATATTCCTGGAGGACATTCAGGAAGCTAACATACCATACCTTGTGAGACTCTTGTTAAGTAGGAACAAACCTTATTTGTTGGTGACAGAAGATGAAGATGGACAGGATCTTTTTTGGGCTCAATTTGAAAAGGCCATGAGGGCGAACAAGGTGATCAACAGTGTTATTCCAACATAAAATATAAGAGGTAATGTCAGAGGGGATATCAATGGCAGTGACAGAAAGTATCAAATTGTCAAATTTGGGGAACCTCAATGGTCTATTCTTGGTCGATTGTTTAAATATTGCTTTAAGCAGATAACAGTTTCAAAAGGACATGAGGGTGAACAATGCTATCAACAGTGTTATTCTTACAAAAAAAGTCTAAAAAGTAATATCAAAGGTTTACAAGAATGTGTGATTATCAATGACTTTTGCATGGGCCGCGGAATGGGGGGGGGCTGGAGCCCCCTCCCCCCCCCCCCCCCACTTTCTTGAGTTGACAAGTATAAAATCAAGGAAGAAAGATTTGAAAATTCTCATTAGTCAAGTGAAATCAAATCAGCCCCCCCCCCCCACTTTCAAAAACACCCAGGGGCCCCTGCTTTGTAGGGAGTAGTTCTGTGAAATCTAGGGCCCCTGATCAATAGTCTACATGTATAGTATACAGTGTACTTGGTCCTTTTTGTAAAATTTCGTTGTCTAGTCAGCTGTAAGATGTGCTATGGCCGTAAAACATACATGTAAATTTACATTTCGTCTTATGAGAACCAGAAGGGCATTAATTCTTTGTTAATGTATAGGAGTTTATTTATTTATACATATATCTGATATTTATACAGGGTGACTCATTATCACCAATACTGGTGGTCTTCCATGAGGCAATAATAAGTAACAATAATAGCCAACAAAATCATGAAAATAAACTCATACCTGTAACAAAAAATAAATAAGAACATAC
Organism: Heliocidaris tuberculata; assembly: GCA_025618425.1. Classification (NCBI taxonomy): domain Eukaryota; kingdom Metazoa; phylum Echinodermata; class Echinoidea; order Camarodonta; family Echinometridae; genus Heliocidaris; species Heliocidaris tuberculata. The sequence goes on from CM046846.1 coordinate 23,472,187, forward strand.
ATAAATATATATATATATTTATATATTTTATATATAATATATATATATATATATATATATATATATATATAAAGTATATGGTATCCTCGTAATTAACTTTTGTTTTTTACGAAAATGTTGAAATCGTTGCACATTTCTATCATCTTAATAAATCATATGTATAGACGGTGATATTTTCTAAAATCCGTTGAAAAAATAACCATGTATATATTAGTTATTTTGAAATGGCATAATATAGTTTTGAAAGTACATACACAAAGTATAAAGACTACTTTAGCTCAGTATAGAAACAAAATTGTTATATACATATTTACAAAATATATTATAGGTTAGTATACTTATTCAAAGATTACACAGTGATTGTATGTAATGTAGTATAGCAATCGAATGTACAGTGTCTCTTATAAAACAGTAAAATACAAATTATTTATTATTGATAATGAATGATATGAAATCATTCATACATTTTGAAAAGCATTATGTCATTGTACATTTTGTGCAAAGAAACAAACCATCAAATATATTTTGCAAATCAGGGCAACAAAAAATGACAAATTTCTGATGAAGACAAAAATAAAATAGCACCAAGTGAAATTTCCTAGCAATAAGAATGAATATGACTCATTTACCATGCTGTTCTGTAAACTAATCAAACCAATTGTTGATTTTACAAGAGAATGCGTAGAAATGAGATAAGGAATGAGAGTAAAACTTCAGCTAAGAAACTAAATAAAATTCCTCTTGCCATTCTATCTTATTGGGAACAGATGTTGCAAGATCTTTTGAACATATATTTAAATGTGTTCAAAGAGCTTGCCATTTTTAGTGATCTGTCCAACTGATTCCATGCTATAATTGAAGATACGAGGGGGCTATGTTTAAAGCATTCTGTTTTATACTTTGGCACAGAAAGTAAACCTTCTGGCTCCAGACGGACGATTTATTGTTTCCTTCGTATTATTAGTCAACGACTCTCTGCATTCAAAGACGATGTCTTCTAACTTTAATTCTGAGCAAATTATACTTTTAATAATCACAAAATGTATGCTTCATTGCATTCAGTTATGAAAATGAAATCCTCCTTTATTATGCGATTTGAGTACAGGCAAATATTTTTTTGTACAAATAGTATGGTAGCAATTATGTTATTTTTCTTTTTAGTTGAGGAAAATGTATAAATGATTTGAAGTCAATTAATGCTTTTTCGTGTAAAAATTAATAAAGTCTGTGTTATAACATAGGCATGTTTATTTATAAAGTCTTCAAGATATCAAACAGAAATACAAGAGAATTCCAAGGGTCCCAAATGAAGAGGTATGATTTCAAATCAAATCTCTGAGTGAATGAGAGAATGAGACCTTAAGATAAATAGAGAGCTAGAGAAAGAGAGACAGACAGAGAATCAAAGAGAGAGAGATAAAGACATAGAGAAAGAGAGAGGAAGAGAAACAGCCAGTGAGATAGAGAGAGGAAGAGAAACAGCGAGTGAGAGAGAGAGAGACACACACACACAGAGGAGAGATATAGATAGAGAGAAAATATAATGAATAGTCCATTTGACACTCCTATGTAGTCAATAGCTAACCTAGAAAAGTTGCGTACACTGATTTTTTTTGTTCATTTGTGATCTTATGTGGTCCTAGAACAATTTCAGCTTTGTTGCCCAAAGGGCAACCTTGAGCAATTTTTATAATTTGCATAAATCCAAAATGGCGCCTGGTAGCCATATTGAAACCCAACTTTTGAACCACATGTCACAAACTAGTGTATGATGTATGTATACAGGGGTTTTGAGGGACGTAGAATTCAATTTTAACGCAATTTTTGCAATTTAAGGTCATGTTTAGGTCATAAAGGTCAAATAAAGGTCAAATTTGTTACATGTGTACATGACTGTGCATACGTTAGATTTTTAAACTGTTATAGATGTCTAATATTTAAATGAAGGGGTTTTGGGTGTGTAGAACTTATCTCTGAGATCATTCATTCATTCATTGTCAGAAGGGGTCAATTCAAGGTCAAAGTTAAACTTGATATAATAGTACTTTGTTTAGATATGATTTGTCTTTGACGGGTAAGTGGTGCCGAATGCCTTGATGTTATATTTTCGATTCAAGTCGAGACCACGAACTGAAGCTCAGGTCAAACTTCCATCTTAACCCTGGGTCACAAAGGTCAAATTCAAATACAGCGTACCTGCATTTTAGTTCATCGTCAAGGCTTAGAGGATAATATTTGTATGCAGAATTATGTCCGACCAAATTGTGGATAATAATGCAGAATCAATCTATGATGATACCATTCATTAAAAATTCCATTTGATATTAGTCACAAAGGGATCAGTCCAAGGTCAAAGTTGAACTTTACAGTGGATTCTGCATTTGGTATAATATGCCTATAAAGGTTTCAGGTCCGAATCTCGTGGTGGTTTATTTAGCTTTATAACTCATTTTCAGTCAGTTAAAGTTGAGTCAAACTCTGATGCATCTTGATCACAGGGTGAGAGGTCAAGTATGTTTTGTATATGGCACAAATAAATGGGAAAGATTAGTCTTCGACAAAATTATTTTGCATTTCTACTGGCCAAAAACGAAAAGTGAGCTCCAATTTGCTCTCTTTGGTCGACCAATGGAACTAACAGGGGACTACCACGGTCAGTTTTTGTCACACGTATATTGAAAATGATATACTCGAAACAATGTTGTAGTCCAGGGTTTTAGTCCACACTTATTCACAGTGATGTATGTGGTGATGATGATCTGGTATAAGTGATGGATGTCACCATTTATACCATATCACCATTTACACCCTCAGTTGTACCCCAAATTTTCAATTGTAGGAAATATCTGCTAACATGGGATGCAAAGTATGGATTATGTTTCGTGTCATCCAATATTTGTCCAGGTGAAAACTCAGAAGCATGCGTGGAGATGGGATCTAGCACAGGTTTGGTGGTATTCTTCATGTTTATTACATGAGACTTTCCCCAAGCAACGTTTGTAATAGAATCTTGCTTCATCTGGTTTGTCTGAGGAAATCCAAAAGGGTTTACTGGATTCAAGTCTCAGTTTAGGGAGGAGAATGCTCTAAGTAAGGATTCATGGGTGGCTGTTGCGTTCTACAGTATTCATAATACCAGGAGTTATATTTGACGGAAACGAAACACCTACTTTGGTTATGACGAACCATCAAACTCAGGCAGCATGGTGGATATATTGAGACGGTGTTCCGACTTATCTGGTATGGTTAGAAGGCAAGGGTCCCTCCCTTAACCACTGTTCTCCGCATAAAATTTAAGTGGAGATCGGTGCCCTCAAAACAAAGGTTTGCAATCAGTCGCAGATTTGAAATAACCGTTTTGATTGGTCTGTAGGGGTCATCATTTTGAACGAGATGTTCATGAGACAGTGATCTAGATTGGCTATTGACACTTCGTGATTGATTGCAAACTTTGTGTTACGGGGCCCAGGTCATCAAATTCGGCAAGGGAAATTCATTTATATCATATTAAACTATAAGCCCTACCTTCCCAACACCACACCCCGTGATGAACACATGGACCTTCCTGCATAGAAACTGCATAGTCCTAATCTACATGCTTTAGGTCTGCAAAGTATATCTGAAACTGAAAGTTTGCACTATAATTGCCACAATCTAGATCAGATTACCTCACACATAGTAAACATAATGTCAAATTTCCATCAAGAGTGGTAGAAGAAATCCACACCACACCCCGTAATGAACACATGGACCTTCCTGCATAAAAACTGCATAGTCCTAATCTAGAATAACCTATGCTGATGCTATCTGTTAACTTGATGTACAAGAAACAATATGTAACAGCTTCAGAATCTCAGTAACGATCGCTCTTGTTTCCAACAAAGATCATTACCGGTAATACAAGCCAAATGACAGTCCAATTGTCCAGGTTCATTACAATGATTACTACATCAACAGCCCAGCAAGACTTCCACAGATGTCAGTGCTATGCATATGTGCTATGGACATTCTGAACTGTAGCACCTTGAGTCATACGACATAATATATTTTTAGTAATTCAACATTCAATGGTTTGCAGTATACCGAAACGTAAAGAAACTATAAAACTGAGATGATTTGAAGCGGCACAATTCTGAATACATATACTATTCTCCGAGTCCTGACAATGAAGTAACAATGACAGATACATGTATTTGAATTTGACCTTTGTGACCCAGGGTTAAGATGGAAGTTTGACCTGAGCTTCAGTTCGTGGTCTCGACTTAAATCGAAAATATAACATCATCAAGGCATTCGGCACCACTTACCCGTCAAAGACAAATCATATCTAAACAAAGTACTATTATATCAAGTTTAACTTTGACCTTGAATTGACCCCTTCTGACAATGAATGAATGAATGATCTCAGAGATAAGTTCTACACACCCAAAACCCCTTCATTTAAATATTAGACATCTATAACAGTTTAAAAATCTAACCATAAAAAAAACCATAACATGAAGGTAGCCCCAATGCATCTATGACCCAAGTTAGGTTGTAATCCAGGCAACTGATGTGAAGTTATTTGTCAAAAGAGAGTCTTGCAGGTAAACTTAAATATGACCTCTAATGACCTTTCACGTCATGTGACTTCCGACAACACCATAAAATGAAGATACCCCTAGTGCTTCTATCACCCAAGTTTGGTTGCCATTGCAGCAACAGTTGCCAAGTTATGCGTCCTAAGAGGGTCTTGCAGGTAAACTTTAACATTTGTGACGGACGACGGACGACGGACGGACGCCATTTGGATCCCTTAGTCTCGCCTTCACCTCCGGTGGGCGAGACAAAAAGGAAGAAAGTGATGCCTGATAATAATTATATTAATAAGACTGTAGAGTAATACCAATGTCACAAAATGGTCCTTTTTTCGCCTTATGTTTACCCCTCGTAGGTACCCCTTTTTCCCCTAAAGTGCCCTTTTTTGCTGGTGCCCCCCCCCCCCACCCCCACTTTGAAAGCTGCTCCGCCACCCCTGGGAGGAGGCATAACAAAAACAGGCTGTAAGTGTAATACAACAGGAAGTAATACAAACAGGCTGTAATACAACATAAACAAAAATAGGCTTTTGGATCTCAGAGATAAGTTCTACACACCCAAAACCCCTTCATTTAAATATTAGACATCTATAACAGTTTAAAAATCTAACGTATGCACAGTCATGTACACATGTAACAAATTTGACCTTTATTTGACCTTTATGACCTAAACATGACCTTAAATTGCAAAAATTGCATTAAAATTGAATTCTACATCCCTCGAAACCCCTGTATACATACATCATACACTAGTATGCGACATGTGGTTCAAAAGTTGGGTTTCAATATGGCTACCAGGCGCCATTTTGGATTTATGCAAATTATGAAAATTGCTCAAGGTTGCCCTTTGGGCAACAAAGCTGAAATTGTTCTAGGACCACATAAGATCACAAATTAACAAAAAAACTTCAGTGTACGCAACTTTTCTAGGTTCATGAAATGTCAAGCCGACTAGAAGGAAAGATAGAAAAAGCAAGGAGTGCTGAAGTAGGAACATTTGCCCTCTGGGTGAAAAAAAAGAGAAAAGTGTGAAGAATCCAATTAAAATGAAATACATGTATATAAGGCACAAGATGAAATCAAACATTCACCAAACTCGCTTGTACATGAACACTACATCAATCTCCTTGCAAATAATTTAGGCGTGCCTTATCTGCTATTAAAAGTATTTCCCGTCTTTCTTTTTATTTCACCCCGTTGAAACTATGCCCAAGATAACTTGGGTTGGGTTCTATAAAAACACGTGTTATACAAAATCAAATCTTATCCCACAGGTCACACAGAATCAACAACAACAAAAAATCATTCTTTCAAGATGAAATTGAATGTGATATGAATCAAGGAGATGTCATGCCTAATACAGAGGGGGGAAAAAACCCTGATAATTCTAGGGCGATAGAGGAGAGTCAAGGGTAGAAAAAGAGAGAAAGAAATAGAGATTTCAGAGAAAGTCTGAGAAAGGAAGGTAAGGAGGGAGGGATAGAAGGAAAGAGGTAGGGAGGGAGGGAGGGAGGGAGGGACAGTGGGAGGGAGGGAGGGTGGGAGAGGTAGGGAGGAAGGGAAGAGAGAGAGGGAGGGAAGGAGGGAGAGGGAGAGACAGACAGACAAGAATAGGAGGACTCTGTTTAAGGCTGAATTTAAAAAGAAGGGTAAAAGAAGCAAACATTGTATGCAAGCTGGCTGAAAGAGTTCCTCCCGTCCAATGCTGCACACTAATGAGTTTTCGCAACACAGCAGGAAGACCTAGAATACGCAGAAGCAATTAACTCTCACAGTACCTGCACTCAAGCTACTATCGGATCTCTGTGCAGTTTTGCTTGCATAATGCAGACCGGAATGTTGCTGTGTGTGCGCTGATTGGCTGATTATATTGCTCCGTTCTCCCTCCTAGACCCTCAAATGACCTTTGACCTTATCACGTACCTCCGACGGCACCATAACATGCAGGTCCCCTTAGTGCATCTACAACCCAAGTTTGGTTGAAAAGTGAGTGACGGTTTCAAAGTTATCTGTCATAAGAGAGTCTTGCAGGTAAACTTTAACGTTTGACCTGAAATGACCTTTGACCTTACCATGTGACCTCCGAAGGCACCATAACATGAATGTACCCTAAGTGCACCTATCACCCAAGTTTGGTTGCCATTGCAGCAACATGTGCCGAGTTATGTGTCATAAGAGTGTCTTGCAGTAAACTTTAACATATGACCTCAAATGACCTTTGACCTTATCACGTGACCTCCGTCGGCACCATAACATGCAGGTCCCCTTAGTTCATCTACAACCCAAGTTTGGTTGAAAAGTGAGTGACGGTTCCATAGTTATCTGTCATAAGAGAGTCTTGCAGGTAAACTTTAATGTTTGACCTGAAATTACCTTTGACCTTACCATGTGACCTCTGAAGGCACAATAACATGAATGTACTCCAAGTGCATCTACCACCCAAGTTTGATTGCCATTGCAGCAACATGTGCCAAGTTATGTGTTCAAAGAGAGTCTTGCAGGTAAACTTTAAACGTATGACCTCAAATGACCTTTGACCTTATCACGTAACCTCCGACGGCACCATAACATGAAGGTAGCCCCAATGCATCTATGACCCAAGTTAGGTTGTAATCCAAGCAACTGATGTGAAGTTATTTGTCAAAAGAGAGTCTTGCAGGTAAACTTTAACATATGAAAAGAGAGTCTTACAGGTACTCTTAAATATGACCTCTAATGACCTTTCACGTCATGTGACTTCCGACAACACCATAAAATGAAGATACCCCTAGTGCTTCTATCACCCAAGTTTGGTTGCCATTGCAGCAACAGTTGCCAAGTTATGCGTCCTAAGAGGGTCTTGCAGGTAAACTTTTGTGACGGACGACGGACGACGGACGACGGACGGACGCCATTTGGATCCCTTAGTCTCGCCTTCACCTCCGGTGGGCGAGACAAAAAGGAAGAAAGTGATGCCTGATAATAATTATATTAATAAGACTGTCGAGTAATACCAATGTCACAAAATGGTCCTTTTTTCGCCTTATGTTTACCCCTCGTAGGTACCCCTTTTTCCCCTAAAGTGCCCTTTTTTGCTGGTGCCCCCCCCCCCCCCCCCCACTTTGAAAGCTGCTCCGCCACCCCTGGGAGGAGGCATAATAAAAACAGGCTGTAAGTGTAATACAACAGGAAGTAATACAACATAAACAAAAATAGGCTTTTATACAACCTTGTGAATTTCAAGGCTCAATGAGGAACAGATATAGTGTGCATATGTAAGAAGTTGAATAGCAAAATTAAAGCTCATAGATAGTCTCGGTAGCAAAATTCATACTGGCAAGAAACTTATCTAACATAGTCACATACTATTCTCCTTTTATCATAAGACACATGTAAAAGAGATTATTTAACATTCCATTCACGATTTCGAACAAGGTGTAAATATCTGTAAGAAATGCTTGGTAAAGGCTTTTCACTGCCTCACGCTAAGACCATATCCACCCGAAGGTTCCCCGCACAATGAACCCAGCGTTTCGCACTATGTGTAGCGTATTCTATACAGTCACAGCAATCCTCATGTGAGTAGTGTGTGTGGCCGTTGTTTTAATTTACATCCCCTCTTTTTGGGGCCAGGGATTTTTATTACTTTTCACCTCTCATTCAATAAATATTTCACTTGAGGAGGAAAAAACTTCACAGCATCTTAGTTATGTAAGTATCCTGCTATTTATTAAGTAAAATCAAAGAAATCTCACGAAAAGTTTTTGAGGGCTTCCCAAAACTATCTGTTACCTTTACCGGTAAGTGTGACTGCATTAATGTGCCTAATTGCAGGATAAAACTTCAAGAAAGGCTAGCGCTCTGATGAGGCTTTTTTTGGACTAACGAAAATTAGCAGTATGTGGCATTCAAATCTAAGTGATTCAGAAGTGTTACAAAACGACTCTAAAGCAGCATGACAGATGGGATTTGACTACTATTAGGCAAAATTAGATAACTTGTTTGTGTAAGATACTTTAAAATGAGATATCTAAGGCAGAGTGGCTTGTCTAAAAGGAGGTTCTTTCATGTTCCGCAAATTTTGTAGGGTAGAGGATTTACAGATTTCATGCAATGTGATTGGTCTATAAGTCTCTTACTAGTTATATAATTAAAGGTGGAATATTCCATTAAAGAGGCAAGTTCAAGATTTTTACCAAATTATCACTTCATCTAGGGGCTGCGGTCTACAAAAAAATGCATGTTACTAGTATATCAAAATAAAACCTTATTCACATGTTAAGGCAGTATGAAATAGTGTGCACAAAAATGTATTGTGACAGATTTTTAACAGCAAAGCTGTATCATACCATTATAACATCCACCCCAACCCCCCCCCCCTCCCAAAAAAAAAGAAATCTGGCATGCATACTAGTATAGAATGCTCAATGCAAAAATGAATGAATGAATGGCACTAAAAAAACATTCTATTGTGACCTAGTTCCTGCCCTGCACATGAAGGAGAAAGTGTGTAAAAACTTAATAACACCCCCCCTCCACTTCAAAACATGCCCCCTTTTTACTCACTTTGAATGTTTGTTGAATGTGATCACAAACTTCTGAAAGATTCGCTAACCCCTTACCAAAAGCATCACCAGCAGGAGGACCTACAAAGAAATATGAAGTATGAAGTATAACATTTCTATTAAAATTTAAAAAGGAAAGAAATATGAAATAACAAAAAGTTGTCATTTCCGCCAACAGAGAGAAAAACTATGAAGCCTGTGAAATACAAGTACACGAGACACTGACTTTTATTCAACAATAGATTTCATTCTTTAATGTAACTGGCAAGCATGTGCATAATCTAATCAGGGAAATGGCTCCGACATTCCCCTGATATAATGCTATAATTCTAACACCGAAATATGGCAATATGATTTTGATGTCATTATATCTTTGAGGTGTCAAAAATCATTATATGGAAAGTATTAATATTACAAGCTACATTTACAAGTAGGATTTTTTAAAAATTGAATTATCCCTTTTGATCTGTCATGACTCATTTAAGGAGTACTGGGGTTATGCAGAAGATTTTTGTTTAAATTTTTCTCTCTCAGTGGACATCATTGGATGAAATGCGACACTCTGGGCTATCTACTTTTTTTTTGATGAAATTACAATTTTTGATTTGTCATAAATTATTAGTTGAAACGTTGGATTTAGAATAAGGTGTCAGTGATAATTTACTCCTTGTTTCAAATCACCGATTCCAAGTGCATGAAATGGTGGCCATCATCATCATTATCTGAACTATTGGAAAGACAGCTTCTCTGTTTTCATTTGTTATCATGAGTGGACTGTAACAAAATAATGCATGTATAATCTATCTTACAGAACACCTTTACAGTACAGGGACATACATTGTATCCCCCCCCCCTCTCCCATCCGATTTTGCCAACACCTAATAGGATCCAAGCCTAAGCTTTTTATTAAAAGATATAAATTGAATGCAGTCCCCCACCACCTCCCCCACACCCCCCCCCCCCCCTCCAAGAAAAAACAACAAACAAAACAAAACATAAAAAACAAAAACAAAACATAAAAAACAAAACATAAAAAACAAAACAAACAAAAAACAACCTCCTGTCAATTTCCAAATCCTACATCCTCTTCAGCCTTATCTGATCTGAATCAAATCTCACAAAATGCAGAACTTCTTTGAAATTATAACCTTCATTTCAAGCAACTGAATTTTGTCATTGAATTGCCAATGACTATCCAAAAAAAACCACTCATCTAATTAAAGTTAGAATTAGCTCTGAAACAAAATGTTACAGGCTTGTACCTACACATTAGTCCCTACCAGAGCTATCCATACAGAGAGTCCGGATACTAGAGGTGGCTTCTGATTGGTCAGTCATTTCATGGAGCTTCAAAAAGTTCCCTCTCATAAGAATGTACGTGAAAAGGAACTATTGAGATAGTTCCCTTTCACCTAAATGATCCGCCATGTTTTAAAGAAAGACCGCGTACGCATAGGCTTATTATGCGCGTGTCACAACTCTCTCTATCAACGCGCTCTGGTCCCTACCAGTGTATGGAATACTTGGATGTTAACTTAAAGGGAGCCACCACTCGATATCCATGTATGTTCCATTTCATTCGCTTGGCCCTATTGCAAGGCCATGCATAACAATCTTGGAGCAGCAAACAAAATTGCCGTCGAATGCATGCTGCATACACACAATTCATGCGTTTACCGAAGATGTACAGAGATTCCTGAATATTACCCAAGCCAGACCAAGCTTCAAAACACCACGATTGGCGACATTTTGCTCCCTTTAAGCTCTGTTTGGATTTGGTGGTGTAAAACAGCCTCTTTGCCACAGTGATATTTCATGTGATTTTATATTTTTACCAGAGCTCTTTTTCAGTTCACCAGAGCTATTTTAAAGCTTTCCAGAGCTAAAATGCTCAAAGCTCCTACAGATGTATATTTGTTTTGGTCCCTACAAGAAAGGCACTTTAAGGCCACCGCCACCTTACGATCGGTCTGCGATCCGATTTCAGAAGAAAATGTAATATCATTTGACAAATCATTTAAAACCGAAAAATATTTTTGATTGAGGGTCTGAATAGTCATACAGATAGTAAAATCGATAACACGGCCTTTGCCGAGTTTTCTAGTCAGAGGAATGGCCAAATCGGCTCCGAGTCGTAGTGACGTCGCAAAAATCATACGACTGCCTACGATTTGAAATTAATTTTGCCCTTATTTCCTGTAGAAAGCTGACAGCTCACCCAAACCCTATGTTTAGTATTAATATTACTTTTTCAGAACCTGAATAGGGTAGATTTCATTTGTTAAAATGCCAATATTTAATGCCATAGTGATTATTTCACAAATCGGATCGCAGACCGATCGTAAGGTGTGCGGTGGCCTTTAGGAAACTTTGAGTAGAAATATCGTTTCCCATTGACTTTGGTCTTTATCGAGCAGATATGCCATCTGGCAATGAAAGTAGTACAGTGGAACCTCGATATAAGGAACACTGTTATAACAAAATTTCGTTATAACAAGGTAACTTTGCCGGTCCCACTTTTTTGTATTCTATTGTTTTTCATCCCTGATACAACAAGGTTTCGATATAAAGAGGTAATTTCCTTGGTCCCAAGGAGTTTGTTATAACAAGGTTCCACTGTAGCATTAAAAAAAAAAAGATTTATGTAGGATATTTCAGTATACCCTTTATTTGAAGTCAGTGAAAAAAGAAAAGGCAACAGTGCAAAGAACCTTTAGTTTGTATCCTGAGGTTTATCCTCTTCTCGGTTGGATGGGGAACACTGTAGCCACAGAACTCCACATCAGGGCTGATGAAAGAAAGATAAAAATATTTTTAAAATCAGTGCATCAATTTAAGTCACCGGACTGCAGATCACAAGGTACGGGGTTCAAATCCCACCACAGCACTAACGTCCTTTGGCAAGACACTAATCTACATTTGCCACTCTCCACCCTGGTGTAAATGGGTGCATGGGGAGCGTTTTATCAAGTGTTTTGTCAGTGATTTTTACCGGCAAATTTGCTATCAGCCAATCAGATGCAAGGATTTCAGTAGCCAATAACAGTTGTCGGTAAAAATCACTGACAAAACACTTGATGAAACGCTCCTCTGATATGCCTGAGCGCTAGTTACTTTGGCGGCTCGGTTATAACTGGGGTAATAATGTCTAAGCGCCATTATTATTATTATAGCTATTTACAGGAAGCAAAGTCCGTAGCTTTTGCATGGGCCACGGAAACAGGGGGGTGGCAGCTGGTTTGGGCTGCAGCCCCCCACTTTTTTTAATAGACACATTTCATAAAATCCCAGAAAAAAGGTTCAAAATTGTCATTATTCAAGTGAAATCAAATCAGCCCCCCCTTTCAAAAATGCTCCGCGGCCCCTGTTTTGCCCCCCCCCCCACATTCACTTTCTGAGGGTCAACGGATCATAAATGAGCTTTTCAAAACTCCTTTTTTTTCCCCCAGACGTCAGTTATCGAGTTGACATGATTTTTGCTTTAGTCTGGTTTGTGTCTGGCTCGGCTCAAGACCCTCAGTCTGGAGAGTTTGAGACAGGTTTGGGCTCCAGGCTTCAGCACTAGATGTGATACTTACTTCTTCATGATCATATATCTGAGAGCATTGCCAAGCGTATGATCCTCATTGTGCATTACGAATGTCACACAGTCACTCTTGTCCCAGTTATCAGTAGTCTGAGCAGTTTGGACCTGTTCGCAAAGACACAATATAAAAGGTTAGTCTTAGAGACTTAGATCTAACTTCAATCATTTGTCTTGTATTGCTTATTTTCATAAGTTAACTGATGTAAACAAAGAGACAGCATTCTCAGGTAGCTTAGCAAAACGTCGTGGGGAAAGACGCATGTGACAAAAATTATTCAAAATAACAATTTTATTCTATAGAGGCAGAACCAAAATATTAGGATGTAGAATTAGTATTTAAAACTTTGAACACTTTTAAGCAAAATTTTTATTCAGATATGTCTGATTCTAATTTTAGAAGCCCATACAAAACTGGCAATTTTCCTCTTTGCGTCTTTGCGTACATGACTTGGGGGAAAAACAATGAATTTCATAAGAAAAGATAGAAAACAAGAGAAAGGAAAAAAAAACAATACATAAGGAAATATACAAATAGATATTAGGATAGTAAACAAGAACAGAAATACACAAGACAGAAAACGAAAGGAAACAAGCAAATACATATTAAAAGAAAAAGAAGGCATAAACAAAAAAGAGAAAAATACATCAGGATGAATAAAATGAGAACAGTAAATAAGGGGGGAAATAAAGAACTAATTAAAGGAAGACTGAAAATATGAGAAGACAAAAAAAAAAAAACCCACAGAAATACATAAGGAAGTATAAAAAAACAAGACGGGGAAAGAAGAATACATAAGGAAGGATAGAAAACTGGAGGGTGAAAAACATACAAATACATGTACATAAACATGGATGGAAATAGAAATGAATAAAAGAAAAACGTAGGCAAAGATAGAGATAAAAGATGAAAGAAGGCAAAACAAAGAAATACCCCAAAAAAATATAGAAAGAGAATATCTCAGAAATACACATGCAGAGATAGAAATTTAATAAAAAAATAAAGAAGGACAAAGGCATGATAGGGGAATATTGAAAGAGAGGTGGAAAGATAAAAACAGTATAGTAACTACGTAAGGAAATATAAAAAGAGGAGATGATAGAAAAGCAGGAAAAATGCAAAGGATTAGAAAGATCATTATTAAGATTAAAGGACATGGAAACAAAATAATATATCAGGAACAATAGAAAAGAAGAGAAGGAAAAACAAAGAAATACAGATAAAAAATAATACAAAATTAAAGATAAAAAAAAAACAACAAAGTAATGCATAAGAAGGAATATAGAATGAGAAGACAACATAAACAGGAAAACAAAAATACAAAAGGAGGAATAGAAATGGAAGATAAGGGACAGGAAAAACAAAGAAATACATTGGGGAAGATAGAAAAAGAAAAAAAGGAAAAACAAAAAATACATAAGAAAAGATAAAACACAAGAAAAGTGAAAACTGACAAATACATAAGGAAAGAGAAATACAAAGAAACACATAATGAAATAGAGGAAGAGAAGCAGATAGAAACAGAATAAAAAAATAATGGATAAAAAGAGAAGATGAAAAGGGTGAAACATAGAAATACATAAAGGAGTCTGCATGCAGTTGGTTTTGGGGAGGGGGAGGGGAAGGGGGGGTCGGCCTCAGACCTGTTGCCAATTAACACTTTATGGGGCGAGACTCATTTTGTCAGTGTAACAGGGGTCTTATTGGTAATATTCACATCACTTACATAGACTTGATATGCACACTGCTTGTTAGGACCTGCAATAAGTGAGCTACAATGAGATTCTCGTGCATGATAGCCTTGCATAAATATCTCAAATATATTTGGGAAAAAAGTAGGAGAAATTGAAAAAAGGTAGGATATATTAGGAGAACTGGGAAAAAAGTAGAAGTAGGATGGTCAAAAAAAAGTAGGAAAAAGTAGGAAAAGTAGGAGCACTTGAAAGCCTGTCATTCTACAACAGACAGTGGAATGTAACTTCTCCCAGCTCAGCACATGCTCACAATAGAATTGCATGCTTTCAAACAATACCTCCTGATTACCATTCTTTTCTTGGTGATGCTACAGCATGTCTGACATAGCAACTCATATGTAGGCACTGTATGGTCTATTAGCATTTAGCACATATGGTCATCTCTGGCAAAACTACATACTACTGTCTCTCCTTAGCTCACTAATGATTGACACTAATCTACTATACTTGAACAACTTGAAGTCTCCTTCCGCTAAGAATGATTCCTACCTACATGTACATGTAGTTTGGTTACAATCTACATGTGGCAATACGTTTTACAGAAGAAGGAAAAATGTCAATGTGGTGTCACAGGCGTTTTTTTTTTTTTGGGGGGGGGGTTCTCCCCCCCCCCCCATTCCACTCCCTCCTTAAGGGATACATGTAGGTACCCTATTATCATCAATTTAGATCCTCTTTGCCTAAAGATGATTCTTACCTAGTTTGGTTAGAACCCAGCCATGCATTTAAGAAAAATTCTCATTTTCACAATAGGGGCACTTAAGGGGTGCTGCCCCTGAGTCCCCTTGGAGGCAAGGTACCCTGTTTCAGAAATTGAGGTCTCCCTCCTCTAAGGATGATACCTACAAACTTTTCTAACAATCTTACAACAGGGCTTAAAGAAGAAGCAAATGTGAATCTAATTACTGCCATTACTGGTGTTCTTGGGGGCACCACCCCCAAGACTCCCCCCCCTCCCTATATTGGTAGGCACCCCCATCTGTATTAATTTAGATCCTCGTTGCCTAAGGATGATCCCTGCCAATTTTGAATGAAATCTACTACCAGCAAAGTTTTGAGAAGAAGTCAAATGCATGTGTACAATACATGTACATACATGTACTGTATGTAGAGACAAAACTGAATTTTACCAAAAACTTAACCAAGTTAAACTGTCAGTAGGTGACCTTTAATGCGATGAAAATGTAAGATTTGGGTATTCATTTGAAGGAGGGTGAAATGAAGACAATCCCTAACAAGAATGATGCCAAGTTTCAAAGAATTTGAACAAATACTTTTGAAATAAAGTAAAAATTCAAAAACTTAACCTCAGGTTAAGTTTTTGGAACACAATTTAACTCAATTGACCTTAATTGACCTTTGACCTTGACTTTTGACCTGAAATTTGTTCTACATCATTTGTGATACTCTACAACCCTTGTGTTCAAGTTTCATGGAAATTGAACATATACTTTTGAAATGAAAGCATTTCCAAAATTGTTGACGCCATCGCCGTCCCCGCCGCCGCCGCCGTAGGAAAAGCGGCGCCTATGTCTCGCTTTTTGCTTACGCAGGCGAGACAATATTAAAAATATGGCCATAAAATATCTCAATTTATTCATTTTCTCTAAAGTGAACACGATTTGGGTCTTCTTTTCATAATTAGTCAATTACGGGATCCTCTTATGAACAAATCTAGATTCGTACATCGCAAAAGCCTCCTCGAGTATTCTCAATTTTATAAATTCTAAGATGCCATAAGTAACACATCTTTTCATGTAAACGGGATGTTTGTAACACCAGCATTCATCTTCGCTGCCATTTTTGACATTTTGGAATAGTTTGGGAAAAAGTGAGCCTCAAAATCTGTTTGGGTAATTGGCGATAATTCCAATGGACTGTGATATAAAAATATAGACTATGTTTTTTCGCCGATGAGTATCGATATCACCGAGTTGTCGTTTATCATGTCTTCGTGAAACAGTTTTTCAGGTGCATGACATTTCCACAGATCGCCGACAACAGTTATGACTGTCATCGAGTTGATTTGATGAAACGACCCCCTGACCAAGGCCAAGCCTCTCCTAATGAAAAATGAATTAGATAGCTAATGAATATTCACTAGCAAGAAAGCCAATCACAGAAACTGTCTCATAAAAAAATGAATAATAATTTTTAAAATCCCTGTGTACAAAGTGAATGGAAAATAAGTGTCAGAAAAAGGGTGTCAGGGGTGTCAGAAAAAAGTGGGTCAGCAAATGGAAACACCCTCAGATAAGCTTGTACATGTATAAGTGCTCAGGTCCGTGACATTTCCGTACATGCATCATTACATGTATGGTGGTTGATCCAGTGTCCGAACACTTTTCAGAAAATCAACGATAGCAAATAAAATATCAAAAGAATATCTGTCAAACTTAAATAATGAATGCTCAAAGTCCTACAGAAAAAGAAGTTGATGGAATTTTAAAAAGACAACGTAGATTTAATACGATATTCCCTTCCGAGTGAACCCCTTCCCAACGACGTGGCGTTTTGGTCTCTTGAAAAAGGTACTGTATTTCCAAACATGTGAAACCTATGGGAAAAAGACACAACCTTTGTTTCAATAGTGTGGTTTTCATACCCGTAATCCCACGCGTATGAAGACCCATTTTAGGCACTTAACTGTACACGTTCGGTAATACAATCTGTTCGGAATTACAATCCTTGACTATATGATGGGGAGCCCTATGTCTGTGCACCTAAGATTTGACCTAAAATTTAACAAGAATTTCTTTAATATTCCACTAAATGCTTAATTTCATATTATTTCTGATATTCTAAAGAGTAAGTGTGCAAAAACTCTCATCAACATTAGAGCAAGAACTATGCCATTTTAACATGAAATAGCGGCCGTGCCATTTTGACATTGAATAAACAATGGTGCCCATGTCTGCGCACTCATTCATTTTACACGCAGTTCGGGAGTTTTGACGAGAAAGACAACGTTTTGAGGCCTGTGCATAAAAATGTCTGAAATAAGACACTTTTTTCAATATTTTGACTCGTTTTTTGAATGAATATTTATCTCTATAATAAAGATGAAAAGTTCGTGTTCGTTGCTTGTTTTGTTTCTTTAGAATCGTGCAGTTACGCGTGTGCGCAGACAAGGGCGCTGCGCAGACTTGGGCACTCTAGCCATACTATGTGTAGGTATGTGACTATCGCGCACACTGGCTTGGTTTCCGTGATCCCAGCAGCTGTTTCACGCCCAGTGCGAGTTACTCTGAAGGGTACCTCTTTGATTGCTTATAGAAATGGCGTTTTCTCGCCAAATTTGGCTTGCTCTGGCTGATTACGTCTTTGGAAAATTCCCTTTCGCCTCGACTTCGAATTTTGAGAATCGGACATGTGAAAGTGCATTTTTTTTCAAGTCAAAGTTCAGTGTCATTTTTACCATCGTAACCTTCCTTGAAGATGAGTTAAAATAGTTCTGAAACTAATTAAAAGAGTTAATTCATACATTTTTCTTGCTACATGATGAATATAAATGAAATCGGAACTTACTATCATTGTTTTTTCCACTCCTCAAAATTGAATGTCATATGCCGAGAGTAGCATGCAGCGGGACTATGTGACTGAGCGCCGTCCCGCCAGGAGCACTGGTGTGGGCGCCCAGGCACAGCGGGGTCAGACTACGAGCAGTTTCCATTTGCTTTGCATTGTTGGTTGCATTGCTCAATTATTTTTGTGTTTTATTATGGATTGAAGTTTAGTTCTTTACATATTCCGATATACCTGCTACAGACAATTTAAGCTCTGTATTTTTCCTTCTTTGTTTAATAATAATAATGTTAAATAGATCTAAGAATACCATGACATGAAAAGTATGTGAAACAGAATAAATAAGATCATAGAATAGATGGGGATTTCATTGGGGGTGATCACTCCACCAGCATCAGCACTCCAAGCACCACCCTCTGAGAGTTTCAAAAATTGTAATTAATATTCTCGCATCTCATATGAGATGCTCCTTGCCAGAATATTAATTACAATTTTCAAACTATCAGTGGGGGTGTCTTTTTTTCTTTTTTTTTTTTTGCTTGTTGGGTAAATTGGAAAGGATGTAATTTAGGTGATGGACCCCCACCAAAAAAAAAAAAAAAAAAAAAAATGTGCCTGTGAGCTGTGCTAACTTAAAGAATGTACTCGTACTCAATTTTATGTTGAATTTCAAGTGATTTTATTATTACTCATATTGATAACAAAATACAGAAATTGACATAGAAACAGAATATCTTGTTATATTACATGTATGCACTAAAAGGTACAAATTTTGTTTACAAGTGACACATGTACAATGATAACATGAAAGTTGCTAGAGAACTCTGCTTTTCGATACTGTTGAATACAAATCAAAATCTTCCAAATATTAATGAAGTTACAGGATTTTTCCTGTTGCAGCAATTCTTTAACAAGTGATTACCAATTAAATCTACCAATGAATTTTCTAATGAGTAGTTAATTAATTACAACTGAATTACAAAATAATTATTTTTGTAATGTATGCTCTATGACTTAGTGAAAATCCCATCAAAATATACCAAATGATAAGGAAATTACGGCAATTTGTCTGTTTGCAGCAGTGAGCTCATTAACGAATAATTAGCTAATTAATATGCTGATTGATAATTACTGATTAATTAATTACAGAAGGGTCTATACATTGATCAAATAATAAATTATTGAGTTCCTTTCCCTATCACATGATCTTTCCTTAAGGTTTGATCTGGAAAAGTGAATGATTTTTACATTTGTGATAAGACCATCCTTCATATTGGCCATGATTGGTCACAGATTTTGAGAGGTCTCAATTGTAAATCAATGCCATGGCAATATTTAAACCAGATTTTTAATATTTAAAAAATCATAACTTGCTTAATATTTGTCCTAGAGATATGGTTTATATACCATTTTAAATGGTTTTCCAAGCCCTTTTCAATGATATAAATTACAATGTAATTCCACAATTTTTATTTTTTTTGTCACATACCTATAGTCAAGTATTGTAATTCCGAACGGATTGCATTACCGAACGTGTATTGTTAAGCGCCTAAAATGGGTTTTCATACGCGTGGGATTACGCGTATGAAAACCACACTATTGAAACAAAGGTTGTGTCTTTTTCCTATAGGTTTCACACGTTCGGAAATACAGTAACTTTTTCAAGGGACCAAAACGCCGCGTCGTTGGGAAGGGGTTCACTCGGAAGGGAATATCGTATTAAATCTACATTGTCTTTTTAAAATTCCTTCAATTTCTTTTTCTGTAGGACTTTGAGCATTCATTATGTAAGATTTGACAGATATTCGTTTGATATTTTATTTGCTATCATTGATTTTCTGAAAAGTGTTCGGACACTGGATCAACCACCATACTATGTGGATTGCTGACAAGAGTTATGACTGTCATGGTGGAGTTGATTTGATGAAACGACCTCCTGAGGTCTTAGATTTATTTAAGAGAACGAGGTTCTCGAACTTTTTTTAAACTCAATCAATCAAAAAATCTCAAATAATAAATGCATGCGAATTTGTGAATGTGGACGCTATCCATGCGATATTCGCCACAGCTTACACAGTTGTCTAGATGTGGGACTGAATTAAAAATTACAAGTCCTTCATTTGGGCCTTAATTGCCTTAATACTCGTGCAATTAAAGAATTCTAGAAATGCAAGAAATAGCATGATTTCACTTACGACCCCCAATCTACCGCTTGATTTATTGTCTGAATCTGTCATTTTGAAGGTCTAACACGTCTAAATTTGATTCCACATGCGCTTCGTGATTTATTTTTAGTCTCAGCTCAAGTCGGTATAAAATATTTTCATCGAAGTATATTAAGGGCCTAAGGGTTGGGCACTATGGGTGGGGTGGGCACATCCGGCCCATGCATGCACCAACACCTAATTCCCATTCATGTCATTTGGAACCCTAGTGGCATACCTTAAGTAACTCCAAAATTGTGCCCCTCCTTTTGATGCCCCCCCCCGACCCAGTATACCCGCCTCTCCCCTCTCCGCTCCCCCCCCCCCCTCTATTTCTCCTATGCACTTCGATGTTTTTTTGTTTTAGACACATTATTTTTTTTTCTTTTCAAATAAATTTCATTTATTGCATTAGAAAATCCATATCTATTAACACATTGACTTGACTTGCAGACTTGCAGAAGGTGAATTTTCCTACGTGGTGCTCCGGAGCTCTATCCCCCCCCCCCCCCTTCCGGGGGGGGGGGGGGGCACTCAAATTTTTTTTCAGACGGGGGTGTGCCGCAGCCACCCTCGAAACGGGGTTCTAAGGAACAGACTAGAAGAGAAAAAACATTGGGTCTTTGGAACGGTGGATTATACCCCAAAACCATGGTCTAAGGAACCAGGGGCGGATCAAGGATTTTGTATAAGGGGGGGCACACAAATGCAGGATTGTCAACTTTGGGAAACTGCTTGGAGGGAGACCCATATTTTTTTGGTCTCTCGCCAGCCCTCCAAAAGTCGCTCAGCGGGGGGGGGGGGGGGGGGGGGGGGGGTTATGGGGTCCAGTTCCCCTCCATAATTCCAAAAAAAACAAAAAAAACAAAAACAAAAACAAAAAAAAGGTTTTCTGCTCGAAAAGGGGGGGGGGCACAATCGCAAATAGGGGGGGCACGGGCCGGGATTGCCCCCCCCCCCCCCCCCATTGAATCCGCCACTGTAAGGAACTACGGCACTTAATTAGTATGGGGAATCTATAGAGTAGATCGATGCTGCGAAGTGCGGCCGGTAGCCGGTGTGCGGCCGGGTCCATCGTTTGCGTTGCAAAGTCACTTTAAAATGTGTGTGACATGTGTGAATACTGCTGTTTATGGAAATTCGGGTATCTTGAGAACGGCCATCGGCCGTCGAAAAGGGGGTCGTCAAAATGGCCATAGGCGCCGGAAGTGGGGGGGGGGGGGGGGCAGGGGGGGTGACCTCCCCCCCCCCCAAACGAAAAAGTGGGGGGGGGGGCAAAATGCATTTTCGCCCCCCCCCCCCATAAAAAAAAAAAAATCAGTAGTAAAGGAGTAAAAATCGTGTGTATATTAAAAGCTTGATTGCTTTATTACGTAATTGTAAGCCTTTGTATTCATTTTTCGTATTCATGGAGATCACTGAAGACAGATAAAGCATTCAAACTTTAAACTTTAACGTATTGGAGGTTTTGTATTAGACGCAAGGTTGCCAGAGTTGGCAGAATTCTGCTTTCTAGCAGAATTTTGACCGCTTTAGCATACCGAAAATGCTGATAACCTTTTTCTTTTTTTTTTTTTCTTTTTTTTTTTTTTTTTTGCTTGTCAGAGAATTTTCGAGTAAAAATACGCCCCAAAAATGCTTGTCAGAGAATTTTTGAGTAAAATTTTGATTTAGCAGTAGGATCTGTATTGTTGTGAGAAGGTGGGAAAGCGTGTGTTTTTTTTTAGGGGTGAGAAGACATGAGCCCTTGAAAGGTGAGCCCACTTGAATGTTTGCCCCCCCCCCCCCAATCCCAAACTGCTTCCGGCGCGCCTGAAAATGGCACATACCCGTCTGTCCAATATATTGAGTGCCCCCCCCCCCCCCCGGGCTCTATCCACGGAGCTCTATCCACATCCACGCAAACAGATCATTATCATTCCTCAACGCAGTGTGTAGTTTTACAATACTGGGTACTGAAAGTGTGACATTATACATAAAAATTAATTCCAATATAAAAACATTTTCACACATTTAAATGCAAAATCAACCATAAATCCTTGTTAAGTGCATTACTTGTGCTTAACTCAAAAGTCGGAGATAGTCTGTAAAGTTTGAACTTCACTCCTTGTTAAGCATGCATTCCTATGGATATTTGTATGCATGGTGTGTGGTGTCCATGCCACAGTATGAACGTTACATGAAATTTTAGATATCGGTTTTTTTCTTGAGGCAAGGTGAGCTAAATGCCTTTTTGTGTATATTTAATTACACATAGGTATAAGCTTCTTGAAAATATGGTTTATGTGTATAAATGAGCAATATTTCTGTTATCTATCAAATTCGCGTAACGCGTGTTACTTGGAGGTCTAAGGGTGGACACCAAACATTAAATTAGCTGTTGTATCTTCCTACCTATCTTTTTTCATTTCTTTTTTATGTTTTGGACTTAGTTTAGGTTATTACCAATGCACAACATTTAGTAGAATGCAGCTACATATACTGATGTAAGGGCATGCATAGGCGGATCCAGAGGGGGGGTCGCGGGGGTCCGGACCCCCCCCCCCCCCCCCTTTTTGGCGCCGGTTTTTTTTTTTTGTTTTTTTTTTCAGAAGAAAACTGTCCTGTCTGCCCTGGCTTTGGAATAAAATATTGCTCTAGCGCCATATAGGTACACTGTTACCATTTCTGCTTACTTTGTCAGTAAACTTTTCATCAACAAGTCCATATTCACCAATCTCCTAAGATAAGAGTTTGTCGTGCTCAAAATTTCGGTAGATATAAATACTGGTTTTTCAAGGAACGTAGTGGTGTGTTAAACTTATAAAGAGGTGTGCTATAAAAATGGTATTAATAACATTATTATGAAGTTGGTGAACTATTGTACTGGTCAATTGACCATTGTGCACAGTGTAGAGTGGGTAGAGTGAACCTCAATGAGGACATCCAATCAATTGTGTAGGTAATACAAGACCACCAATATGGCGACTAATGTTATGCATAATTAATGTGTGCACTGTGTATTGATAATTTGTGTAAGCTTGCTGCTAGGGTTTTTTTATGTTTATGAAACTGAAAGAAAATATCAAATAATATTCAGAATATTGGCGATAAAGAAATATCCAGGCAATTAAGCAATATTTGTTGGTACACGCTGAATTTAGATCTGAAATTTTAAAAGCCTTAAGGTCATGAAATGGAAATTTTTGACTCATCATGAAATTACATGCATCCTGTTATTTCATCTAATCAAATTAAACATTAAACAACAGTAAATTTCAACAAATTCAAACCTGCATGAAGAAAATTTTCACCTTTTTGCACTGCATTATGAGATTACTAGAGTTTGGTTGGATGTGTTAAGTTGTTTTAACGTCATTTTACATCTTTCTTTTTAAGACGTATTTCAATATCATTTTACAACTCTCTGTAATCTTTAAAATTATCATTGTCAATTGTTCAGTATTGATGTACTTAAAATCATCAACAACAAAATGTAAAGTTGCCGGAGGCAAAAGTAACGGCACATTGAACATGTTGAATGCCGTTTAAATGGTAATTAAATTTATCCGATGATAAATGCTATAAAATTTTTGGTTAAAATTGCAACAGATTTTGATGAAACCAAAACATACTCTCCAAAAAACAATTCTTTATTGGTATTTACATTTCCAACGAAATATCATTTTCCTCAACAAATATTTGAGATTTCGGTTGAAAATGTAGCGGTCTCGTATTACTTTCATGGGTAGGGAATAATGGACCATTTACATGACGTCATTAAGGAGATTATTTCATTAGGTAAACAAATTTTTGTCATTATTTCGGTACCCTGAGAAATAAAAAGAGTTGCTGAAAGCATTGGTAAACCTTACTAGTGTGTGTCTGTGTTCATGTTTATGCAAATTATGCAAACGTGCTTAAGGGTCTGGTATTCCCTACACCTACCCTATGGTTGTACATCGCAAGAAGTGAACTTCATGTGTCCATATAAAGGTTAAAGTTGTGAAGGTCAAGACTTAAAGTCACACAAAAGGTCAAAGGTCTGTCAGAGTCAACAAAAATGTCAAAGTCACGAAATTCAAAGGACTTTTGATATATTTTTTCTTGTTGTTGATTGGGAACGCTTGAATCTGATACATTGCACCATGACTAGTTTTGTGATACAAAACTTATTTATTTTGCCTAATGAGTAGATGCTGTGGTTGATTGTTAAATCCTGTGAATTTTCAGCAAAACTGGTATTGGTACTGTTGTTGATCGGCCTTGATTGTGAACTCCTGAATCTAAGGAACTTTCCCTTTTTTGTGTTCTTTTGTGATTTGTGATTTATAACTCGTGATGATGTAAACACTTGCGAATTGTTATCTCAGGGATGGGAGGAGATAATATAGATGATATTTAGTGAATAATTCTTCATTGCTGTAAAATGTGTACATGTATCACTAAAATGTTCTAAGTGTGTTTGTACAGCATGCGCACACCCAATTCCTAGGTTATCAACATAGTACTTCAACAATGAAGAACCAATCTCAAGTAATAAATCTCCAGATTTTATTCTTATTTGTCTCACTCTGTTTGTGTTGATGCCACATGCCATCTGAGGTCCTGTACAGCAATGCAGACTGGAAAATCTGGGAAAACTTTAAAAATATATATATATATACATATATATATTAATACAGTCCAATGGCGCAAATCCCGGAGGGGATGGGGGTATGCATTAACCCCCCCCCCCCCCTCCCAGTTCTGATGTACGGGGGGGGGGGGGGATGGCCTGTACAAATATACCCGCACTTTTTGATAAAAGATGGTAATTTGCAATCATTATATATGTATTTTCCATCTCAAATAAACAATAATTCCATGTAATATTAATAGATTAAATGTAATTTCAGTACAAACTAAGACATTTTCAGGCTCCGTATTATCAAATTTTTGTGGCGCGCTCCGCGCGCCCAACTATATTTCAACATTAAAATAGTCAAACAGGCAATATATATATATATATATATATATATATATATATATATATATATATAATGTGAGAAATCAATTGAATTGAATGAGAGAAATAATTTGCGTAGCTAAATTCATTGTTCCTCCTTACTGACTTCCTATTTGTGGAAATAACTGCAGGGTTTGCAAAAACTGTCTCCGCCGGGAGTCGAACCCGGGTCTTTGGCACTGTACGCCAAACGCCTTAACCACCAGACCACGGAGGCGCATTGAGTGGTATTCGGCTACACCAGGTACAAACACCTACAGGCAGCCCTTGCAACCCTTCGCAGTTAATTTATTCCTTTTCTTTGAGGGACAGGCGAGTACTGAACAATGAAAAGCCGCATGCCTAGCTAGATCCATGGCGGATTCATGTATTAGAATAATTGATATATATATATATATATATATATATCCTGATGAAGGCCTATGGCCGAAAATTTGACTTCTTTTATCATCTCTACGGTTGTTTTCATTTATTGTGAACTTTTGTTATATATATATATATATATATGCCTATAGAGGCGCTTGCGTTTGCCAGAATGATAACTTCTCACCCTTTGGACCCCCCTTTTTTTAAAACCTGGATCCGCCCTTGGCATGGACACCACACACCATGCATACAAATATCCATAGGAATGCATGCTTAACAAGGAGTGAAGTTCAAACTTTACAGACTATCTGTAATAGACCAATTTGTTATTCTACTAGATATGCTGCAAACAGCCCTCTTTTTGTACCAACACCACGTACAGAATATATGAGGTCAACATTTTCCTACCAAGGAACAATGATTTTTAATAGACTACCTATCCATGTCCAAACTTGTGTATCATTTGAGTCTTTCAAGAAACAATGTAAGTGTCTAAGCTTTAAATTTTAACCTTGCCGACACCCTTTTCATATATAGTGCTGTAATGAGTATGATGTTGGGGTGGGGTGGGGGGAGTAAGGAAGGGATCTGTAAATGGAAACGGATCACAAACCATTGATCCTTCGTGGTATTTTATTGGTTTTAATAAATGTATATTTGAGTTGTGTATTTAAGACGTGATCCAATTTTATACTTGTTAATATTTCTTACATATTATTTTTTGTATTGTTCTGTTATCTTATTGTTCTGAAACTGTTCTACATTGTATTTTAATTGTTTTATGTAATACAGGGCTCTCTTGCAAAGCAGTTTTTATGTACTGAAGAGACTACCCTGTATAAAGAACACAGAATAAATAAGAATAAATAAACTATGGCTACTACAAAATCCATATAAACGCGTGTGATGGCGTGGACACCAAAAATATTGAATGAATTAGCAGGCAGCAGCTTTTACAGATTCGAAATATTTAAGTTGCATTCTTGTTATAAACTTCTATTATTTATAGAGTTCTTCAAACTGGAAGAGTTTCATTCACCCTGGGTATTTCTTTGGTTCTCATTTACCACTGTGGTGTAACATTTGTTACTCTAATATAGGGTGGACACCAAGAGTAACAAACGTTTATGTTTTAAAAACTGGTTATTTTTGGCATTTGATGTCATTTTTAATAATTGTGTTTGTATCTAATGTTTAAAGTTGACCTTTGCAAGGAAAAAGAATTGAAAAAATGTTGAGTATTGTTTAAAATATGTACAAAAATTACTCATTCATTCTATGCACTTAGTGCATGTCACACTTTGGTGTCCTCAAATGGGGTATTTTGAGAGAAAAAAATTGCAAAATCTGGAAACCTGTTTCATTTATGACCCGATATTATCTTTACTATCTCCAGTATGTGTAAGTTAGATTTCCTGAAAAAAATAGCAAGATACTTAAAGAGACAGTGGAAATATCACCATTTCAATTTTCTAAGCCAAAATCTCTCCAGTATTGTAAAAATACACATATGTTTTATTATCAAGTGTTAAAATTTAATCTATAAAGAAAATTTTTAAATAAAGTAATTTGAACTCAATTTGATAATGTAGAATTTTCTTCAAGAATTCTGAAGATATTTACTAACATACTAATAATCAAAGGACAGCGTTGAAAAAATAAGATCTAAAAATCCGACATAGATTCGTAACAACAACTAATTAAGTCGGTAGAAAATTTTAATGAGGAAATATCGGTGAGGGAGAGGTATCGGGAGTGAAAGCCATGAGGAGGGAGAGAGTGGAGGGAAGAGAGAGAGAGAGAGAGACTGGGGAGTCGAAAAAGAAAAGGATATAGTAGGAGAACAGAGGCGAGAGAGACAGAGAGACAGACATTATCCATAAAATCATGATAATAAAATCCTAACCTCGTTCCAGATTTGTAACATTCGGAAAAGAGTCTATTTTTGTTTGTTTGTTGTTGTTTTTTTTTGGGGGGGGGGGTTCTAATTTATGGAATCTTTTAAATATGTGATTCTCCTGATTTGTTTTAATAAAACATACAGATACAAAGAAAAAAAAAAGAAAGAAAAAAACTTCGGAAATCTAAAAGATCACCGAACTGCTTGCATAGCAACCGCCCTTTCATGCGTGCTGTGCTAATAATTTGTCAGTTTAACCGATCAATCTCGCGGGCGGACGACTATTACATGATCACGCAATGAATATTCCACTTCTGTTATTATTTTGAGCGAGACAAGTACAGCTTTATCGATCCCCAATTCCAACCAGATGTAGTATGATTTTGCCAGAATGCGTGAAATTTTGATTGAGTTCACTGGAATTGTGTATCAGCAAAGTGTTAAAAAAATCATGATGATCGGGTGATCAACTCCTAAAGGAATTTTGACGAATGCTAATCATTGTGTGGCACTGTGGCAACAGATTGACGCACATATATTTTCTGGGGGAGAGCAAATTGGATGTGGAGCTGGAATAAGTGGAGATCCGGAGAGACTGAGAGAGAGAGAGAGAGAGAGAGAGAGAGAGAGAGAGAGAGAGAGAGAGAGAGAGAGAAGAGAGAGAGAGAGAGCCTGAGAGAGAGTTAAATGTGGCCATGTCATAATGACTGATGGATAGAAAGAGCAAACCAAATCAATCCATGTTTAAACGAGCTTGAAAAACGGACATAATAATTATATCGCTTTATCGCAGGCAGCAATCCCTATATATAAAATGGCCATCAGCTGAGATAAGTATAGTCTGTTCCCATTTTCGTTCAAATACAGAAATCTAAGTCATCGAAATGATCGAATAGACCGGTTCGGTAATGAATTCAAATTTTATACATACCTTTCAAACAAAGGTTGTTTTTGACAACCTAAAAGCTTGCCCGATCGAGGCTTGCCGGACATAGCAACAAGTAATGTATGCAAACTGGATTCCAAGCATTGAGCTCATTTATAAAAAGTAGGTAAATGGAATAGCTTGTCAATGTGCTCAGAGAAGAAATGTGCATAAATTTGTATACATTATAGAACCGCGGTCTATTGCCTGCCTAGCAACGCCTTTTCATGTGCTGTTTGACATGAGCTGACCGCTTTCCCTTCTTTAGATTCGATCAATAATAGCAGATGACTGAATATTCACGTAAGAAATATTTCACCCCATTTGAGCGACAAAATATTTACAGCTTTGTCAAACAAAATGCATCGATCCCAATAGACCGGTTCTGTATAATGTATACAAATTTATGCACACTTCTTCTCTGAGCACCTAGTGACGAGCTATTTATAAATGAGCCTCAATGCTTGGAATCCAGTTTGCATACATTACTTGTTGCTATGTCCCGCAAGCTTTTAGGTTGTCAAGAACAACCTTTGTTTGAAAGGTATGTATAAAATTTGCATTACCGAAGCGGTCTATTCGATGTAAATTGATTTCAGCCAGAATGAGAGACATTTTGTTTGAATAGACCTGTTTACTAATCTATTCAATTTATGCACGATGCATCTTTAGTTACCAACTATTTCGTGCACCTGTTATATATAGCATCTCTATGGATGGAATCCATTTTTGCATACATTATTTGTTGCTATGCCGGGCAAGCTCTGGCTAGTTTTTGAGTCGTCAAGAGAAATGTCTGCTCAAGAAGTATGCATTAAAACAGGTCTATTCATGGATCTGTGTATCCAAACACTATGTTTTAGGGAGCCATGTCAAAAAACAAAAAAAAAAAATATATATATATATATATATAGTGATCGGGTGGTGACCCCCCTCCCCCCTCACTCCTCAAGCAAATTGTCAAATAATAATCATTATGTGGCAACAAATTTATGCACAAGTATTTTCTTGCGTTCATGCTACCGCTTGAAAAAATATGCATTTTTTTTCAGCCCCCCCCCCCCCCCCAATAGACCGCTTCGGTAATGTATGCAAATTTTATACATACCTTTCAAACAAAGGATGTTCTTGACAACCTGAAAGCTTGCCGGAGGCTTGCCGGACATAGCAACAAGTAATGTATGCAAACTGGATTCCAAGCATTGAGGCTCATTTATAAAAAGCAGGTTAATAGAATAGCTCGTCACTAGGTTCTCAGAGAAGAAGTGTGCATAAATTGGTAGGCCTATACATTACAGAACCAGTCTATTCTTCTTACTCTTTTTTTCTCATTACACCGCTGTTCGATCGAGCTCTGTCAAAGAAGATGATAACTGTTGTTAAAGGTGATGGAAATTTGGAAAGAAAAAGAAAAAAACTTTGAAAATGAAGAAGTTTAGGCCTCAAGTTTTCGTTATTTTGAGATTTATCAAATTGACCATTGGTTGGTTGGTTGGTTGTTTATTGTACCTGACTGCTAAGAAAGCAGGCGTATGCAGGTAAGTAAGCAACCAGGGGACCGCCGCACAGTGGGCCAGAATGGCTCCAAAGTGCGTCAAAATTCATATTCACTGAGTTTTATTCAAAATTTAAACTTAGATGATGGGTATATGGGTATTCAGACCCGTAGAATCCAATGAAAACATTTTCGAATACCTATAACGTCATTAAAATACCGATTTCTGATTGGTTGCCAAAATCCAATGGAAAATAACATATTTCTCGTATTACAATGATTTTCCTATTTCAGAAAATGGATGATGCGATCTCTACGCTTATGTATCAAAAAGTGAAAACGGTGTTAACTTAAAGCTCAGGCATATGGTATGTAAGAGTGACTTAATTATGGGGGGGGGGGGGGGGGGGGACGCCCAACTGGAAAATATTAAAATAATGAGAAATTTGCAATGTATTGCAATGTATGATGTCATTACTTGAAAGTAAACTTTGATAATGCATATACTTATAAACTAATGATATTCAGCTAAGTGAAAAATGAGCTTTTAAATTAAGTTTTTTTTCAAAATGAAAGAGCGCCCTCTGTAGCCTTTGCGAAAGAGAAATGTACCTGTATCACTAAAAAGTAATTCTGTACGTACTATATCGAGCTATCCAAATCATAATACTGACTGATAAAGTCCATGCATATTTTAAGTCCTTTTGTCCTATTGTTTATACTGTCAGAAGAGTGAATCATTTCGAAAAGCTTCGCCTTTAAATATTCACTGAAGCCATTGTGAATTACTCAGAATGTTGTGTCTGTAAAAAAAAAAGATAGAGAACATTTTGAGAGCTTGGTTTTGGTGTTGGACAAATTATGATACAAATCATACTTTCTCCAAAGGTTTCAAAACTATATAAATTATAAACAACCGGTATGAATTTTAAACTACATGACAGTCATTAATCGCGCCCTCTCAACAATGGGTCTCTAATCATGTCCTAACTAAACAGTTCCAAAGCCTTGAAGAAAAAAAATCGAATAGTAGCGGGAAAATGTATGTGTAGGTCTATATATATATATATATAATTATTATATTACTATATATTATATAAAAACCTATTTTTATTAAGATATACAGGGGGGTGTTTCATCAATCCTTAAAATTGATCTTAAAATCGATCCGATCAATTTTAAGTGCCTAAAATCGATTTTAGGCACTTAAAATCGATTTTAGGTTTGAGGGCCTGTTTCATCAAAGTATTTAAAATTGATATCAACTTTAAATCGATTTTAACTTAGGATGTGATCCTGATCGATTTTAAGAGGTGTACAGATCAATTTTAATGTATTATTGGTTATTATTGATTTGCTATGTTCAGCAAAATTAAGGTGTAACGGTTTAATGTCCGCTAACCTCAATTAGACGTGCATTACTATTTGAAAGTGGATAATGCTCAACAAAATTAATGGCAATGTGTTTCATGTTTGGTATCATCAAAGACAAGGTCAATAGTATAGAATAGAATAATGTCTCCTCATAATGAGTGGTCTACTCACTTCATCAATTATCATTCCTCAATTTGTGATATGATTTCAGTATTGCTTAGATTCATTTGCAATGGGACACGGGATGTCCAAGGAATTTGCTAATTCCCAAATTGCCCCTTTTGGTTAAAATTATTGCTCTTCTCATTTTTCCT
This sequence comes from Heliocidaris tuberculata, assembly GCA_025618425.1. NCBI lineage: Eukaryota > Metazoa > Echinodermata > Echinoidea > Camarodonta > Echinometridae > Heliocidaris > Heliocidaris tuberculata. The sequence continues at coordinate 23,503,736 of CM046846.1, forward strand.
TTTCAGCTTGATATGTTTTTCATACCGGCCTATATTTCTTTACATGACAATAATACTAGGTATTAAATGCTAAACTTTGAATTATTGTTTAAAGAGGAAAAACTGGGAAGTTTTGATTACTTTTCATTGCTCTTTCCAATAACTAATATGATAGCATTTCCCTATTCAAATTGATATTCCGTTTTTCTTGTTGCAAGGAAACAACTACCCCCAACGCAACAATGAGCATCATTTTCATAGACCACCTCCCTCTCTGCCACACACACAAAAACACACTCCTTTCGAATCGCAAAGCTACATTTCCCTTTCAAAGATCTCCTTTTGTTCTTTCCTTTCTCCCCCCCCCCCAAAAAAAAAGAAAAGAAAAGGGGGGAGGGGGAGAAACTGGCCTGTAACAAATAGCACCCTTCCCCTCGTACAAACCAATATACTCACATAAAAAAATTGCTCTTTATAATCATTTCATAGTTCCTACCACTGATAAGCATACAGTCTCACCTGTAGATATTCATTTCTTGTTCCTCCTCCTTTATCTCTTTAAAAGACAAACATTACTTTAAAAATAAAAGTTACAAAGAGTTTACAAGCTTAATAACTTATTATTTTTCTCAATCCTTTCATGGTTGCAAATCTATATTTCATAAAATGATGAGGAAGAATTAAAGATTCATCAACTTCAATAGAGGAATACAAGTATAACATTCCAGAGACACAATAGTAGAAAGCGAATAAAATACAATATGTTTTAAAGCCTACATTTGTTATGATTATATATTTTTCTTCATTATTTCTTCATGAAAATCATCTCCGATATCACTTATAGACAAAGAGTAGGAAAGATATCTTTATTGCACTTTAAAATAACATTTAAAAAAATTATTACTAAAATGAATTCGTCCAAAATCAGTCTAAGAAGTAACTTCAGTTCCATCTAAAATTTAGAAATAACAGGGGCCGCGGAGCGTTTTTGAAAGGGGGGGGGGGTGCTGATTTGATTTCACTCATTAAATGAAAATTTTCGAGCTTTTTTTCTGAGGTTTTATAAAAACGCGTCTACTCAAAAAAAAGTTGGGGGCTGCAGCCCCCCCCCCCCCCCCCCCGGTTCCACGGCCCATGAATAATGTGTACAGTATTTTTAGTCATGACATAATATCTTCCAACAAAAATGTCCCTTTAAGGGAAAATCCACCCTGGTATTTTATTGATTTGAATAAAAGCCGAAAAATGAGAGAACAGATTAGTAAAAGTTTGAGCCAAATCTGATAAGAAATAAGAAAGTTATGAATTGTTGAAGTTGTAATCAATCAAACACAAAATGGCAACTCTGTGACGTATCTTGCGAGCTCCTCTCCCATTTGCTCAGTACAGAAAATTTCATAAATTTTCATTTTCTTAGTTTCTGATGAAGGAATATATTTGTTTCATACATGTTTTGTGTAAAAACATATGAGCAATGATTATATCTAAAGTGCATGTATGTTTGAATATTTTCCTTAGAGAAAATTGTAATTAATTATTTTTGGGGTACAGGGCAAATGGGAGAGGAGCTCACAAGATACGTCACGGAGTTGCCAATTTGTGTTTGATTAATTACAACTTCAAAAATTCATAACTTGTTTATTTATTATATTTTGCTCAAACCTTCACTGATCTGTTTCTTTAATTTTTCTGCTTCTTTTAAAACCAACTTGTAATCAGGGTATACTTTCCCCTTAAAGGCCATTTCTTTGACCTCTTGACAATGGACTTATAGGCTAAACACATTGATTCACTGCTGCTCATTCATGGGTACTTAAGGAAAAAGCAGTGCTCTTTTAATTCATTCTGTAATCATATTTTATGATTATATCAGTTACTTACAATGCATATTCAAATAAATAAAGTACAAGGATTAATAAAAAAGAAAAAGAATTATGATAATATTGTCCTTGTTGCTATTTTGAATTTTCAGAGCATCATGCTTGGTAAAAAGACTATTAATATTGATTTTTATTTTTATTTTTTTTAAATTTTAGATTGATTGTTGTAGGGTGTGGTAAAAATGACAGGCACAAAACATGCTTATAAACCAATCATGTCATCTAATACCGCTTACCTTTTCAAATTGAAGTTAAGTACATCAACTAAAGCATGAAAGTCCAGATGCAATGAATGAGCAGTAGATGCCACACCTCTATTCATGTAGGCCTATTTGAAAACCTGAGATTGAAAAAGAATTTTACCTGTTTTGATAGCAAATATATTCCACAGAATAATTTTCAGTTTATAAAAATGAAATATGTTCAAAAGAATTAAAGTGTAATTTCGTCATGCAGTGGTTCCACTTTTATTAAAGTGCAAGATATTTTCCCCCCAACTTTACCAACCACATAAAAGTTTTCATTTGACTTTGAGAATAACGTATCTGATGATTTTTAAGCAGTACCTGATCTTGGATTAGCTAGACCAAAAATTAATATCTAGTGAAATGATATTGCAAAATTGGCATTAAATGTCATTTCATGTTCATTAAATACCATAATGTAACATAGGGGACATCAAATGGCCAAATACCTTGGATCTGCCTATTTATTTTGGAAATATTAGTATCACAACTTTATCTATTTATGTTTACTTCAACACATCCATTACCAATATGAACCTTTTGTTAGGGATTGATTTTAATTATCAGTTCTTATCCTTTGCCACGTAATCAAAGTTGGAAATCCAGATTACACTTGAAGTACTACCACTAGTAGAGTCTATTAGTAAACCAAACATACTTACCCTTGCTTTAATGGTTCTAGTAGTAGTAGTAGTCAAGGCTATTATAGCTCAGTAGCTGTAATAAACATTCTGCAGATCCATTCCCATTCCTCAGGGCCAAGGGCAAACTTGTATTGGTAAAATGAGAACCAAAATGCGGTGAAGACATGGCTACAGAAAACCCTTGGGCTAGCCTTGGAGTACTGGTTGGAATACTCTTATCTCCGACTGTGTCCAAAAAAAGAAAATGGGGAAATAACTTTGAATTTTAATACTATAGTCAATAGAGACAAGGTTAGCCTTGCCCTTGACTCTAGAACATTGTTACTAGATCTACTACTAGTCTAGCCAATCTAGATCTAGTACTACCTAGTTCTAACACTAGATCAAGACAAATAGATCCAGGAACCAGGCAGTCTAATTGTTCGTGTTGCTTGTCTAGACTACGTCTAGATCTAACAGTTACTCTAACTGTTAGTGTTAGATCTAGATCTAGACTAAATCTAAATCTAGAAATTATTTATAGACCCTACTACAGATCTAGACTAAATCTACATCTACTCTAGATCTAGATCTATATCATAGATGTAGACTAGGTCTTGTCTACATATAACTAGATCTATCATTTCATAACCTAGGAAGCTAGACTAAACTTAATGCTAACAAGAGACGAGTCTCACTGAACATTTTCTTGGACAAAACTCGATTTATACCGAGTGTTACAGAATCCAGACATTAGTAGATCTATATCTAGATCTAGACGTAGACCTAGGCTACTCTAGCGAGGTGTTCAGTCTGTGACGGAGGGCTTCTACAGAAGCCGAGATTTATGCCTAATATGTTGACAAAGTTTTCCAGCGAACTACCGGTATCAGCTCTTATGTGCTAAAATTCTTAGTAGTATTATGTAGATATATTCATTCACAATATACCCGTTAAAAAACAAGTGAATGAGTAAATTACGCAATGCGTAATAAATGTCCCCGCCGGAAGTGCAGATCTGTGGAAATTAACTAGCCTGAACCTTAAAACTTCAGTGAAAAACTTAAGTGAATAAAATAATAATGTTACTGCATGCAAAAGAAGAGAATACCAACAATGCATGTATACAACTGAAATATAAAACATGAAAACATTATGAACCTTCAGCCATTTTGAATAAATTTGCATAAATTTGCATGAATAATGAATTTCAAAATTCTGTGTAGAAGTTTGGAAGCCCCCACCCAGCCCTATCAGATAAAACAATCGGAATCAAAATCCGATGTGAAATAGAGGAGAAGTAGCATTTTTCGTCAATTTTGAATAAATTTGCATAAATTTGCATAATTAATGAATTTCAAAATTCTGTGTAGAAGTTTGGAAGCCCCCACCCAGCCCTATCAGATAAAACAATCGGAATCAAAATCCGATGTGAAATAGAGGAGAAGTAGCATTTTTCGTCAATTTTGAATAAATTTGCATAAATTTGCATAATTAATGAATTTCAAAATTCTGTGTAGAAGTTTGGAAGCCCCCACCCAGCCCTATCAGATAAAACAATCGGAATCAAAATCCGATGTGAAATAGAGAAGTAGCATTTTTCGTCAATTTTGAATAAATTTGCATAAATTTGCATAATTAATGAATTTCAAAATTCTGTGTAGAAGTTTGGAAGCCCCCACCCAGCCCTATCAGATAAAACAATCGGAATCAAAATCTGATGTGAAATAGAGGAGAAGTAGCATTTTTCGTCAATTTTGAATAAATTTGCATAAATTTGCATAATTAATGAATTTCAAAATTCTGTGTAGAAGTTTGGAAGCCCCCACCCAGCCCTATCAGATAAAACAATCAGAATCAAAATCGGCCAAGAAATGACGGAGAAGTAGCATTTTCTAACACACGGACAGACGGACGCACGGACGGACGGACGGACGGACACACGCACACACGAACGGAGCCCGTTTCATAGTCCCCTCGCGAACTTCGTTCGGCGGGGACAAAAAAAGATGAGGTTACGTGGAAAAAAATCGAGAAAAATAGATTTTGTTCAACTTTACCCGAAATTCTTGTTTGTTGGGATCGTAAATCCCGGCCGCATAGCGCATATATACTAGAGACGAACGCGTACGCGTACGTGTCCGCTCCGATCACGTGATATCATCGCTTTCGGCCGGCCACGAAGAGTATGCGTTCTTGATCTTGACCGTACGACCCCGGGGGGGGGGGGGGGGGTACTCAGATTATAATCGGACGGGTGTGCGGCTGAGAACTCCAGACCCGTACCCACATCCAAGGGTCCTTTTGCTGTAAATAGGCACCCATGTCTAAGGATTTTTTGTGAAAAATGGACCCATGTTTAAGGATTTCCCGGACAAATGAGGGAGAAAAGAGAGGAATGAAACAAATGATAAGAGCCGGGATAAGAGACCCATGTCTAAGGATTTTTTGGGGAAAAATGGGACCCATGTCTAAGGATCTTTTTAATGAAAAGGGGACCCATGTCTAAGGATCTTTCTTCAAAAAGTCACCCTTCCCAGCGGCACATCCCCGTATACCCAATATACGTGAGTACCCCCCCCCCCGGGCGTACGACATACATCATTCAAGAATGGACCTTTCAAAATGAAATGCTTTTTTCAAAATGAAGCGCTTATCTCAGCTGAGTGGACCATGCAGGCCCCACTCTAATAAGAGGAACAAAAGAATGCCAAAGCAACTACTATTAAAAGGAAGATTAGCGTTTTCAAAGAAGAGGTCAATCTACTGAATACATGACAACACAAAGAGCCACTCGGGCCTACGTTTATGAGGGCATGTAGCCATTTTAGAGCATGTAATTATGTTTGCCAAAAAAAATATAGCTATCAAACCCCAAGCGGTCTTGGATTTATGCGGCAAATGAAATGTTCATATTTCATGTTCTGAAAAGCACCCCCTTACCCTTCTCTCTATCTCTTCCCACGGAAGGATACCCTTGTCTTGAGTAACTCCGGCGGAATAGACATAAATATGAGAATATTCCTGTGAAGGAAGGTTCCGCCAATGTTGGAAAAATGCCCAGCAACATAAACACAAGTTCCTTGCAATTAGAGAGAAAGATTTAAAAAAAAAAAACATTATCTTCATTATCATTACTACTAATTATCCTTGTTAGCATCATCATCATCATCACCACCATTATATATTTATATCCATGTCATATACAAAACTTTTCAAAAATGAAACGAGAATTAACAAAGTTTTATAGACAAAATATATTGGTTGAACGAGACCAAAGATGGAGACGAACACATATAAATGAAATTCAGTATATACAGTCCGTTAAATGTTTAACCTGATGATTGGGATTTGTGTCAAAAGGATAATAAACACAACACTCATTGGCTATATGAAAGCTTTAATTAAATGCGTCTTTATAATTTATTCCCGATTCTGTCATCCGCTGTAAAAAAAAAAATAATAAAAAAAAAGGGAGGGGGGAGGGGCTATTATTGCAGATACTGCAACATTACTTTATAACGAAATCTTGATTTGGTCACTCAGCTGTAAGCCTACATCAGAATTAACTTACAACTTATACATTTTTTTCCTATAAACATCTTGATTTATTGAAACAATACTGTGCTCGCATTGAGGGTCTTTCGAGAGTATGAGAATGCCCTTATTTGTCTTTCTTCGACAATAGGGCTACAAAAAATATATTCGATCATAGTTGTACATGATTACATTATGTTCGGAGTTTGCGTTCACTTGGTATCTTCCGTGTCATTTTATTCCATGAAATAGAATTAGAGGCAATAGTGGGGGGGGGGAGATAATATGATGAGGTACATGATGTGTTTTGTTTACATTTCTTTATTCTAGCATTGTCTGTTATTTCTGAATGATCATGATTTTCTACGCCCCCCCCCCCCAAAAAAAAAAAAAAAAAAAAAACACACACACAACAAAGGTCGATATGTAAGGGTTTAGAAATGTTTCGTCTTTTAAAAAAAAATGTGTTATGTTAACCGTCCTGACATGATATATTGTCATCATCGATTTCTTGTCACGGCCGGGGGGGGGGGGGGGGGGAGGGAGGGGGGCTAGCCATTACCATTGGTTGCTATACTATCGGGATTTTTTTAAACACATTTTTTCATCGCTTTAGTTTGCTTTTTAATTCTCGTCAATATCAAGCACAACTGTTGTGTTTCGGTTTTTACTTCTTTCCTCATTATCTCGTAACATACAGTGAATTACTATATACTCTCAATATCATGCTCTTTTTCCTGCTGTTCTCTTTATTTTCAAATTGATCAAACTCTTAGATACGGCGAATAAGTCCTTATTAGCCACACCCCTTCAAAAGAAAAATTGCATGCAATGCGGAAATGAAACGCACTGAAACAAAGTTCTAATTGCACGAACTTCCTGACGAATTCAGAGAGAGAGAGAGAGAGCGGCATTGAGATGTAGCCATTACCATCGGTTGCTGTACTATCGGGATTTTTTTTAAACACATTTTTTTTTATCGCTTTAGTTTGTTTATGATTCTCGTCAATATCAACCACAACTGTTGTGTTTCGGTTTTTGCTTCTTTCCTCATTATCTCGTAACATACAGTGAATTACTATACTCTCAATATCATGCTCCTTTTCTGCTGTTCTCTTTATTTTCAAATTGATCAAACTCTTAGATACGGCGAATAAGTCCTTATTAGCCACACCCCTTCAAAAGAAAAATTGCATGCAATGCGGAAATGAAGCGCACTGAAACAAAGTTCTAATTGCACGAACTTCCTGACGAATTCAAAGAGAGAGAGCGGCATTGAGATGTGACAAAGTATTATTTTGTTCCAATCACTGTCATTCATTTAGCTCTTTCCCATTACAAAAAAAAGAAAAAAAAATCAAATATGCGTACACAATTTTATTTTTTATTTTTTTATTGATACAGCAACTACATAGGAAAATAATGTTGAAATAGAGATGGATAGATAGAGAAAAATAAACGAATGAAGCGGGAGACAAAAACTAAAGCAAATAATTATACGACAAATTATGAGAAATGAAGTCGAAAGTGAATAGGATTATTTTTATCTTACTGAGTAACATAATGTTCATCTGAAAATTCAATTCCCTGAATGGGCCTATACCTGTTTGCATATTTAAAAGAAAAAGCATTTAGAGTGATCATGTCACAATGTTGGTCAGAATGCGTTGGAAACTCATGTGAAATGTAGGGCCTATGGCTATGACTTGGGTGATAATATGCCGAGCATTAGCAGACGACAATGGGGCCAATGAATGGGGTATCGATCGAACCGCGCGTGCGAAGGCGCTTACGCAATTTGTATTGTAAGTGTATTGAAAAGGAAGGAAGCGAAGCTTCAACAAAATAAGACGGCTTTTCCCCTCTAAAATAACAAACCTTATTTTTTGTTTCGATAAACAAAACTTATATTTTTAGAAAGAGAAAAGTCTGACCTTTCATGTTTGCATTTACTAAAAATGACGGAAATGACCGAGTGAGGTGCAATGAGCAATTAAAGTAGAAAGCACCGCCAAATTTCCCATTACCGGCAATGTAACCGAAATCGCTCCGTCACAGAGAGAACAACCGCTGTGCGCGGGCTCGCACTCAAAGAGTTAAGCTGTATTATTACAAATACCAATTGGTTCTATGAATTTTTCCTTCAAAAAAGTAATGAAAATTCTTTTTTTCTACCAAAATAATACAGTTTGTTATCGATTAAAAATATTTTTTTGAAGAAAAACGGAATTTACTTACTTTTGGGGGACCCCTCCAGCAGTGGTTTGGCGTCGCCATTTTGTGGTTGTCAGACACAAATTTCACTAGTCTTGATCACAGAGCCTTCCAAATTTATGAAAAATTAATTTAAATCGATTTTAGCTTAAAATCGATTTGATGAAACAGCTCTCAAGGATCAATTTTAAGCTAAAGTTGATTTCTATATCTTAAAATCAATTTTAAAATCGAAATCGATTTTAATTGATGAAACACCCCCCAGGTAGAGGAATACAGGTAGATAGATAAATAGATAGACAGATAGATAGAGGGAATAGAGGGATGCGTGTATGAATAGATAGATGGATATAATTTTTATAGATAGATAGATGGATGGGATATACGTGTAGATAGATAGAAATAAATAATGCACTCAAAAGGTGAGCTAAATCTTGCCTTTTGGACTTCATTTATTTAAGGAAAGAAAAAAAATTCTACAGCCCAGCGCACTTTTCAAAGAAGGGAAACTTCACATTGTTTGACAAGTGTGGGTCGTCAAAAGAATTCTGGCTTGGAAGCAAACAATTGTTTATTTATACAAAATAGGAGCATTTATGGACATTGGAAACTAATATCAGATCTTCATCTTACTCGCAATATATAACAGAAGCCTATTCTATTTATATAGCAAATGAGCAGTTGCACAAACATGAACTACATCTATACACTTAAAGGTTGTTAATAATAACAGGATAAGTCTTACCTTAAACGAAGAATATAACAAAATAGAACAATTTCCTCGGAATATAAAAATTGCAAAAAGTTAAGCATCCCTTATAATACTGAACACCATGCACTGAACATCTTTGGCATCAAAATGTAACTGCGGTGTTTGAAATAAAGAAACCAGGGCAATTTAGGCAATAGTGCTAGTCATTTCACCCGCTTGATGTAAACATTAAATCCTATCCCCAGATTGTGATGAACATGACGCCCCATTCGCCCCTTCGCTTCTCATTCTCTCTCTCTCTCTCTCTCTTTCTTTCTTTGATTTTTTTTTCTCTCTCTCCTACTCCATCTCTTTCTATATTTTCTTTTCCTATCTCAGTCTTCATTTTCTGTTATGTTTCCCTCCACTTTTTTGTTTCCGAACTTCATTGAGGAAACTTGGGAATCTCTTCTTGACCAACGAGTGTTCTACCACTGACGACTGGACTAAAGATTAAAATGCAATCCATATGTTTGCATATTAGTTGTTTTCTGACATGTCCCATCATCTAAAAAGGGCCAGAAGACTATTAAAACTTCTTCGGTACTCATGTCAAAAAGCATATTGAACTATTATTCTTTGCTGTGTGTGCTTTGCCTGCGCATTTTCATGAACATAGAGCGCGCTTCTATCGCATGGAAGATTTAGGCGAAAAATAGGTGTGGAAAATAGGCTCTTACTCAAAAAGTTGCAAAAAGTAGCAGGCAAATTTGGTATAGCAGTGTAAAGCATGAACTATAAGAAAGGCGATCATGATATTTTCAGCGCGGAAATCGACGGAAATGTTGACCATCTTTGCTCATGAAAAAAATATATGCTATTTTCACCCCAATATTTTGTGTTTCATCCAAAATTACTTCCGAGAGGAATAAGAGTTCGCCTGTAAACTCTAGCATTATTTAAAATAACTATTCTGAAATAAGCATCTTCAATTTGAAGTGCAACAAACAACCCGTTTGGCAAAAACCTTTAATAAAATGCAGTATTGCATTTTACACAATGCATAACAAATAATCAAAGTTTTCTGGTCTTTTTGAATAAAAATGACCCACTTAAAATTAATTTCAAGAAGAAATACTGCTCAGAGGTGTTCTGCACATTGTAATCTTTGCTTAGAACGTGAAAAATTTTAATTCTGTTTCATTGACCAAATCCCTATTTTGGCGCACTTTTGCTCACACCTGGCCCACTGTGCGCCGTTCATAGGATTCTAAATTTTGCTTACAGAAGAAACAATAATTATTCAATATCAACAAAACCAAATTCAAAGAGATGCTCGTTATTATTGCTCTATAAAGTAATTTGTACTGGAATTCCCTTACTTTTGATAAATTATTTTGATTCTAGGAATTCAAAGTCATACCCAACCTGTTCTCGCCCTCACAACCAATGCACACACACACAACCACACACACACACACACACACAAGCAGACACACCTGAAAAAAGATGCCGTACGCTCGTAGCCCCCTCCCCCATCCCCGAAAGGAGAAAGAAAGAAAGAAAGAAAATGTCCTCTCTGTTTCTTCTCTTTACCAGTTTTTCTATTCGTAAACGTTCTGATTGTCTTTTCTCTGCATGACAACTTCATAATCATAATGCTTATGGTTGGTCGAGGAAGATGATAATGAAGAGTCCATTTGGTTTTGAGAACACATCTTTGAAGTAATTCATAACAAAGGACTAATGTAAAGAAACGGGGGGGGGGGGGGGGGGGGAGGCACTCGTTTTCCGAAGGTTCGTTTTTCCGAAGATTCATATTTCCGAAGGTTTACAATTCCTAAACAAAAATTTTCCATGCCTGCCATGGGGGTTCATAAATCCGAAAATGAAATAGGGTTCACAGTTCCGAAGGTTCGTAATTCCGAAAAATGATGTAACGTTCTATTACATTTTCGGAATTATGAACCCTATTTCTTTTTCGTAGTTATGAACCTTCGGAAAAACGACATGTACCTCTTTGCGGGGGGGGGGGGGCGTTAATCTGGAAAGTCTCCGACAAGCCAGAAAAGGACGTTTTTGACATTTTGAGGTGCCTTTTGGGTCTAAATTAGCATAATTCTGAACATTTGTCGAATTATTCCGAAGGTTCATTTATCCGAAGTTTCATCATTCCGAAAATGAAATAGGGTTCATAATTCCGAAAATGATATAGGGTTCATATTTCCGAAAATGAAAAAAAAAAGGTTTGTATAAATTCATTTTTAAAAAGACAGCACAGGTAACATGCCCGTTTCAGAAAGAGAGAGAGAGAGAGAGAGAGAGAGAAAGAAAGAGAGGAGGGGAAGACTGAACGAAAGAGAAAAGGAGAGATGAATAATAGGTTCGAATACCATAATGTTTGACAGATATTAGACTGATTTCCTTTTTCAGTTATTCTATTTTTTTTTTCTTCACTCACTACTCAAATTACTTCTCCTGTCAGCTTCAATCGAATGATTTTCATCAGGAAAATTCCACGCCTGATGTAGACTGTAGAGTCAGAACTCAGAAACGAAAGATTTTACGTTGAGGCCAAATGTGATGGATGCAATAAAGTTTTAATCAGTTCTGCGTGCTTGACAAAGATATCCAAATAAACCCACTTAAACTGTACACTTATCAACAACAAATGCTACAATAATCGTACTCTGTGTGAAGAAAAACATATTACAATTTTGATCGTTAATGACTCAAAAGTGTTAACTCGTATCAGACTGACATTTTCACACAGTAAAGTTAAATAATAATAATAATAATGATAATAATAATAATTATAATAATAATAATAATAATAATAACAATAATAATACTAATATGAAAACTTGTAATGCACCGGTATCCATCATGGGTAGATGTCAAATTTATTTGGAGTAACTTTTTTGTTTGTTTGTTTGTTTTTTGTTTGTTTGTTTTGTTGTTGTTTTTTTGTGATCACTTCTTGATTGAATATTTCTTGAAACAGCGCTCTGAATATTTAATTAGATTTTCGCTTTAAGACAAATCAAGACCACTAAAGTCTGTTTGTATCAGTAATTAATTCAAAACACAAAATAATACCATTGTGCAACGCACCTGGCAACCTATTGCTATCATTTGTCATTAGTTATTCATGACTCTGGGTTAAAAGATATGCTCTGGAATTTCAAATGCAATGTACAATAGCAATTGTTATGCTCTGAATTAATCAGTGATACCCACAGATTTTTCCAAAAGTGAAAAATCGAATCAAATATTCAGAGCATTGTTTAGAAAAATATTCAGAAAAGTGTCATAAACCTTACTCCAAACAAGTGAATGAGTAAATTACGCAATGCGTAATAAATGTCCCCGCCGGAAGTGCAGATCTGTGGAAATTAACTAGCCTGAACCTTAAAACTTCAGTGAAAAACTTTAGTGAATAAAATAATGTTACTGCATGCAAAAGAAGAGAATACCAACAATGCATGTATACAACTGAAATATAAAACATGAAAACATTATGAACCTTCAGCCATTTTGAATAAATTTGCATAAATTTGCATGAATAATGAATTTCAAAATTCTGTGTAGAAGTTTGGAAGCCCCCACCCAGCCCTATCAGATAAAACAATCGGAATCAAAATCCGATGTGAAATAGAGAAGTAGCATTTTTCGTCAATTTTGAATAAATTTGCATAAATTTGCATAATTAATGAATTTCAAAATTCTGTGTAGAAGTTTGGAAGCCCCCACCGAGCCCTATCAGATAAAACAATCGGAATCAAAATCCGATGTGAAATAGAGAAGTAGCATTTTTCGTCAATTTTGAATAAATTTGCATAAATTTGCATAATTAATGAATTTCAAAATTCTGTGTAGAAGTTTGGAAGCCCCCACCCAGCCCTATCAGATAAAACAATCGGAATCAAAATCGGCCAAGAAATGACGGAGAAGTAGCATTTTCTAACATTTGAGCACACACGGACAGACGGACGTACGGACGGACGGACGGACGGACGGACACACACACACACACACACACACACACACACACGCACACACGAACGGAGCCCGTTTCATAGTCCCCTCGCGAACTTCGTTCGGCGGGGACAATAAATGTGACATCCTTTAACTTTACAATGTGAAAACTTCAGTTTGATACGAGTTATAACTTAAAGAGTTATTGATGATAAACCGTGTCAAGTTTTTTATACTTTTTGGTTACAATGATGTACAGAAAACAATTGAGAAACAAATCAAACCACATTGAACCATTGTCTCTTCCACTTTACATTACGGAATGTGCCCTTAGCGAATACGTAAGTAATGGTCATAATTTTCATGCACACATTTTTTCAAAGTCTAAAACACCTTTACCTAATCATTCTTAAACTTTAACTATCAACTTGGTAAGTTGCAGAGTTGACCTAATTTTTTCTTACTATTTAACTCAATCTTGAAATGTTACGGGGAACAGCCGAGGAGACAACCGACCGGACCAGCTATAGCCAATTACAGTAAAAATAGAGTTGAGTTCTGGTCGTGTGATTTTCTTGTCATAGAAATTGTCTGGAAGCAAAGGTTGATTATGTGGTACATACAAATAAGCCAGTTCGTAGATACAATCTGAGCATGAGCAGATAAAGGTCATTTGTACCCAAATGTAAAACCCACTGAGACGGGTACTGGATACATGCTCATGATAGTCATGTAATCATTATTATGTATTTATCAGAGGGACATTCTTTGATACACAGTGGAAGTATTCTTCTACAGTGGGCTAACAAAAGGTATTCATGAATCACCTTCACCCTTTGGGCAGTGACTATTCTAAAAGGCACAAAGTAGGATGTCTCTATGTGCAAAAGATATGTGGATTTTGGGGGTCATTTGTACCCAAGCTAACTCCGAACTGGTCTATTGGTGTATACCGTGAGGTTTTGGAGTCATCAAAATGATATGAAATTGACTCAATCTTTTCCACACTGATATAACACGAATGAGAAAACTCTCTTCTTATTATTATTTTTTAAACCTTTACCAGAACTCATCTTCTCTTTACACCTGGAATCGTGGCTACCTTTTTGGCATAATCTTTGACCCCTTGAGCATCTAGAATCATTCCTAGCATAATTTTACAGAATCTGGTATAATTTTAGCATAATTATTTTTTTTTTCAAGATAATTTTAGCAAATTTTGGAGTAAAAAGACAGCCGAAAACGTTGTTGCTTTAAAAAAAAAAATTTTCATTGTTTTGCCTGTTAGAGAATTTTGGAGTAAAAAGACACCCCACTGATACGGCGATGAACCGTTTCAATGGGTCCAACGTCATTTAGCATAATTTAGCATAATTTTTTTTCGATTTTTTTTTTTTTTTAGCATAATTCGATTTCTTGCGCTGGTCCCATTGGTTAACCTAGTTTTTGAAAGTTAAAAAAAAATCGATTAGAATTGAACTGACGAATAGTCCAGTTTAACACTTATACAGAGTGATCAATGTTACATTATTCACGTCCTTGTGTGAGTAAAGACAGAAACCAGAGGATAATAGTCATTGAAATGTTTCCTCAAATAACTTTAAATATTTCGGGGGTATCAACATTTTGTCTGGGCTATAGCCCACGAGAGCTTTTCTACAGTTATGCTAAAAGACACGTGTGCATAAAATCAAAACAAATCAAATTATATCAACTATTTACCATCGTGTACTGCACTCTACCTGACATGTATACACAGGGATGTGCGAATGACTAATCAAAATTAGCAGTTTGTGCTCAAATAGATTTCTTTCCTTTTGTTTTTAAACGACGTGAGTGTAATAGGCTTCTCATTTCTGTATAACGCATGCACTGATCAGGGAATGCGCGTTTTTTTTTACCCCCCCCCCCCCCCCCCGTATTCATTTGCACGTAAAAAATATAGAAGCGGCTTACCGTTTCATAATTATCTTATGTGAACAAGCTTTTACACGAAAACAGCGACGCAATTGTGATCATCATGAGTTACGACAGTGATAAGTGCAATTCAGACAGGGTGTATGTACATTTTATAGAAAGAAATATCGAGTCTGAAGAGGACGAAAAAGTGTATGTATGTATGTATATATGGATGCGGGCTAACTCGGCACTAGGGCGAACTCGGCCTTGGCAGAAAATCGCCGCGGAGTGAGCCCAGAGAGTTAGAGTGATCGCAAACACTTGTGTTGAATTTCGCATTTAATTACACATTTCAAAACACTTAAATTCAAATTATTTGATATCAATGTGTAAAATGATTAGCAAAGAAGTAATGTTGACAATTTCAAGAAGTAAAATTATGCAAAACATGAAATTCAAGGCTAAAAAAGGGTACGGTGCGTAGCGTGGACTTCAACTCTCGAAACATAGTCACCGCGCAGTGCCGAGTTCGCCCTAGTGCCGAGTTAGCCCGACCCCGTATATATATATATATATATATATATATACATATATATATATCGAAGAATGAGTAATTACTCAGGAGTCAAATAAAAACACCGCAGGAACCAAAAATTTGGACTGAAGTTTCGGTCAAAGACCTTTATCAAAGTGATACTGAACAAAAACAATTGGATGCAAGAAATTAGGAAGACGCATAAGTTGCCAAGATACAATTGAGATCCAATTAAGATAGCCCTCAATGTGCTACTTTCTATCTCCTGCCCAAGATCCACAAGGTAGACGTCCTATTGTCTCCACTATATTAACTGCCCTTTGTATCTTGGCAACTTATGCGCATGGGCGCAAATCCAGGGGGGACAGGGGGACACCTTCTTGAAGATAGGCGAATGTCCCCCCCCCCCCCCACCCACCTTTTTGAATAACCTTTTTTTTTTTGCTTGTCAGAAGAGAATTTTGGAGGCGAATGTCCCCCCCCCCCATCTCGTTGAATAACCTTTTTTTTTTTTTTTTTTGCTTGCTTGTCAGAGAATTTTGGAGGCGAATGCCCCCCCCCCCGAATTTCAAAATGGATTTGCGCCACTGCTTATGCGTCTTCCCAAGTTCGTGCATCTAATTTTTTATGTTCAGTCTCACTTTGATAAAGGTCTTTGACCGAAACGTCAGTCCAAATTTTTGCTCCTGCGGTGTTTTTATTTGACTCCTGAGTATTTACTCATTCTTCGATATCTATTAATTACACACCGACGCAGAACTTTTCATATATATTATGGTATCGGTGTTCCTTGCGTCATGATGGTCGTGTGCATTACGACTGTATGTCTTCAAGGCTTACCTAAAATTATAGAGGTAATTAAATTAACCACGTAATATCAAAGGAAGGCTGTGTTGCTCTGTGCCCCACCTTTTCTTCGAAGGGATGTGTGCAGGTGTGTGTGTGTGGGGGGGCTAAAGACATAATAGGGAAGTGCCCTTTCGCGTGGAATTATACATGGACGCCAATTTGACTGGTACACCAATAAACATTGGTAACAAAAAATATGTAGGGTGGGGGTTCGAGTCCCCTGAACCCCCTTTTCCTCAGATTATAGGCCCTGAGCATCACAGAAAACATCACTTTTTAGAAAGGCGCGCACACACACACCCTAAAATCTTGCGCGTAAAATTGAAAATTATATTCACAGACAATATGCATTAACCTTATATCACAACAAAAGAAAAAGAAGAAGAAAAAAAAAGGAAGCATTAGCCAGTCCGTCACCAGAAATATAAAAGGCGATAACTACCTGTGCTAAAGTAAAACACAAACTTACAGTAGGAACTAGTATGATAAAGTGTTACATTTTAGTGCTCAGCACACCTTGCAGTGGCAGGGCATCTTTTGGTGCAGTTTTCCCACCCTTTTGTGAATGACATGGATGGTCTTAGTAACTTTAAGGGGTCAAATCTTATATGTAAAATGGGGTGACTATTTCGGAACAGGCTCCCAGACCATTACGTATATTGCAATGTCATAGAAACCTCTATGTTTCCATGAAGATGGTTTATCTAAGCCTCTATAAACTTTTCCGTATCATAAATGAACTACGACATCGAAATTGCATTGAGTTCCCAAAGTAATTTTAAACAGACCACGTCCGACATTTTACATAACTTTTCAAAAATAGCAGACGATGTTATTTGTCGTTAGATTATCTTAGTAATACTAGCCTAGAGTTAACTGAAGAATACGACAAAACATAATTGGTTACTACATTTATTTTTGAATGATTTGATGCAACTTGCATGAAACAGAGCTTATACATTAAAAAAAGAAAGAAAATAAAGCTTGGCAACAATGAACTGACAAATAATCAATGAATTCTCCCAAGGGGAAACAGTGCTTCTCATATAACTATACACTTTCATGCATATAGGCATATAGGCCTGATTAATTATTATTTAAGTGGAACAGTCTAGAAAAATACTTTGATTAAAGCAGGAATTGAAACTAATTGACAGAGACGGCATTTCATTAAAGTAAATTAAGATGGATTACAGCGCATAATTACTAAGCTTAGATTTTTTTAAGGTTTTTTTTTTTTTTTTTTTTTTTTTTTTTTTTGACGTTTAATTTATCAATGTTGATAAGGCAGGCTTGACATGTACCTCACGTCTTTTCTTCAGGTGCACAGACGCCTTACGCAACACGACAGCTATAAGTAGCAATAATAAGGAAAGATGTCAACCCTGATTAAGTCAAGGGGGGTGTTTCACAAAGAGTTAAGTTTGACTTAAAATGGCACTTAAATTCCTAGTTGCGTGCTGTATATTACGCATCACCACATTGGTCAGATCATGCCCAAGGGACGCGCGCTATTGGGTAATCTACCAATGAAATTACGCGTTTAATAGCGTATGCGCATTGGCACTTGCGCATGACTTTAAGTCAAACTTAACTGTTTGTGAACACCCCCCCCCCCCCCCCCGGTATTTAAAGCGTAATCTCATTGATAGACTTCCAATAGCGCACGTCCCCAGAGCATGATCTGACCAATGCGGTGATGCGTAATATACCGCACGCAACTAGGAATTTATGTGCGACTCAACTTAACTTTTTGTGAAACACCACCCAGCCCGATTTTGTTTATCAAAATCTGGATATTGAGAGAAATCACTGGCGTTTCCAGGAAAAGGGCATGGATTTTCTTTGAACAGTTGTTGCAATGACTATTTCCTTTTTGGGAGCAAAAATTAAAGTCCCCCATTTTTATTTGCCCACAGATCATCCCCATTTCTCCTATTTTTTAAATGTTGTTAGCGAGGTTGTTTTTTTTTTCTTGATATGAAGTCGCAAATTACGGTCCTGCAAATTATATACAGGATAACAAGATCATAATAAAGTCATCATTTACTTCAAAATAATGTTCATCGATTCCAGAGAGAGAGAGAGAGAAAAAAAAAATAAACGAAATTCATGGAATACATAAAATTGAGTAGAAAAAGAAAAGTTACGTTTACTCCCGGAAGGTTAATAACTCCGAAAATGAAATAAGGTTCATAATTCTCAACGGGTAGCGATTCTGAAAATGTAGTAGAACCCTACATCCCTTTTCGGAATTATGAACCCCCTGGTATGGGAATTTTGTATTTGGAATTATAAAAGAAATTATGAAGAAAACGAAATTTCAGGAAATTACCCCCCCCCCCCCCCCCTCCCGCAGATAGTCTTGTTCACATACCCGTAATACCAAGTGTTTACGACACTATACATGTCAAGCCATTGGAGTTTTAAAGAGATGGGCAACAGAAGACTTGAGATAGTACAAAATAATCAAATATCTTTCTCTTTTTTTCATCATGTTTCTGCTGTCCTATACAGTCCGTCCAACAAATAAGTATATCTGTAATTGATGGCCAAGTATGAAAAAAAAATGACTTAGATTACTATCAGCGTTTTGAGAAATTCACGTTTAAATCCTCTTTTGTCAATTGTGCATTGATATCGATATGCAATTTTCAATACTATTGAGATATTGGCAGATGAATTCAAGACTTTCTTTTCAATGGCAGGGCTATTCAATAATGTTTAGATATTTCAATGCAACATATTAGATCGTTGTACATTGCAGTTCAGAGTGTGATCAATTCATGTCACGAACGGGCATTTTCTAAAAATTACCAAGTTGGACGGCCAGTAAAAATAAGCGATTAGATGTGATGGAATGTGATATAATTTACCGTGGCGATTATCATTATATACGTCGACTGAGAATTTATAACATTTGGTTGTCATGGTTACTTATTTAAACGAGAATCAATGAAATGCCCAGTGTCTCAGAGTGGGAGATAGAAATTTTGTGTTGACTTCTCATTATCTTTTACTATTCATATCAGAACAATATGATCTTGTCAAATAGTTTCACTTGCAAATGTTAGTCAGATAAATTGGCTACCCCATCAGACACTTGGCATTTCAAAAGAAGTTTTACATATCATGTAAAAAAATTTGCATCAAAGATGGAAATTTTGTTTAAAGTGTCATTTTTGACAACACCTCCGCTTTAAAATAGTTTGGTTCAAGAACTCTGGCACCTTGAAACCCTTTGAAGAACCAATTTTCTAGCAGGCGCGTAGCCAGGGGGCGGTGGGGCTGTCCCCCCTGAAAACGCCAACTTAAAAGAGAGAGAGAGAGAGAGAGAGAGAGAGAAAGCGGGGGAAGTGAGAGAAAAAAATCCTAAAATGGTGCTACGAGTCGTTCCTTTCTCTCAAAATTTTTAGTTGATTCATTTTGTTTTAATCTTTGTATATATGTTCGTTTTTCAATCATGTAAAATATATTCTGTACTTTTCATGTGAATGGAAGGTTCTGTGGAAGAACAGGTCCAGAAATGGACCCTGTTGAAATAAAACTGAAATAAATGAATTTTAAAATATAACTTATAAGACTCATTCTTACTAATGCATCAACATTGGATATACTTTTTATACACACTTTAGATGTATATCATTTCTATATCTTTACATTGTTTTTTTTTTAACTCTTTATACGCCACGCAAATGATCTCCCTTTAACATCTTATTGGGCAGTTTTACCAAATGCTTCAACATTATTTGAATAATTTCCAGTGAATTTATCACTTGAGGAGTTTAAAGAGTTGTCTTGTAGCTAATCAAGACTTGCAATGGGTAATTTTGCAACGCGTTGCAATCCTGTTAATTGGTGCCTACTGTTTGAGTCAATACATGGTAAATGAGCGACTCTACTACACCAATCGGCACAGGCAGTGGCGTATCTAGGTATTATGGCGCCCGGGGCAAACTATCAAATCTGCGCAGCCTCCTCCCCCCCCCCCCCCCCCCCCCATGCCCAAACTCAGATTAACGAGCGTTTTTAATTTAGAAATGATGGCACTACGTGAAAATGAGTTTTGATACACATAACCCGGGGTTGTTTGATGAATATTTGATGAATTATTTATAAGCGAGGGAGCAAAGCGACCGAGTGGCAGATTTTTTTCTTCTTTTCTTTTCACCCCTCAAATTGAAATTTCTTATGTATTTTACCCTTATTTAAAAAAAAAATCCAAGGGAATAACAGCGACCTAGCAATAGATTTTTTTTCTTTTTTACAATCCTATTTTGGGGTGCAAACTGTATGAAAACCCTGAAGATATATATTTGAGGAATTTAGCAAAGTAATTGCAAGGCCAATTTATAATTTCTTTCGAATGATCTTTACTTTGAAAGTGCTTTTTATGCACTTATATCCCAATTGGGGGCGCAAAATTTAACAAGCTCCTGCCTTATACGGGGGGGGGGGGACGGCAAACAACTAGAGTCAATTAATGGTTAACACTTTAAAACCGCCATTGGGGGCGCGAAATAGCTAGATCCTGAACATAATAATGGAGGGAGCAAAGCAATCGAGCTTTAGAAAATTTTTGCATTTAACACCCTATAAAACACCATTTCTTGCGCATTTTGTCCTTGACTGGGGCGCAAATAACCCTCAAAGGCCATAAATTTTCTTGTATTTCTCCCCTTTTTCTTTCTCTATTTTGCGTTTTTTGCGCCCCTTCAAGTGCCGCCCGGGGCACGCGCCCCCTCTGCCCGCCCCCCCCCCCCTCGTAGATACGCCACTGGGCACAGGGGACAAGTTATGAAAAGTTAAGTGACCAGAGAGATTCCTCAGTTACATCGCCAAAATTGACTCCAAACCGACAGTTATCTCGGCCATTCCGGGAAATGTCAATTTTTGTATCGGCCCGGAGTCGGTCTCATAGGTGTGACTGGAGTATAAGAATTATCTTCCAAGGACGCTCTGGATCTGTTTCTACTGGGTATCTGGTGGGTCATCAGGTGACTGAGATCTTGCGTAGACGTGCCAGCATTTGAATCGGGGGGCATTAACTACCGGTATCTCTACTGACGCGTCTGTTTCAACGCGTCGGTGCATTCTGTTTTTCCACGACGTCGGTAAGAGTTGAGCAAAGGTACGCTTGAAAGCTCCTCGGAACTGTTTGTTCGTTATGCCGTAAATGAAGGGGTTGCAGGCAGAATTCAACATGCCGAGCCAGGTTGACAAGACGTAAACGCCCTGAGGAATAGCGGTGCATGATGGGTAGGCGAGGCACAGCATTGTAATTGTATGTGGTAGCCAGCAGATGAGAAACGTGCCCATGACTATAAAAAGAGTCATAGCAGCTTTGGTGTCCCGCCGCAATTGCTTTGCTCTATTTGTAATAGCTACGACGGCTTTGCGATTCCCATCATTCGAACCGCCCGCGCAAGACTCGTTAACACTTTGCTGTGCCCTTATGTGCTTGCGGTGCGCGGACGCGATCCGAAATATGTGCGCGTAGCAGTAGGTCATTAAAATGATCGGAATCCCCATATTTACAGATACGATCGTGACAGTAAAGGACGTATCGTTCGCAAAGTCAGTCGAGCAGATATACTCCGTTTCAATGTATCCAAACTCCGACCAACCGAAAAGTGGCATGATACTGGATAATGTAGACTGTGTCCAAATCCACACCAGAAGGGCGCCGATACGGCACGGCGACATGCGCTCTGCGTATTGAAACGGGAACACGATGGCGAAATAACGATCTAAGGCTATCACTCCTAAAGTGTTAATACTTGCCGTACACGCGAGAATAGCTACAACACCCATGATTCCACATATAATTTCACCAAATACCCATCTGTTATAAACGCAACTTACTGCTATAGTCACCATGGTTAACATGGCGTTCATTAGATCTGCAATGGCTAAGTTCGCAATAAAAATGGACGTCTTGTTGTGAAGATCGCTGTCCCGAACAATCGCCACCAACACAAATAGGTTCCCAGATATGCTCAGAACTATAATTAAGACTATTGTAAATACTGACAGGAAGACTTCTGCAAGAGGTCGGTCATCCACATCCAAAGTATCATTCTCCGTTTTCGACAAAAGTTCAAAGTCCACTCTCCCCATGGCCCTTAGTTGAGTCTGATAATCAGGTATAAGATTCTACATAGACTGAAAAATATTCAACTACAATAATTGGAGCATTGATATCAACAACAAAAACCTTCTGTTTATCTTTTAACCATTGGCTGACTTAGAAGATTATCTAAGAATCCAACACAACATGTAAAGAAAGTCAGTTGGTCTAGTGGTCAGTATCCTGATCTTCCCAACTAATAAGCCCGAGTTCGAACCTTAGGCGCGTCTTTCTGATGATGATAAATGCCGGTCCCAGACGAAAATAATCAGATCAGATCAAATCAGATCTGTTAACAATATTCCATATACAGAACATGCACACAATTCAAACTTATATCCAAAACCGTGGGAAGGCTTTGAATTAGCGGAAAATACGAACGAAAGCTGCTTATTATACATGTATATTAGGAGAAGTGTGTTCTTTCGGAGAACAGTGTTCTTTCGTGAATTTCGTGAGAATGCATGTGCTCTTTCGTCTTAATCGAACAACATGAAGTTGAAAAGTGAACAGGACAACTGTCGATCGAGTCATCTGATAATTATCTTCCCATCTGCGCAACGGCGTCGCTAGAGGGGATGTGGGGGTGTCAACCGAGGATTTTCAAAGTTCCGATATTCGAGCAACAATCACTTTATATTCGGGCAGCGAGGCTCCAGAACATATCCACATATTTGGGCAGCGAATTTCCCATATAATTATTTAACTTCAGCATGCTACTTTTAAGTGTACATTTTCACAACGAAAAGTTTTGTTTTTTTTTAATTGCTCGCTAGCAAAAATTTAGAAATTGGAAAACTGATATTCGGGCAAAAGGCGTCAAGCCGTCCCCTTGCTTAAATGGGCCCGTATATGATCAAGATTTCTACATCTGCAATTTTCTTTTATTGTTATATGTGGGAGGGGGGAGATTAGGGTGCAGCATTTTTGTCGGCAAATTTGGGTGTTACACCCCCCCCCCCCCTCCATTCAAAATGTTCTAGCGACGCCCCTGCATCCGCGTCAAATCAACTTGTCGGATTGCATGTGTCAAACGGCTTTCTTAATTAATATGTAGTTGGTCATAATTTGGATTCTGTTTTTAGTCCATTAGCAAGCATATATCAACACCTGTGTCTTCATTATATGTTCTTTGTATAACTAATGAACCTCTTCTCCAACTTTTCCTGTTACGAAATCAATTAGGTGGCATTTATCCGAACACGAGACACGAGAGGCCAATGCAGAGACTCCTTTTTTTTCTGGTAACTTCAAAACGTGTATCACCTTCCCATCTATTTCGTATACCTTTTTCTTGCGCATCTCCCACCCCCCCCCCCTTTTTTTTCTCTCTTTTTATCTTTTCTCCAATCAAGCTCAGCGGTTTAGGAATGATATCATTTTCTCTGTTTTGTTTTGTTGTTGTTTTTGTTGTTGTAAGTTTTTGCTTTTAGAGGTGTGTCCTCTAAGTACGTATGTACTACGTGACTATATATTTGTCATATTTTTGTTAGAAATATATGTGCATTGTTTTGTTCATTTATTACTTTCTGTACTTGGAAAGCTGAAAATAAGTGTATTTAAATTGAATTGAAAAAAAAAATTAACTTGTTGTTGACATATGTCAAACGGCTATGAAATAAGTTTTTCATTTATTACTTTCATTTTTGTTCATTTATTACTTTCTATACTTGGAAAGCTGAAAATAAGTGTATTTAAATTGAATAGAAAAAAAAATCAACTTGTTGTTGATGACATATGTCAAACGGCTATGAAATAAGTTTTTCATCATAATTATAGATATTTTTTTTAGTCCGTTCAAACACACCTGGTGCTTCGAGGTCAAACGACGTGGTCAACATGATTATGCGAACTCTCCAAACTTTTTCGGCAAAAAGTTCCGCTTTGGCTCAGCGATTATTGTCTTTTTTTCTACTGGATATGAGCTATTTCGCCAATGTGACCTGAATATGAAATCATGGACTTCGGAAAATAGACAAAATGAGGACTATTTGTTGTAAATGTGATCATCAGCGAATGCTCCTCTCATCTCTACCTACACTCTAAAAAATCCCGTCAGATTTGACCCGGAAATCAGTCCGTTGGGGCCCATCCGTTCCGGGTCAAAAATGACCCGGAATAAGGCCCGATGTGACCATTTTGGGTCAGATCTGGTCCTTTCTGTGTCACATCGGACCTTATTCCGGGTCATTTTTGACCGGAACGGAGTGTGGCCCCAACGGACTGATTTCGGGTCAATCTGACCCGGGATTTTTAAGAGTGTAGTCCCATGTATCAGGGGTGTCAATCCGAAAATCGTTTACCCCCTCCCCCCCCCCCCCGAATAAATCTGGAGGTGTAAAATAAAATAGGGAAAAATGATGCAAAACTCGGGAAATGAAACCTGCCAAACAATGAAATACAAAAGGTATTACACGGTCAGACATTTCGCCTCGCGCTCCGCCGGCAAACTGTCTAATTTTCCATGCATCATGTAACCGTGGAGAAGCTGGTAATTAAGAGGCGTTAAAAATTATGAAGGGTACTAATAGGATGTCTTACGCCCCCCCCTCAAAAAAAAAAAATAAATAAATAAATAAATAAATAAATAAATAAAAATAAATAAATAAACAAAATAAATAAATAAATAAAATAAATAAATAAATAAATAAATAAATAAATAAATAAATAAATAAATAAATAAATAAAAATCGAAAAACAGATCGACGCCCCTGCAAACAGCGAAATTCCATCTGCAGGATCGCGCAGTCAAAACTTTCCACGGCGTTCCGTTGGTTATTCAGTGGGTGAGCCAGTGGTTGGCCGAATAATAAAACAAGTAATTGCTTGTAAGTAAAATGTGATCAAACGTAAGCAAAGGTCAAACAATAGCTGAAAAACATATTACATATTAACTTTTTTTGTTACGTTATAGTTAAATGCTATTTTTTTAGAAATTTTCCTAAATACTTTATGTAAATGTGTCTCAGAAATTGCCAGACTATACATGCTATATAGGCAAGCATTTGCATGCAAGTTGTTGCTTCTGATTGCCAGCATTTGCTGCGTTCAGAAACATTTAGATCCAAGCAAAAGCTTAGGAAAGGGAATTGCTAGTTTTATGTATTCGGTCTAATGGGTCAAATACTCCTGCTCATTGTTTATATTTTCCCAGTCCAAATCATGCTTCCTTTTGAACTTATCCTTCAAATGGGAATAAGAGCTTTTGTTCAACATTGCATGTAAATAAGGCTCAGTAAACTATTCTAAATAATAAGAAGAAGAAGAAGAAGAAGAAGAAGAAGAAGAAAGAAAAAAAAAACAGAATATGTATACATGTATCGCAGCGAACAAATACTTGCAATATATGGCAAATAGTATAGATGTTGAATTTTTTCTTGTAAAATTATTGAGCATCTCAATAATAATAATTTATCAACCGGTTAAAACCGACGAAA
Source organism: Heliocidaris tuberculata (assembly GCA_025618425.1). Lineage (NCBI taxonomy): Eukaryota > Metazoa > Echinodermata > Echinoidea > Camarodonta > Echinometridae > Heliocidaris > Heliocidaris tuberculata. The sequence continues at coordinate 23,529,733 of CM046846.1, forward strand.
CAAAAAATGTTTCGCATTTAAGAAAGTCTGATGTGTGTTCCTTTACTCTTTTTTGTTGTCGTTGTTGTTGTTGCTTTTGTGATGGTAATGCCATGTCGAAAATTTAATTCAACTTACCATTTCCGTGAGTCTGTGTGTATGTGTGTGGGAGTGCGTGCGTGGGTGGGTGCGTGTGTAGAATGAGAGAGACTGAAAAAAGAAGGGGGAGAGATAGGGTGATGGGTAGAGATATATTGATGGTAGGGAGAGGGAGGGTGAAAAGGGGAGTGAGAGAGAATGAAAGAAGGTGAACGAGCGACAGAGAGAGCGTCAGAGAGAGACAGAGAGAGACAGAGAGACAGATCGACGGACAGACAGAAACAGAGCGAGAAAGATGAGAAATGAAGTGGGAGAAAACGTGGGATATATTCTAGGTGAGAGAGAGAGAGAGAGAGAGAGAGTAAAAGAAAGAGATAATAAATGAAAACGGAGATAGGAGGAACTAAAAATCCTGGTAATGTGAATGAGCAAGAGAAAGAAAAAGTGTATGGGGTGAATATGGAGAACTAGTGGAGATAATTATGATGTGGTGTCTACGATCGGGGTAACCTCGCTAGTCATAAGGACCGCTATTCATAAGGACCACTAATACATAAGGACCGCTATCCACAACGCGTGACTAAATTAATAGCGGTTTTGTATGAATAGCGGTCCTTCTACATAGCGAGCAAACCATAGACAAATTACCTCGCTATTCATAAGGACTTCCGTTCAAAATGACCACTATTCTAACTATTCATAAGGTCCGCTATTCATAACGCGTGTTAAATGAATAGCGGTTTTCTATGAATAGTGGTCCTTATGAATAGCGAGTGCACCCCCTACGATCATTTTTTTTTTCAATGATCTTTATTAATGATTCCATGAAATACAAATTATACAATCAACATATTCTCTTTGAATGTTTTAACCCTTTCAAGACAATTGACCACATTTTGTGGTTTGGCTCAATAACTTTTGATCCAGAGCTCTAAAAAATATACCAGATGCACGAGTAGAAAGAGCAAAATTTTCTGCACACACTATGACCATTTTTATTGCATGACCATATTGCGTTTGATGCCAGGAATTTTAAAAACAAGAATAAGCTTTGAGATCCTTAAATTGGCAACACATTGAGAGGTTTAAAATCATTGTTTTTCATCAAAATTGGCAATTTCTTTCAACTATTCAACAAATTTCTAACCATGTATATTGTTTTCAAAGACACTACACCTTATTTGAACCACGTAGCACTAACAGAAAAATATTATTGTTGCCAATTTGAAGAACAAAATGTGATCAATTTAGCCCTTAAATAATCCCTGTCCTGAAAGGGTTAACAAAATGAACAAATATAATACTTTATCATCACTTATATAATTATCATGCAAAATATTCTTCCTCTGGACTGTAAAATCAAATCATGCTACCGATCCCATAGTCACAAGCACACACGCCCACACCCTTTGTCACACACGTTCTACCTTCCTTCCTGCGAGCACAATGATAAAGATCATTTTTTTCTTGAGTCGAAGAAAAGGGCAGTCACTCGAAACGAACTCATAAAGTATATCGATAACTTACTGTATGAGACCATTATCTATAGGCTTTGCCTCAGTGATTATTTGTGGGATGTGATGTTGCCTTAAAGATTAACTTGAGTGCAGGGGAGCGTTTCATCAAGTGTCTTGTCAGTGATTTTTACCGACAAATTTGCTCTCACCCAATCAGATGCAAGGATTTCAGTAGCTTATAACAGTTATTGTAAATTGTCAGTGAAAGCAAGTTTCATGAAACGGTGCCCAGGGGAGCGTTTCATCAAGTGTCTTGTCAGTGATTTTTACCGACAAATTTGCTCTCACCCAATCAGATGCAAGGATTTCAGTAGCTTATAACAGTTATTGTAAATTGTCAGTGAAAGCAAGTTTCATGAAACGGTGCCCAGGGGAGCGTTTCATCAAGTGTTTTGTCAATGATTTTTACCGACATATTTGCTCTCAGCCAATCAGATGCAAGGATTTCAGTAGCTTATAACAATTGTCGGTAAAAATCACTGACAAAACACTTGATGAAACGCTCCCCAGGTAATGCGATTATAATGTGAAAGAAACTGTCTGGAAACAACTGGAAAAGGTTGATGATGAAGTACATGATGATGAAGTACATGAGAATGAATGAAAGCTGTGAGTAGTGGCGTATCTAGGTATTCTGGCACCCGGGGAAGATTATCAAATCTGCGCCCCCACCCCCACCCCCATGCCCAAACTCAGATTGATGAGCGTTTTCAATTTAGAAATGATGGCACTACGTAAAAAATTATTTTTGATGCACATAACCCGGGGTTGTTACCCCAAATTTGATGAATTATTGTATAAGCGAGGGAGCAACGCGACCGAACGGCATATCCCTTTTTTTTTCCTTTTCACCCCTCAAGTTAAAATTTCTGATGTATTTTACCCTTAAAACAAAATCCAAGGGAACTCAGCGACCTAGCAAAAAGATTTTTGAAAAAAAATTAACATTCCTATTTTTGGGGCGCAAAATGAATGAAAACCCTAAAGAGGAATTTAGCAAGTCAATTTGCAAGGCAAATTTATGATTTCTTTCCAGTGTTCTATATGCACTTATATCCCATCTGGGGGCGCACAATTTAACAAGCTCCTCCCTTATGCGGGGGTGGGGGGCAAAGCAACTAGAGTCAATTAAAGGTTAAAGGTAAGAGATAGTTTTGGGAAGCTCTCAAAAACTTTTCGTGAGATTTCTTTGATTTTACTTAATAAATAGCAGGGTACTAACATAACTAAGATGCTGTGAAGTTTTTTCCTCCTCAAGTGAAGTATTTATCGAATGAAAGGTGAAAAGTAATAAAAATCTCAGGCCCAAAAAAGAGGGGATATAAATTCAAACAACGGCCACACACATTACGCACATGGGGATTGCCGTGTGTTATAGAATACGCTACACACGGTGCGAAGCGCTGGGTTTATTGTGCGAGGAACCTTCGGGTGGATATGGTCTTAGCGTGAGGCAGTGAAAAGCCGTTACCAAGCGTTTCTTACAGATATTTACACTAAAATTTGTTCGAAGTCGTGAATGGAATGTTAAAATAATCTCGTACATGTGTCTTATGATAAAAGGAGAACAGTATGTGACTATGTTAGATAAGTTTCTTGCCAGTATTTTTTTTTTGCTACCGAGACTGTCTGTGAGCTTTAACACTTTAAAAACGCCATTGGGGGCGCGAAATAGCTAGATCCTGAACATAATTATGCGAGGGAGCAACGCGACCGAGCTTTAGAAAATTTTCGCATTTCAAACCCTATAAAGCACCATTTCTTACGCATTTTGTCCTTGACTGGGGCGCAAATAACCCTCAAAGACCATACATTTTCTTGTATTTATCCCCTTTTCTTTCTCTCTTTTGCGTTTTTTGCGCCCCCCCCCCTTCAAGTGCCGCCCGGGGCACGTGCCCCCTCTGCCCCCCCCCCCCCCGTATATACGCCACTGGCTGTGAGGTTTTGTAATCATCAGAATAAGAAGAAATTGACTCAATTTTGCTGAAAGAGAAATGTACTGTATAATAGAAAGTGGTATATCAGTATCATGGGACTACACAATACACACATTTGGCTGGCAAATTCGGTCCTAACTTTTCAAGCCATTTCTCATCATATTTCGAATATGTGGGCATCGGAAGAGCCATCCTTTTCAGGGAACATTTAACTTATACAATTTATAGAGATATATCTATTTGCTTCAATTTTGCTGTCGGTGGGATGACGTGCTGTTGTCCCCAATATTCAAACTAACGATTTCTTAGACCTTGCAGTGATAATGTTACACACAGATTTTTTTTTTTTTTTTTTATATATATATACAGAATACACTCGTTCATGCAGATCGGCGACAATAATAGAATGAGAAAAGCATACTCCCATCGTGTGTCTGTCACCATTTTTTTTTTTTTCATATTTTTTGAGCAAACATGGATACGTGCTTGCATGCGCTTCAAAAATGCTGAGGAAAGTAATAACATGAATGTATCTGGGCGTTTCGATCAAATATGAAATACACTGAAAGCAATATATAAGGTTTTCATATTATTCTACCTTATTACATACATGATTATGTGCGTTGCTTCCTGTACAGACTGTCAATATTCTGTATTTGACTTACCGTAAAGCTAAAAGGCAATACATGTTTTTTTTTTTAAATGCAATGAGATTTCACTAGCTCCTGAAAACAAACATACAGTACATGAGAACACAGAGAAAGGGGGACAAATATTTACATGAGCGAGCAACAGAGATTAGAATAAAATAAAGAAAAGGAGGTTTATTATCTTCCACGCGGTGAGTTCTTGCCTCTCTTAATGAAAAAGAAATGATGGGTTCAATTTGAAGAAACTCCACCTTTGTCGTATCCCTCTCTTTCAAGTCGAGAGATGCATGAGATGAGATGCGGGAGATGAAAAGTATTAGTCCATTACTCTTTTGCATCAATACGATAAATTTTCATCGACAGTGGGAAAAACTCCAAATATTCTGTGAATTGGGCTGCAAAATTTATCCCAACTATCTTATTTGTTTATTTTTATTGTATTTCATTTCCAGGAATACAATATGACAATAACAGAGAATACAATATGACAATAACAGAGAATACAATATACGAGTACTATATAAATGTCTGCAACACAATAAAGAATTTCGCCTACATACATGACATACCTATAAATTAGACATGTTAGATGGCGTCGTCCTTTCAAAATACGGCATTTCGACGATTTGTTTTTAATAATGTAATGGGGTTATGGGGTCGCTGACAATAATATAGCAACAATCAATCATGATTGTAGGATGTCGAGTAAATTAATCATACACTCATCTTCACCTACGTAGCTATTGTCATGATTCGCATGGTAATTTGAAATTAATTCAATTCAGACTTTTATACATAATAGAGATTTCGATTTCAGTACCATTTTAGAAGACCTGAAAACTTTCGAAATATCAACCTAAGGCGAAATTGAAATATGATCGTGTAATACCTATTGTATTTTATTGTTTGGAAGTTTAATTTCCCGAGTTTTGCATCGTTTTTCCTTATCTTATTGTACACCTCCGGATTTATGGGGGGGGGGGGCAAAATGTGGGAACAATTCCATGATGTAGTACATAATCCAAACATAGTATGCTTTCTATAAGCAATACAAAGGGGTATTTCAAAGTTCCCAACTTCAATATTCAAAATTTCCGTCGGAAAGCGACCTCGCAAAATAATAAGTACAATAAGTACATTTGTATTGAAATATAATTCACTTTACAGCAAAATGCGAAATCTTCTCGTTCGGGGGATCGGGGGAGGGGTGTACTTTCACAGACTCTTCCCTGCTCGATTGCAAAGCTTCCTCGAATATCGCCCCCCCCCCCCCCCCCCCGTCATGACAAGAAGTCACCGCCCCTGATTGATGATAATCATCTACCGAGAATCTTGACATGTGCCGAAAATAGGTGCCGAATGGAGTTATTTATGAGATGCTCAATGGAGGGAATATGCGAATTTTTAAAAAAAACACACAAATTTGAGTATTAATTTCCTTTAAAACAATTAACAGCTGCTCTTTTCTGCCCATATTGTATAATCGTGTCTCCTTTTCCTGTAAAACAATACCCAACAGCTGTCGTTTCCTGCCCAAACTAGTGTACGAACAGTACGACCATATTTGTTTACCATTCACTTTTGTAACCAAAGAGCTCTAACTAAACAATTGCGCAAAAATATCAAAGCAACAGTAACGAACCGCAATATTCTGATCGATAATATTTCCTTTTGTGTCACATGCATTGAATGTGAAGGCTGCAGGGAAGTGGTGAAATTTGCTCCCTGTAATTTCTCACAAATCAAACGTACTTTGCCCACCAAAAATGAAATAAGCAAAATACCTAATGTTTTTCAGATTACCAGTTTTTTGTCACAATATCTCCTATTTGCCGACTCTACAAAACGAATGGTTAAAGGACAGTCAAACATCTTATTCCAACTTCTGCCAGACAATGTAACTATATTTCTTTTTATCCAACCTTCTTACTTTGTTTTCCTGGAACAAAATGCGGATATTTGTATAATATTCTATATTCGAAATGCCAGTAATAAATTCAAGGAAGCTTGACGGGTGTTGACCACATAATGATGTTCAGTTGTCGCTTTCAATGTAAACCAAAATCTGTTTGCAGTCATTTCAAACTACATTTACATGTATATGCATACCTGCAGACGTGGGTCCAGGATTTTGTAAAATTAGGGCAAAGTTCCGAAAAAATTAATATCTGACAAGACATTTTTAAAAGGGTTATCAACGTTTTTTTTTTACTAGCATTTGGGTCGAGATCAGTTGTGGTTTTAAAATACGGAAGGGGCCGGTTGTCCCCCTGAAATTGGCTCGGGTAACTTTATTATGCAATGCACCATTCATGTGTCTTGTGTATAGAAGAAATATTGGTCATGATTGCTACGAAATTCACAGGCAGATAATAATAACAGTCTATATATTATAATATCTCATAATTGCATGGAACTGTTTAATTTTGTATGTAGAATATCGACCATTTCTATAGAGTCGAGGCTGTCAAGCTGATATCTCTGTCAATCTTTCAACCTCCGCCCCTCCCTCCTCTCCCCCCCCCCCTCTCTCTCTCTCTCTCTCTCTCTCTCTCTTTACACTATCCCAGTTTAAAACTCTCTCTCTTTCTCTCTCTCTCTCTCTTTCTCCTTGGTCGATATTTGGTCATTGCGAAGGGCAAAATCATAAACGATCAAGGCTCCCTTAATTGCATTTAATTCAATGTGGCATGCATGTAGATGGAATCTCCCCTCGTCGGTGTTTTCATTACATGAAGGGCCTTATGACTTGTTTTATCCCAGCGCTGTACATAAACAGTACAGTGATAATTAAATCAAATCAGCGAGTGCATAATTCTTAAATATTGAAATGAGCTTCAAATGGTCAGATGTTATTCCGTTAGTGTCCCAGAAGCTGTGATGACCGTGGCACACATGACGTCGTTTTCAGTCTGAGGACTTGGTCAGCGACCTTTGGCGCGCCATGTGAGAGAGTAATTACATGGTACAAAATGTGAATGCAAAACGAACGGTGCAAATATTGCATTGAATCTCTGGCGTGTGTGTGTGTGTGTAATTGGGTTTTTACAGACGTGTATCAATCAGATATGATTATTTACTTCTGTGGGCCGACCTTTAACGTCACCATCCGAAAGACATGACTCAGTTTCGAACCTGAGTCCGCTGAATCAGTTTATAATTTCCACTGTTAGCTGGATTACAGGCGCACGCCACAACGCCCAGTTATGGGCATACGAGCTACTTGCCTTTATAGGCTTGATTAGCGCAAAATGCCGCGCCTAGTGTTCGCCCTTTCGAAACAATTGACCAATGATTTTTGGCTAAATTTTTTTTTTTATTCAGACCCCTAAAAATACCAGATGTAAATAAGCAGAAAGAGCAAAAATTTCTGCACACACTGTGTTTATTTCTGTTGTGTGACCATATTGCGTTTGATGCCAGGAATTTTTAAAAGGAAAATAAACTCTAAAATCCTTAAACTATATGGCAACACATTAAGAGGTTAAAAATCATTCTTTTTTGTCAAAATTGGCAACTTTTGCAACTTTTCGACATAGTTCGTAAAATCATGTATATTGTTTTCAAAGACGGTACATTTTATTAGAACCATGTAGCATTAAAAGAAAAAAAATTTTGTTGCCAATTTGAAGAACAAAATGTGATCAATTTAGCCCTTAAATATTTCCTGTCATGAAAGGGTTCAATAGGTACATAATGCCCGTTGAACACACGAGGCATTATCGAACACGAGCCATCATTCTGAGCGGGGATTACAATGCCTATTGCCAGGCGCGCCGGAAGCAATTCTGGATTGGGGGGGGGGGCAAACAACCCAGGGGGCTCACTATTTTGGAGGGGGAGGGGGCTCATGTCAAAAATTTTCGGAGGTGACCAGAGGTGTACGCAGAATTTTTTTTTGGGGGGGGACAAGACGCGTAAAAATTTTCGAAGAAACTCGAAAGCGAGATAGCGAAGCAACAGAGCTGGTTACGAGCACTGGCGTAAAACACACATATAATCTTTTATTTTGCGAGCGAGCGAAGCGAGCGAGCAAAAAATAACCACTTTTCTAAGTTATATACAATATTTTCATTCCAACTCTTCTTCTTTTTCTTCTTCTTCTTCTTCCTCTCCCTTTTTTTTTTTTTTTTTGGGGGGGGGCTTTTTGGGGGGGCAAAAATGCATTTTGCCCCCCCACTTTTTCGTTTGGGGGGGCGACTGCCCCCCCTGCCCCCTCCCCCCCCCCCCCCCCCGCTTCCGGCGCCTATGCCTATTGCACATGAGGCGTACATTTGCTGACGTAGTACTGCGTCAGCGACTGACACGGCATTTGACCCGTCATGCAAGAGGGACATCGTATACAACGTGAATGCAAAATCAAACAATTCGCCAGTACGTGGTACAAATGACCCTGAAATGACCCCAGTTTGTACGCGCACCCCGCATTTGTTTTGACAATGACAATGACAATGACAATGACAATGATTTTATTTCCCATGTCACCCCTTCCAGGGTATTGGAGAAACAATAATTCACAATCAGTTTGTATACACAAGAACAACTATATACAAATATATACAATATTTACAGTATGTCTGCGTAAAAAAAAAACACCAAAAAAAAAAAAAAAAACACACAACTACAACAAGCGTACAATATTATGCACTGATTTGCACAGACACTTATTCCGTAACGTGGGTGTAATGGAAACTAGAATATTGCCTGGCTATAACAAACAATGTACATGTATAAAATTAATTAAATAAAAGTGTAAGAAGCAATGAAACAAAGCTAAACTACAACAAAACAACCCAAAATATAGTAGGTGCACCTATCAGTATATACATTGTATAAACATATTTGAATATTATATATTGTACAATATCTAAGCATGGAGGGACATTATCCCCTGACAGAATTTCGCTAGATTAGTTAAAACCTTCATATCTTTAGAATTAAACAATTGCTCCATTTTCAATGAACTTGGTCTGTTTCGGAAGCACGGTTTTACAAATCTCTTTCTCATAGCATCTGTTGCCGAGCATTCAAAAATATAATGAAATTCATCCCCAATCTTATTTTGCCTACACAACGTACAAATTCTGTCTTTTCTTGCAATATTAACATATCTACCAGTTTCAACAGGAAGTTTATGATTCGAGCAACGAAATTTCGACAAATGAACTCTATTTGAAAAAGGTAATTTGATAAGGTAATTTTGGTGGACGCTCAGTGGACGCTATGCGACGCTAGAGGTGGACGCGCTACTTGTAAATGTTTATCAATGTTTATGGTGCGCGCATCATGGTGCGTAAGAAAACATACATATTAAGGTATTGTACTCGGTATGGGTACAAGATAATGACCTTTATATGCACATGCGCAAATTGATTTGAAGTACTGGCGCCTAGCCTGCACTAATTGCCTTCATACGCGCGCTCTGGGCCCTGTTTCATAAAACTTGTCATCAATGACAAATTGCAATAAATGTTATAAGCTACTAAAATCCTTGCATCTGATTGGCTGAGAGCAAATTTGTCACTGACAAGACACTTGATGAAACGTCCCCAGATTAGCGTAGGTAATAGCGCAATCAAAATAACGCATCATGTACACAGGGTCATCACTAGTTTTGCGTTGATTGGTGGAAATTTCCGTTTGGCAAAAACTGTTCCTTCAAGCATCAATCGAATGATTTTCATGGAAATCCCATAGGGCCTACCTTTTGTATATTAAAGTCAAACATCAATGAATTCATGATAAAGCCGAATTTAATGCACGCAATAATGTTTTATTCAGCTTTGCGTGCTTGACAATAATATATCAAGACACTGATACAATAACACACAAAATCATGAATGACGTATATTTCATTAATAATATCGTATAATAAGATGCACAGTACAGCAATCGAGGAAAAAATCGAATCTATTATTATCTCTTCAACCTAAAATAAAAATGGGCCATTAGCGCATAAATGAGTAATGATTACAATAATTTTCATGCACTCATATACTTCCAAGTTTCAGCTCAGAGGATTTCACAGTTTAGTCTAAAAGACCTTTACCTTCAACTTTATCTTAAACTCTAACTATCAACCAACTAATCTGCATAGTTTACCTAATCTTCTTTTCAGATGATTACTATTGTGACGCAATAAAGGGCAGCGGTTCACGGCAGTGGTTTATACGTACGTGTAAATGGTGGCAACTGGGGATGAAAAAAGATGTTACTGCGCTTGAAGCTATGGCTTGAAGTAATAAAATTAATATCCTACTCAAGATATACGAAACTGTGAAAAGCATTGGAATTTAAGATAAAGTTGAGTTCTGATCATGCGATTATATTGCGAAAGAAACTGTCTCAAAGCAACTTGGAAAGATTGATCACGTCTACATAAAAAAAATGTTTTATACTGTGAGGTTTTGGAATCATCAAAATGATAAGAAATATTAAAATCTCGCTGAAAGACACATGTACTGCACACATAAATGGGTACATGGGACTGAGCACACAAGTGGCATGAATGTTCAGCCCGAACATTTCAGCTATTTCTCGTCATATTTCGAATATTCAGTTTCAGTTTAAATTTCAGTTTTAGTTTATTGTTTCATATTTCACATTTACAGTGCTTTTACAGTATAAATGGTATAAACGAACATGAAATATATTGTCAGAGAAAATAAAAGATGGTGAGTAACTCACATCTATACGTTTGCATGCAGTATTAATTGAAAAGACTGGGCTAGAACAACAGTGAAATATTGAGGAGCCTAAGGAGAAAGCTACGGTTGTGAAGGTTATAGGCTTCAAAGAATAATAAGATTTATAATAGTCTTTAAAAATTGTGGGAACGAGCAATACATGATACAGCAAAATGAGTCTATAATTAAAATTATTGTGTCGCAGTAATCGAATTCGTATTCAAAGAAATAGTTTTGGATGGTAGCGTCACTTTCATTACAGCAATAATTATAACAATTCATATTATTAGGATAAAATTATAAGCATTTCCTGTACGCCGTGGCAATTTCTGAAGCATACCGAAGTGCTGACATGATTTAGCATTTTTCTCAATATTACCGATGGCTTAACGCAACGCGCTACATGAAAAAAAAAAGACACATAAAACAGAAACCACGTATCCACCAATGTAACGGGATTATGATGTCAGCATTTCGGTATAAATAAATAGAACATTATCAATATGCAGAAGGAAAAAAAAGCCATCTCCGAGCACCCAGGGCATTTGAATTGCTATCCTTTTCAGGGGACATTTTCTAGTATGGTGTTCTTCCAAACTGACATATTAAAAAAGAATGAGAAAGCTCACAAAATATTTTTTTCACCTTCCCCAGAACTCAACCATCACTTTAAAAAAAAAATAGATAAAAAAACCGCGGTAAACTGTAGCCGCTCGGTTTAAGGCATCATTATTTGAATGAGCCTTAGACAATTTTATTACGATTTAACTCAGCCTTAATGTATCACAATGAATAGCTGGATCGAGTCATCGGACCAGCTATAACCAACCACAATTACGCTTGTGAGGAAACTCTTAACACCTGGAATCGAAGCTACAATTAACGCAGTTTTCTGAAAGTTTAAGAATCGATCAAAACGGTCGAATAATTCAATTTTACACAGAGTAATTCAATATCAATGACACACTCCATTATTTACATCAGTGTGTGTGAAACGAGTGAAGACAGAAACTGGTAGTATAATGACATTTGATGATGAATTGAATAAAACCCCTCAAAAAAATTTGGAAACTCAAGTTTGACGGATTACATCTTTCTTATCCTGGCATAATCATCGCTATGTTTATTAACATTACAACGTGCGTATATATTCCTCTTTAAAAATGATACCCCGTTTATTATGATTTTGCAGTCAAACTTGAGTTTCCAAACTTTTTTTGAGGGGTTTATAATTTATGGTCACTGAAATGTGATCTCAAATAATGTTAAATACTTTTGGGTGGTAATGGCTCATAGCCCAAGACTCTGACAGCCCACGAGGCATGTATATATGAAGAGATTAATTCCAAAAGGAGCTAAATCTATTTTTGACCGAAATTGATTTAGAAATTTAGAAATTTAGAAATTTAGGTATCATTCTAAAAGGAATTAAATCCGCAGTGGTCATTTAGGATTTGTTCATTTAACCACATTCCCTAAAGCTATGTAATAAGATTTTTAAGCACATGTTGCAGCTAACAGTCTAAATCATTAGTGCAAAATTTTGACAATATTTAACCGAGTTTTAATATTTTTATGAATATTTTTGGATTTAGCTCCTTTTGGAATGAATGAAACATCGAAATATCCCCGTCTTTAGAAAAGAAATTCTTTTGAAATTTTCTTTCCAAAATTCTCAACAAATAAACATCAGAATAAAAGGAAATGTACTCTGTTAGCAATATAAATGTGTTTCCTGTTGAATTATTTTAATTGTTAAACGTCTTTAATGTGCAGAAATAGATATTCAACTAAGGTTTCATTCCAAAAGGAGTTAAATCCATGGAAATTAGAGTTGTAAAAATTTCTTAAAGATTGAAACTAATTGCTAGATTTTTAAATACATGATTGAATTAATCTAAGACAATAGCCCTACCATATAAAGTAACAGTGGACAAGGGAACGTGGTAAATTTAATAAACCTTCATTTACTCAAAAACGTTAAATGTGGATTTAGCTCCTTTTGGAATGAAACTCTTCATAATTTTGGGCAAGTATTTTGGAATCGCGAACATAAATTGACGTAAAAGTATGATTTTCCTGATATTTTTTTCGGATCCAATTTCTATGATGGCTGTCGGCTTGATATACAGTCAGAAATACGGATGTAACAAATTAGCTTGGACTTGCCCCTATGCTTTAAATATACGAACAACCTTGTATATTATATAAAATGGTGTATTCAGAACAAATCAAAAGAGATAAAATTATATCAACTATATATACCCCCGTTTACTATACTCTACTTGACACGTATGGTATGTTATCACGGGTCCGCTCGCTATTCATAAGAACCGCTATTCATTTAACACGCGCTATGAATAGCGGTCCTTATGAGAAGTTATGAATAGTGGTCCTTATGAATGGATGTCCTTATGAATAGCTAGGAAATTTGTCTATGGTTTGCTCGCTATTCATCAGGACCGCTATTCGTACAAAACCGCTATTCATTTTAGTCACGCGTTATGGATAGCGGTCCTTATGAAAAAGTGGTCCTTATGAATAGCGGTCCTTATGACTAGCGAGGTTACCCCTGTTATCAATATGTGCTCAGATATATGTCATTGCAGGACCTCATCCATCAATACAAATAACTGGATGCAATGCCTCATACTCCGGTCACACCAACGAGACAGACATCAGACAACAGACCAAACGAAAGATCATTATATCCAATGGAAAAAAAAAATTGGTCGGTTTTGAATCGGTGTGGAATGGGTTTAGCTGTATATGTGCATGTATATACCTCAGTCAAACCACCTCCACACCGCCTCCAGGCCGGCCGATTCTTATCTATCCAGGTAATGATTTTTTATTTTTTATTTTTTATTTATTTATTTGTTCGGTCTGCGTTCGTTCTCGTTGGTGTGATTGGGGTATTACACTGTTAAAGGTCAAGTCCTCACTAATATCAAGTTGATTTGAATAAATAGAGTAAAATTAAACAAGCACAACAGTGAAAATTTCAATGAAATCGAATGCAAAATAAGAAAGTTTGAAGTTTTGCATTATTTCATGAAACAGTGATATGCATAACATAATAAAATGAGTGACCCGATGATGTCGCACACTCACTTTTCCTTGTGTATTTTATTACATGAAATTTCAAATATTTCTATTTTTATGGATGTGATAATAAAGAATCTCTCCCTTGTATCAAAATAAGTTACACTCCCTAAGGAGTCAAACCATGTTCTACATTATTGAAGCAAAAAATTGAAATATATGATATTTCATATATTACATAAGGAAAAGTGAGTGTGTGCCATCATCGGTTCACTCATTTGCATACCGCCCATGTTATGCATATCACTGTTTCAAGAAATAATGGAAAACTTCGAAATGCCATAACTATCTTATTTCACATCCGATTTCTATGAAATTTTCACTGTTGTGCTTGTTTAATTTTACTCTGTTTATTGAAATCAACTTGGTATTAGTGTGGACTTTGCCTTTAAGCAGGCACGAAAACAGCAATATTAAACTGTGATCATGAGTTATGCTATTCTCACTAAAACGTGTAATTCAGACAGGGTGTATAATGTACATCAATAGATAGAAATATCGATTCTGAAGATGATAACGAGGCCATCAAAGTGCCTTATGTGCCTTATTGAAGGGATATGTTATTTGCGAATAAAGGTTACCTATACTGGACCGGTAACAGATATTTGTTCAGCTTGAACTACTCTCAAATAATCTAATTTGAACTGCATAAAACAGACTATGATTACAAAGGTTTAAGTGTGGTTACATTAAGACTCTTCAATGGAAAAAAGCTGGGGAAAATGTTTTAGAAATCCCAAATTTCCGAAATAGACTTACATTGCTGAATTCTTCTGTAAAAAAGGGAAATGAAATAAAATAAAAATAAATAACACAATGCTTATCATTACATATATACTTTCATGCATAATACATGTAGCTACAGGTTGAGGCATACAGGCCTAAGTAGATCAGTCTAGAAAAAAAAATCAATGAAACCTTATCGGTAAGCAAGAATTAAAGTTGATTGATAGAGACGAAGGTTCATTAAAGTAAACTAAGATGGAATATAGTGCATAATTACCAAGCTTGGATCCATCACAAGGAGTTTTTGTCCATAATGAACGTATAATTTATCAATGTGGATAATACAGACTTAACCCACATTTCACGACCTCTCTTTGAACATTCACACAGAGGTCGCGTGTAATATACGCGAAGCACGACAAGGAATATATAACGTAGGAATACAAAACAAAACAAAAAAACAAAAAAAAAAAAAAACCGTCCATTGTGATTACGTATTGGTAAGTGTAAATTTATTTTTCTTCTGAAAGTCTCTGACGTGAATGTTGAGAGAAATTAATCTAGTAGGTACAGTCACAGACGGCTCCAGATGGGAAATGGTGCTCACTTTTTTTAAAGAGGGATAGTTGACAACTATCATGACTAGACCTAATGAGGTTTTATGAATAAAGGGCAGGGCAATTATGGTCAACTGAAATGTCCATTTTTCTTTTAAAATAAACTCTCATGGTATATAAAGGGAGACAGTCGTACATTTTGCTAGGTAAGATGCAAAAATATAATTACAGTTATCCTGATACTTTTTGAGAATCCAAATAATCATAGTAAATAGTAAGAGTCGGACACCTAGATTTTCCAATTTATGAGTTTATGGCCTTCTCTTTAATGGTATAGTAAATTTGTGATCAAGAAATCTCTATTGTATCGGTTTAATCCTGAATGTTTCGTGATGTTGTGCTTTTCTTTTGTCGTTGTAACTACCGTAATTCACAATTTCCTCCATAAAATTAAGGACAAAATTTTGAATGGTTAAAATCAAAGTCTCAAATGCACCTCTCTGGCGAGCGAGAAGGGCCTTTGTACATAGGCGGCAAATCACAATCTCTGTGGAGCTCTTTGGGAGCTCTATCATAGCCTACTGTACAGCATACGTATACTGAAATGAGATATACCATAATGTCTACTTTACATCAATACCACCAGCAAGAATTGTTTCAGAGAAAGTACAAGTTTACAATTCTGTGTATCAGATTACAATGTCAATGAAAAGACTATTATGAAAATCACCAACATACAGTGTGAGTCAATAATAAGCAGATAAGGAAACCCATATTCATGACCCAATATCTTAAACACCAAGTGAAATCGCTGAAATGCATTATAATGGTTGGTTAGTTGATAATGTCGATCTCCTGTAATTTAATAGGCTGCTTGACAAAATTCGATCGTGGATGACTGAGCACTGGCTATTTTTTAAAAGCATGTCAAAATCGTCTTTGCCAAAGTTTAGGCTGAATGGTGTTCAGGAGTTACTTTCATAAATAGTGTATGTATAATACGCACTGTGATTGGTTAGATTCGCATCAGGCGACGTGCATAAATTTTGTTATAGTGCACGGTCGTGCACTATAACTTTGATTTTTGCACGGGGAATCCCGTGTTAAATGAATAGGGGATGAGTCATTTGTTTTACTATTGCTATAATTCAATTTTTTTGGAGTTCAGAGTGTTACACATCATTGGAGAGCTAACATTATTTTATAGAGTTCATTTTGTGAGATAAGCAACTTTTGTAGAGTTAGGAAATCAGCAGTAGATCTAGCCTATAAATTTATAGACCTATAGGGCCCGGGCCTAATACACAAAAACACTCTTATAGATCTAGGGGTCTAGTTACTATAACAATTAGACATGTTCTATTTATGCACCATTACTGGACTATATGAACTCCAAATACTAAATTATCCCTCGTGCAGTTCTGTTTCACCGAGGCTGCACTCGGGATAATTTAGTATTTGTCGTGCACATAATCCAGTATAGTGCATGATAGACCATGCACTATTTATATAATAGTGCATTCAACTGGAATGGAGACCATTCAAACAACCTTGGGTTGAACATGTTGACTATCCATTTCATTGAAAACTTGGACACAGACAAATTTTACATGAATCACTAAAAATGCTACTGTTCAGCTGTCCATAGTCGGATTCTACTGATCATGGTGTCAAATTAAAGGAAACATGATAGGCTACAATGTGAGCATCTTGATTAAAGGCCAAGTCCACACTAATATCAAGTTGATTTGAATAAATAGAGTAAAATCAAACAAGTGTAAAAGTGAAAATTTTACTGAAATCGGATGTAAAATAAGAAAGTTACCATGGTTACGGCATTTTGAAGTTTTGCATTATTTCATGAAACAGTGATATGCATATGACATGGGCCGTATGCAAAATGATTGAACCGATGATGTCACACACTCACTTTTCCTTATTATTTTATTATATGAAATTTCAAATATTTCACTTTTTATGGATGTGATAATAAAGGGTAAAATCCTCCACTGAACTACGTATGGGACTGTTCTTCAAAGCCTCTCGCACCGAAGGCCAGAAATTACGTTTTTAAACATTGTTTTAGCATTCCAAATTTCTCCTGGGAAAGGTGGAATTTCGAACTACGGTAGTATCGACATACTTCTTATAATGAGATAGTTGGAGATCACAATATTATTTAGGCAAGACAATGGGCCCTTTCATGGGCCCATAACTACGTCATTATCAAGAAAATGGGTCTCAAATCGTTTAATGGAAGGTGTAGGTGGCCGCCGTGTATTATCCTCGGCTATCACCAATGGGTTCAGCACATCACATTAGCATTATGTTTCAGTATTATAAGATTTTTTCACGCTTTTCCAATTGGGCCGTGAGGGCTCCCAGATCCTTTTAGGTGCCCCAAAATTAACGCAGTATTGACAAAATCTTCTTCTTTTTTTTCCATACATGTACCAGGGAAATATTTCCCTCCATGTACGCATGCGAGAAGGTACGAGGCTGCCTAGCACACGCGCGACATAACTCGGCGAATATTTCGGAAAATATCACGTGACCTGAAACATCCAATGAATAAAAGCCTCACATATCTAGGGGCGTGGCCTGGCGTGTATACGATTGCTCTCGCTCACTGTCCGCAAATTTTAACGATTTGACTGAGAAAAAAAAACACTCCCAGAAAAACTAATTTTTCCACCCCTTCCAGTAATATACAGGACTAGAAATTTTTTACAGAGCCTTCGTGAAATATTGGAGATTCAAATGGTTTAAGAATAATAATTTCCCCAAATTTGATATTTTTCATGATTTCCCCCCTTTTTTCGAGTTCTAGCCCACCGACTTCTGTCTCATTTTGATGTGACAGGTCACATATATCAAAAACAATACAAAGACAAGGGTATTAGGAAGAGTACAAAAATAATTTACACAAACGGATCATTATAGACCTAACATATTCAATGAAACGGAGGGGCATGCTGAGATGCATGCCATTTCGGTCAAATAAATTATAACAATTGGATAAATAGTGGCGAAAAAATAAAAAACGAACCGTTCTTATTCCAGAGAAAAAAAGGTCCCCCATTTTCTTTTACCCTCGGCCCCCCCCCCCTCCCCCCAGTTTTTAATCTTGGTGTCGCTACTCATCTTGGTCGTTAGTTTCATATCGATGCACCAAAGCACTGAAATAGTCACACTTTCATCTTATTAAAGACGCATAATCGTAGGTTCTCCCGCCACAGAACAGGGTTCTTTAACGTGCAAGCCCAATTAAATAAAGTCTCTTTCTTACTAATGTATCAACGTTGGGTTGACTTTCTAAACAGTAAACACAAGTCATTATCGATGCATATCATGTATTTTTCTTCACAAGTTTTTCAAGTACCCGAAGAATTTCCCAGCTCCACCGGCAAACCGACTCCAAACCGACCGATATCTTGGCCCTTCACGGAAACGTATAGGTGTAATCTTTTGTTCGGTCTAATGCCGGTTTATCGTCGATCTCATCGGTGTAACGGAGGTATAAGAATGAATGTTATCGTCTATAGACGCTCTGGATCTGTTCCTACCGGGAATTTGGTCAGCCATCATGTGACTGAGATCGTCCGAAGATATATAGGCCTTTGATTCAGGGACATTAACTCCCGATATGGTCGCTGGCATGTCTGGTTCAACGCGTCGATGCATTCTTCTTTTCCACGACGCTGGTAAGATTTGAGCGAAGGTACGCTTGAAAGCTCCTCGGAAATGTTTGTTCGCAATGCAGTAAATGATAGGGTTGCAGGCGGAATTCAACATGGCGAACCAGGTTGATAGGACGTAGAAGCCCTGAGGAATAGCGGTGCATGATGGGAAGGCGAAGCACAACATCGTAATCGTATGTGGTAGCCAACAGATGAGAAACGTGCCCATGACTATGAGAAGTGTCGTAGCAGCTTTGGTGTCCTGCCGCATTTGCTTTGCTCTCTTTGTAAAAACGACGACGGCTTTGCGATTCCTACCCTTTGGACCGCCCGCGTAGGACTCGTTTACTCTATGTTGTGCCCTCATCTGCTTGCGGTGCGCGGACGCGATTCGAAATATATGCGCGTAGCAGTAGGTCATTAATGTTATCGGAACCCCCATGTTTACCAGTACGATAGTGACAGTAAACGACATATCAGTAGACCAGTCAGCCGAGCAGAGATACTCCGATTCAATGTAAACGAACTCCGACCAACCAAACACTGGCATGAGACTGAAGAATAGCGATTGTGACCAAATCCACACCAGAAGGACGCCGATACGGCAAGCCGACATGCGCTCTGAATAATGGAATGGGTACACGATGGCGAAATACCGATCAATGGCTATTGCTCCTAAAGTGTTAATACTTGCCGTGCAAACTAAAATGACTACAGCACCGATAATTGCACAAATGACTTCACCAAATATCCATTTGTCTAAGATACAACTTACTAAAATAGTCGTCATGTTTAGAATGGCGTTCATTAGATCTGCAATGGCTAAGTTCGCAATAAAGATGGACGTCTTGTTGTGAAGAACGCTGTCCCGAACAATCGCCACCAACACAAATAGGTTCCCAGATATGCTCAGAACTATAATTAAGGCCATTGAAAATGACGACAGGACCTTCTCTGCCAAAGATCTACCATCCATAGCCAAAACATCATTCTCTGTCTGAAAGCTTTCCGATGATGTATTCCACAAAAGTTCAAAGTCCACGCTCCCCATGGCCGCTAGTTGATTCTGATAGTCAGGTAAAAGAGTCTACTTGGACTGATCTTTCAGTTGCAGTAGGAGCTTTAGTGTAAAATCATGAATTTAAAAAAAATCACGGTATTCTTTTAATAACTGATTAAACCAGGAGATTATCTATGAGTGCCACACAAAAGAAAAAGAATATCAGATGGCCTAGTGGTAAGTTCCCTGGTCTTCCACATTTTAATACTGACCAGAGTTCGAACCCGAGTCTCGTTTTTCAGGTAGTGATTTTAGGTGCCGGTCCTAGACGTTAATACTCAGATCTCACGTCTGTAAACATTCAAGCCATCAGTTTATTTGGAAAAGTGTGTGTGTGTGTGTGTTTTTTTTTTCCGTAGAAGTTCGTGAGAATACATGTGCTCTTTCGTGGTATTCGAACAACATGGAGTTGAAAAGCCAACGGAACAATCTATTTAATAATCAAATCACCTTAAACTCAACTCTCCATCCGCGTCGAACTGACTTGTCGGATGGCATGTGCCAAACGACATTTTAATGAGTGGGATATAAGTTTGTCATCACCTTGCTTCTGTTTACAGTCGATTAGTAATCATAATTTTATATCAATACATGTGTCCTTCATTACACGTTCTCTATGTTACTAATGAACCTCTTGTCCAACTTTCCCGTTTAAGTCAATTAGATGGCATTTATTGGAACACGTGAGGAGAAAAGCACGTGGACTCTTCAAGCTTGATTCAATTAACTTCTTTATTTTTCCAGGTAAATGCAAAATGTTTATCACCTTAGTTGTTATCATGTCAGATCCGGTAACGAGTAAAGATTCATGCTGAAAGTTGAGGTGCTGTGGTTGTGCGATTTGCCCCTTAGGCTAACTGGCGTTCGGTCAATACACGGGGCGGCAATCCTTTTTGTCAAAATACATTTGGGGGTGATCTTCCATGGGGTCCTATACAGAATAGCTTTTAGAAGAAACAAACAAAATGTGCATCAATTCAATTCACACAAGCAGGGTGAAACTTGCTTGTTCTTCTTCCACTACCGCCAATGTTAATTTGAGATGACTTGCGAAACGGCACCTCAATCAATAAGTGACACCTTTTAAACAGTTTGTTAAAAATCACCAATGTCTTTGAAAAATAAGAGAAAGTTATGACGATAGATAGCGTTGAGGAAAATTCCAAAGCGCATATAGGGCCTACACATATATCCTTTCCCGGGTCCTAAGTGTAGCCTTGTGCAGTTCAGCTGGTATAATGATCCAGATGTTAAAATCGCGAATGTCGACAAAAGTGATAGATAGCGTTGAGGTTGTTACAAAACGCACAGGCATGCACAGACATCATGTTAGAAGTTCAAAATAAAAGCTCAGTGCTAGTACAATGTTCCAGATAGGATTACAACACCATGTTGAGAAAAGAGAGCATTCTTGCAGGTCTCATCGAGCAATAATGACTGTGACATGGAGTACTTCTTGAAAGAAATCCACGCTGGGTTATCTTGTCCTCTCAGCTGGAAAGCTGTCACGCTGTCAAGGTGATCCCTAAAACCAATATTGTCTTCCCCTGATGAACAGTTTCTAGCAAAATTGACGTTGATCCGACATGGTTCACTCCGAATGCTACATAATTGATGTTCCACTTATGATGGGGTTGTGTGGTCCAGCTATATCCTCCACTGAATCGACACTGTTATGAATAATTTTTTTTAAAAGGGGTGAAGTGAAATTCTCATTGCTTTGAATATTCATTTAGCTATGAGCAATAGTTCAAACAGCGAAATTCCATCTGAAGGATTGCACAGTCAAAACTTTCTACCGCGTTTCGTTAGTTGTACAATAGGGATATGAGTGGTTGGCCAAATACATTAAACTATAGCAATTGCTTTGAAGTAAAAGGTCTTCAGACGGAAGCAAAAGCCCGGCAATAGCCCCCAAATAAAACACATAAACATTTTGCATGCTTTGACTCTGCTTTTGCCTACAGATAAAGGTATTTTAACCAACAAAAAAAAAATAGAAATAAGCATATGCCCATTTAAAATAAATTTGTTTAAGCAATTACTAGTCTGTTGAAGCATTTGTATGCAGGAAACAAGTCGGTGCTTTTGATTTTGATAGAACTGGGTGAAATGTTTCGAAAAGGAATTGCTCGTTTTATGAGTTCAGCATAATTGGTCAGATGTTAAAAGTAGATACTTACCTACTGCAATCTCTCGATTATTTTTTTTAAATTTCCGTACAAATCACGCTCCCTTGCAACCTTACTCTTCATATACGAATAACAACTTTTGTTCAACAATGAATGCAAAAAAGGGCACAGTATAAATAAAATTTTTATACATTTCATAAAAAACACAGAATATATAAATTTTATATAAATGCGTAAAAATATTTCAAATTTATATCAAATATTATCGACGTGAAATTTCTTCTTTTAAAATTAGTGAGCTCGCCAAAAATGGTACGAGGCAATTTCGACTGACAATTCTTTCTTACAACAGTGTACAAGACGCTAAATATAGGCCACCATTTCATTCTTAATTATCATATTAGATCATACGCAGGCTGTATATCGATCAATAATCACTAATAAGAGGCGTTTTCTTCTCGAAATCTTCCCGCTCAAAATATTTCTGGCGCCTTCTCTTTGTTGGGCAGTAATCGAAGTAGCGTTCCTTGGCGACAACGGAAATTTTTGTTTACTCAAACAGCCCGGCGTACTTGCAGTTGACAAGAAAATGAGATGGGTTTGAGTTGAACGCACGAATAACACGCGTCGACCAATACCTGACCGAGACAGAGTAGTCACACTCCAAATCTTTAGTTGTCCTTGCTATATTTCAAATAATATAATAATGATATATAATATATATATATATATATATATATATATATATATGCAGCAATGGAAATACCCACATGAGAGTCGACCCGGGATAGGGCCCCCCCCCCCCCCCCCCCCCGGGTAGACCAACCCCGGGTCGATTAGAGAACTTAAGCATTTTACGTATGTTTTTGGCCATTTAGTCAACCCAGGGTAGATAACACTTCCAAGTATTTATATCTCAGGTGTCCCAGATGTTTTAATTTATTATCAACCCAGAGTAGTATTTGTGGCCATTTAGTCCACCTAGAGTAGATAAGAATCCCAACTGCCTATATCACAATCATCCTAGACACTACTTTATTGTCAACCCAGAGTTGTCTTTGTGTCCATTAAGTCAACCCAGGGTAGATAACAATTCCTACTCTCTATATTGTTTTGTCAGTTTTCGTCAGTTGTGGGGATCCAACCGAGCACCGTTAAAGTAAATGACACCTGAATTTATCAGAAAATAGCATGTAATGTATAAAAACCAAACCTTTAGGACATTTGTCAGGGCCTAGACAAGTCATTATGTGGGGAATAGACATTGAAGTAAAAAAAAAAACTCATCTCAAAGTCCATGGTGTACTAAAACTTTTGACCAGCACAGTGACCGTTATATACAAGTGTAAGGAAATAAAATATACAACTGTACAGCTTTGGCAACTCTCGTGGAAGTAAATACAATTGTGAGAAATGAGAATGAGAGAATAATGGTTGCGTAGCTGTCCTCCTTTTTGACATTTTTGCCAAGATCGAAAAAATGTCTTCGCCGGGAATCGAACTCGGGTTACTGGCTTAGAACGCCAATGCCCTAACCACTAGACCACGGAGACGGGCCAGTGGTTTCGGAGACACCAGATTCAATTGACCGACATATTGACAAATCTTCAACCTCATTAATTACTTCCTTTCAAAAGGGAGGACAGCTCTGGGAAACTTTGATTTAAGCTACGCAACTATTATTCTATCATTTTCATTTCTCATAATTGTATTTATTTCCACGGGAGTTGCCAAAGCTGTTGTATATGTTATTTCCTTATCCTTTTTATATAATTATTCCAACATGTACATGTATCTCAAAGCTTGCGCTTGGGTCCAGCTGAGACATGCGGCTTGTCATTGTTCAAAACTCACCTGCCCCGAGAAACAAAATAATACAGCCCGATATTCGTGTACGACCTCCCTTCGTGCAATACTTTTTATATATTTGATAATTCTGTTTCCACAATTTAAATTTCGTTATATATAAATATATTATATTTATATGTATTTCTTTGCTACCCATCTTGCTTTAACATGTGTTTCTTGTAGTATTTATATTTTTTTCGATATTTTTATCAAGGATTTAGCCCAGTACTCGTTTTTAAAAAACTTTTGCTGTATTCCCTGACATATCTGGGTTTTTAAATCTTGTCTAAGAAAACACAAATACAAATACAAATATCGTTTCAACTGATTCTCCGTACATCTCACTTGAAAATGATGAGACTCTTCAAAAAGAAGGATAGCATTAAAGATAATTGATAAAAATGACGTTCACGAGATCATGATGATATAAGCATTCCAGTAGTGGGCGCTATCTACATCGCGCTATATGCCATCTTGATTTCTTTGAACAATTTTGAAAGCAGAAAGATATCATGATGATTATTTTATAGAACGTTTAATCTGTTTTCTTCAACATTTCTACTGGAATGCAAATTTAAGGGTATGGGGATAGGTCATTTTATTTACCACATAGCCTACACATTGGCCTCAATGGTAATTACAGTCTTGCCAAACTGTCATATCTTTTTGCATATTTGTCAGACATGGGATGTAGAATAATCAGAATCAGTCTGTAACGAATGAAAAGATCACTGATTTTATTTTATTTTGATTCCATTGCCACGTTTAATTATTCGTGGTACATATTTGAATCTACAAATATATGAGGTTCCCTGCCGGAAAGAACACAGTGTCCCATAGTGTGTTCACAGTGTGTTCACAGTGTGTTCACAGTGTGTTCACATAGTGGACTCTGTAAAGATGTGCCTGATTCACAAGTTAAAACGCTCGAATTAAACAATGTGAAGATGATTTCTCACGGTGGACACCTCCACAGTGTGGTTTTCCACAAAG
>CM046846.1:23559701-23614701 GCA_025618425.1 Heliocidaris tuberculata
AAGTAGATAGATAAACAAATGAAGAAGTAGATAGATAACTGAATAAATGAATAAATAAACAAATAAATAAGTAAGGTAAATAAATGAAAAAGTTAAATAAATGATAATATAAATTAATAATAAAAAATGACATATAAGAAGAAATTGGTAGAACGCTTCATATTGAGAATTATATATACCGTATGCTGTTACGAAAGTACTTTTCTTCAAAAAATTTGGTCCATTATGTATTTGTCTGTATTGCTATTTTCACTTTACTACTACTCTAGGGATATTTCTTTCTCTATGTCTCTATGTTCCGCTTTATAATAGTAAAATATAAGTAATTCAATCATTATGTTAAAATGTCATTATTTTGAATGATAACGGATAAAGTATCATCAAAAAAATGTAAGTTTCATACGATATTCTGCGATGGCAAAACATCCCTTTTCTCTCTCTCTCTCTCTCTCTCTCTCTCTCTCTCTCTTGATATTTATACTGTTTTTACAAGTGACTCTTGCCAGTGTTCACCAATATTTGTTTTTCACTTCGGTTTAACTTGCATTATGTTTCAAATAATGCTTATTGCAACGTGCAAATTTGTTTAATTCCTCATTATATTTCCTATATGATGTCTCGTTATTCTTTAATAATGAAGCTTGCACACTTAAGTTAGGACTATTGATTCGAACATTCAGTGTCATGATGGTTTTTATGTATTGTATCTTATGTTCTGTGTATGAGGGAGCTGAATATTTAAAGTAATGGCAATCGTAATTTGATTTGACTTTTCAGCTCCCAGCTGCCACATTTTGGGGAAAACATGTTATTTCATGCTGATTTCATGAACGTAAGGAGTACAAATTTGTCTGTTTTTTTTTTTAAATTCTCTCTCTCTCTCTCTCTCTCTCTCTCTCTCTCTCTCTACCTACCTACCTACCTACCTACCTACCTACCTATCTTTCTATCTATCTCCCCCACTCTCTCTCTACCTACCTACCTACCTTTCTATCTATCTCCTCCACTCTCTCTCTCTCTCTCTCTCTACCTACCTACCTATCTTTCTATATATCTCCCCCACTCTCTCTCTCTCTCTCTCTCTCTCTCTCTCTCTCTCTCTCTACCTACCTACCTATCTTTCTATCTCCCCCACTCTCTCTCTACCTATCTACCTACCTTTCTGTCTATCTCCCCCACTCTCTCTCTCTCTCTCTCTCTCTACCTACCTACCTATCTTTCTATCTATCTCCCCCCCCCCTCTCTCTCTCTCTACCTATACCTACCTATCTTTCTATCTATCTCCCCCACTCTCTCTCTCTCTCTCTACCTACCTACCTACCTATCTTTCTATCTATCTCCCCCACTCTCTCTCTCTCTCTCTCTCTACCTACCTACCTACCTATCTTTCTATCTATCTCCCCCCTCCCACTCTCTCTCTCTTTCTCTCTCTCTACCTACCTACCTACCTACCTATCTTTCTATCTATCTATCTACCCCACTCTCTCTCTCTCTCTCTCCCCCTATCTCTCCGTCTTTCTCTATCCCCCTCTCTATCTCATCCATAAAATTGATGAAGATTTTTCCTAGTTTTCATCTTCACTTCTTCTTAGTGTTCTTTTAATTTCATTGGTTCTCTTTTATCACTGTGGAAACGCAATAGAAAAGTACATATTATATTTCTTAAATCACAATAAAATCCTGAATTCAATATAGGTCTACTAATGAATTATTTATTTCGCCCATAAAGTGTCACACAAGCACAATCAACATAGAAAACATGGTATTACATGTAAATCTTAAGATTACTAACTAAATCATGGGTGGTAACTTTAGGATGTCACATGCTGGTCAGAGATTACATGAGTAATTAAATCATTATCACTTCGAGGTAACATCACCCATCCGAATAAGGTCTAGAGAAATGGCCTTCATGTAATCATCGATGAAAATATATTTCATGAGCTCATTTCGCGTGACGGCACTTTCCTTCTACTGGAAACAACATCAGCGTCTTTACCATTGTGATCACAGCAGGAACTGGGGATTTCTTTCTTTTTTTCATGGTGGTGGTGGGGGGGGGGGGGCGGGGGGTAGTCGCCATATTTTCCACCAATCCTTTATAATTCTCTCTCTATCTCCCTCATTCATAAAACATGCCTATAGTTCCTTCGCTTTAATCTCCGTCTGAATGCATCATCTATTTATCATCATCATGTCTAGTTGATCAATTATGAGCATTTTGTTTTTGTTTTTGTTTATGTTTTGAATGCTATACTCACGATATATAGTTCTGTGTTTTGTTATGTTACTGTCATTATTGGTATTGATTATCGATGTTATATTTGAAAAAAATATAGATGGATATGTCAATGAAGTTCAGTGAATAAATACATACACACATATCCTACTATGATCTCCCTTTTCTCATCTCCCCTCTCCCTCTCCCTCTCTCTCTCTCTCTCCCTCCCTCTCTCTCTCTCACCTTCTCTATACATGTATTTCTCTCTTTTAATATCCCGACTTTACTTTCCTTTAACTTAAATGTCCTTCTCTTCGCTCTGTATCAATTTCTCTACAAAAGTCACGCACCATATCCATGTGCCATTAGTCAATGCAAGTGCACAAAAGGACAAATGAAAAAGCTCTCTGTTTCTCAATTTTATTGTAGTGTTATATTTACACTCACAAACGAGGAAGTAATCCCACTTGAAGTAACTTATTTCTGAATAAGTCTTCATAATCATTGATTAAAAAAATATACATGAATTCTTAACTGGCCTTCTTTAAAAAAAAAAAAGTTTCTTTTCCTTAAACATTCTGAAAAGCATTTCAATATCATAGCACAAACAGCTCAATCAATTGTATTCTCAATATTCATACTGAAAACTTGGCCAAAGATTTTTCTTTTCTAAAAACTAAAAGAATCACATAAAATTAAAATTGAATTAAAAACTTATGAGAGTATAATTTTGGTCTGATAATTTGGCTTCAGAAAAAAAAGTACTACAGAACGATGAACAAAACGACAAGTGTATCTAAAATTCTATAATAGTTGGAAAGGTACAATGTATCATAACATAAATTTTTGTAAAATTCAATTCTGATAGATAATAGTATAATATTCTTTAGAAAAGAAAATGAAAAGAAGCCAAAACAAATATAATCATGATTTAACAGCAGCAGCAGCAATGAAAGCCAACATGTTTTCAATCAATGTCAACTAAATCATTTGAAATACACAATCTTTAATAAATCGTTCATGGCCTCTGTACTTACCACACAGCATTCTCAATACGATTTAAGACAAACATACATGTACAGTCACTCATCATTTCATCCAATGAATTGCATAATGTGCCAAGAGAGAGAAAAGAAAACTACAACACTTAAGGATAAAGTTGAGTTCTGGTCATCAGACTGATTTGTGAAGTAAACTGTCTCAAAGCCATTGGGAAAGGGTGATTATATAGCACATAAGAATTGGTGTATGCTGTGAGGTTTTGGAATCACCAAAATGATAAGAAATTGACTCAGTCCTGCTGAGAGTCACATGCACTGCACACAGAAATGGGTATATGGGACTACACACAAATGTTTGGCCTGAACATTTAAGCCGTTTCTCGTCATATTTTGAATGTGGGAGCATTTGAAGAGAAATCCCTTTTAGGGGACATATATACTATCATAATCTTCCAAACTACCATAAAAAGAATGAGAAAGCTCACAAATTAGCTTCCCTTTAACATATGCCAGGTATACGATTTCTAACAGGTAAGCATATGTTCCATTGATGACCATACATTTGCCAGGGCGATCTTTGCTCCAGGCTTTATTTCGTCAAAGAAAATAGGGTCAGTGTTGCAATCGGATTTTTATCTAAAGCCCCGTTTTAATAGACCGCGTCCGGACGGAGTCGGGACTGATGCCGGGTTAAAAAAGCAGGGGCAGCAGGTGATAAAACCACGGGTGGTCCACCCTGGCGCGCCGTCTTAATAGACGTTCGCTGAAAACCTAACCGGGTAGGTTCCCTTAGTAACGTATAGAACTGCATGACTTCCTGTCGCGTGCGCAGGAGATTCAAAACGCGGGGAATGTGATATTTCACGAGAATCGAGTCATTGCGCAATGTCGAGCTGTCCGGTCAGAAACTACCCCGAGAGCGGCTTAACAGAACGGCTGTCCGGAATTAGCAGGGGTAGAGTCGTGATTTTACCCTCGTTGGACCTAGTCAAATTTTGGCAAAATTATACCGGGTAGATTCCGGTCAACACCTCAGTAGGAGCGGCTTAACAGGAAGGGGTAAAGAAATCTAACCCGGTATCAACCCGGTCGAGGCGTTTTAAAAAGTGTCTGTTAAGACAGGGCTTTAGCTTCAATGTAAGGGTTATGGTTTATCCAGGGAAGTGTAGTTACACTTCCCTGGTTTATCATAGTGTTTGGTCCAGCGTTGCAGATAGGATTTCATTGCGTGTATCCAGCGTTGCAGATAAGATTTCATTTTGTGCAGGAAAATGTTCATAGAGCAATAATAACAGGACCGTACATCTATTTATAGTTTTTTCGTCCAATAAAAGGATCTACACATATATAATCTATAGAACTTGTGTTTAAAAACATATGAGGTGAATAAGCAAAAATATTAAAAGAATATATGTATTTGTACAAATGAAGATAGTTTCAAACTTTCTCTTTAAAAAATACTATCACCGGCACATATTTCATATTTTTACAATCTTGTCAATAATCATTATTCCTTTTTTAGGTATTTCTTTAAAAATAAACTGTACTTGCTTATGTATACCCAAAGATAAGGACAAAATTTCAACAATAACAAAAAATGGAAGATTCCAAAATCATTATCTATTATTTTATACTAGTAGAACTTTAAGAAGTACATTTTCAATATATATTTCTAGTTCTAAACCCAGATTGAAATTAGATACATCAACACTAATATTATCCCCACCATCGAAGAAAAAAAAAATGGAACAGGCAACATCTTCTTTTTTTGTGAATAGGAATAACCTCATATATAAAAAGATTAAGAAAGGCCTTTTGCCAAAAAATATATTGAAAAGGAACATGGCACCCGACGAGATATGAATACACACAAATGCTTTCAACACAAAGAACAAAATGAAGCAAATCAGATCTGAAGAAATAAATTAAACAAAAATCTACATTCATTTCCTTACATTTCGTGAAATATAGAGAACAAGAACGGTTGCTATAAATAAGTCTGAATGATACATTTAGGTTGTCATCATAAGGCATGGACATACAGAAATATACAGAAAATATATATATTTGCCACATGATTAGGGTTCTAATGTTACTACAGCCATCCATTATCTATATGTGACTGTTCCAGGGACAAGATATTCTAGCATAGATAATTTGCCACTCAGAAACTATGCCATGTTGCACTGGTGAATCAAGGTGAGGGGGTCATGACCATCTTCTGGGGGGAGGGGGGACATGAAAAAACAATGCTTTTAGGGGTAAAAACACCCTGCAGTCCCCCCTTTTTGGTGGTCCTTGGAAGGGTCTGGAAAACACAAAAAATTGTGTTTGTGGGGGGAAAACTATTGTTAGGAAGAATCTGCCCCCCCCCCCCCCTTAACAATCCTCGATCCACCCCTGCATATGGTTTACATCATCCCTTAGTGGAACAGCTTTGGCCAAGTTATAAGATCATGGCTCTCATGTACTACTTTCCTGAGTATCCCCTGCATTTGGATTAGCATCCCCACCTCCTGCAGGATTCTCTGCAGGGGTTTGTTCAGGTACAGCCTTTGGTTGCGATTCTTCACTTTCCATGCTTTTGAGTGCTGGAGGAGGAGTCAACTTCTCAAAGATACCCGGGGACGACGACTGAACACTGTTTTCTTCCTTGTCTAGACTGGTTGTTGATAAGGGGGCTTCCACCTCCAGGACAGGGGGCTCTGCAGACGTTTCTTCTGACCCTCGGAGGGTAGCCACAGCTTCACTCAGCGGCAATTTTTTAGGGACTTGTCCATCATCTGCAGGGGTTTGTACTGGTGGATCAGATGCAACAGCTGTGTCACCTGATCCAGAAGGAATCACTGTAGTTGCTCCCATTTCAGGAGGAGCTTGCTCTTCTGTACCAGTTGGTATCGTATTCTCAGAAGGTACAGCATCAACTGTTTCTGCATCTCCAGTGGATGCTTTTGTCAGTGCAACCTCTACAGGCATCTGAGCTGGTGCTGAATCAGTTATCTCAGTTGGCACGGTATCTGATGCAGCAGTTTCTGTCTCCATCTTCTCTGGAGAAATTTCCTCCAAGAATGGCACAGGTGAAGACTTTGCCCTCAAGGCATCAAAAGACGATTTCATTTCCTCCTGCCTAAGTTGCTCTTTCTCGATTAGTGTTTTGGGAACTCCACTGTCTGCTCCCACTTCCTGCTTTTCTTGCGTAGCTGTCTGCAATTCCCCATCAACTGGTTCTGATTTTATACCCTCCATCGATTGTTCAATCTTGATTTGAGTTCCACTGCTACTACTGACTGTTGCTGACAATTCTGCAGATGGTGCAGTTTCCATAGGCTCTTCTGGCTCTAACTTCACCTTCACCAGGACAGCAGTCTTTGATGCGTCTTCACCATTATCGCCTCCAGGTACAGGGTTGGCTTCCATCTTTGGTTCAGCTTTGATGGTAGTAGCTGCCGTTTTCTCATCTGTACCCTTGACAGCATCCCAGCTCTCCTTGCCTGGAGCAATGAATGAAGGCTTGGAGGAGCTAAAGCTGGCACCAGGACTGACTGGAGTACCACTGAAGGAGTTCCTGGTCCGTACAAGTGGGGGGCTCAGCAGGTCATCAGTAGGTGTCTCAAGGAATCCGGATGTCTGCAAGGTAACATAACACAATGTTGAAAATCACAACAGTTTCTCATAGATTTGATACATGTATCAATCATAGTACATCGAAACCTGTCCATAAAGACCGCTCAAGGGAGACACGAAAAGTGGTCCTTATGAGCAGGTGGTCTTTATGTGCAGGTTGTTTTAATACATATTTCAATGGGAAACAATTTTCAAGGGAAACAAAAATTGTGGTCTTTATAGACAGGTGGTCTTTCTATACAGGTGGTCGCTAAAGCAGGTTTGACTGTATCTATCAACTCTCTAGTAGCTTATCATCAAGCAATAAAAAGATCTGGTATCATTGCTTGATTGGTAAACCAAATGTGGAAAATCAATGGAACACTGTACATGCAATTACACAGATTCACTAAATAAGCCATCTGAAGACAGGCATGTCATTTATTGAGGTATCCAGCTTCATTCAATTTCGGCATTGGGATTTCTAAAATGCTACAAAATGTTGAATTATTATCATTATCATCAGTCTGACAAAAGATCTTCTATTACATTATTCCTATGCATGGAATGTTTCTGCTCCAAGGTATGGGTCATATGAATGGAGTACAACACTTTGTATCCTTAGAATTCTCTCTATCGCATATAGCTCTCCGAATCCGAACGCATGCGGCGCTCTAATTTTGGGGCATGTGATTGCTGGCAACTGAGCTTCCGGGTCCGGCCGGAGCGTCATTGACAATGTGTTAGAAGACGTGGTCAGCCTAGCAAAAACTCCCTTTTGTTCCTAATCTAGCAAATAATCGTGTTTTTATACAGTTGATATTTAAATGGGATTCTTCTGTGAAGCCACCCAATGTGGGATGTTGAGCCGAAGATGCAAAACGTGTTTTCAGCAGAACAATCACGCATGAAAAAAGCAAGGAAATATCAGTGTATGCTTACTATAGCTATAGACTGGAACCGGAAATATATGTGCCAACATCATTGTCCCCGATATCGGCATTGGGAGCTGATATCGGCTGATATCGGCTGATATCGGCTATATGCAATAGGGAGAATCGTTTACAAATGGTACAGAGAACAAAACTGATACTCACATCCTTTACATCATCATAGCAGGTTTGGTGGTAAGTCTGAAATATGAAAAATAAAAAGAGAGAAATACATAATGGTAGTTGCCATCAATTATCATGTCACAAGAAAAACAAAACCAAAAAACAGTCTCATAAAAGGGAAATCCAACCTTCATGGAAGGTCATTGTGAAAGAAAACAGAAAAGTCAGAGAAGTAGACTGGTGAAAGTTTGAACGAAATCGGACAAGCAATAAGAAAGTTAAGAATTTGGACAGTTGTAAATCACTATGCATATCAGCATTTAAAATTAGCGGAATCTGCATGGTCACTGTAATGTAGCAGCGGACAACTCTCATATTTGCTCCAACACTCAAAATTACTAAAATATCAATTCTTTTACTTTCTGGAAGACCTATAACAATAAGCTATCTACACTATATTTTGAATACTGCCCCGAGGGAAAAGGTGCTTAGGAGAAAACCAAAATTTAAAGACATTTTAGTGTACCAGGAATACGTTAAAATAAATTCATTAAATTACCAATTTGAGATTCCCATAGATGTAGTGATCTCATTTTACAAACATTCACAACTTTTCTTTATCCTTTGTCCGATTTCTTTAAAGCTTTAACCTTCCTGTTTCTTTTATTTTTCTGCTTTCACACAAATCAACTTGGTTGGATTGCCCATTAAAGAGAGAGAAAGGACAAGGGAAAACAAAGCTTGATAGCAAGTCGCTCTGAATGAAAGCAGAAGCGTTGGACAAACTGGGGAGCGTTTCATCAAGCGTTTTGTCAGTGATTTTTACCGACAACTGTTATAAGCTACTGAAATCCTTGCATCTGATTGGCTGACAGCAAATTTGTCAGTAAAAATCACTGACAAAACACTTGATGAAACGCTCCCCAGATCTTTGAAAGTTTGAACAAAATCAGATAAACAATTAAAACAATATGAATACGTGAAATTTGAATCGCTATACATATAGGATATTTAACTAGGCAAATCGCTAATAATATTGTGAAATATTGTCACTATATCAGACAACTATCCAACTTACTCCTACCCACAAAATTTTTATCAAAAATTTGACTGATGAGCAGGATCTCTTTTCACTGGAAGACATCAATAGTGTACATTAAGTACAGCCCATGGCAATTGTTACTGAAAATTCTAACAGAAATTTATATTTCAGCGTAAAACAGACAAGAGAGTAGCCATTAATCATGACACAGATGGATAACCAATTCACCAATTTGAAATTCACACAGATTTAGAGATAAAACAGATTTTCAAGAGCTAACTATTAACCTCTCTCCTTAAAATCCTATGATCCATCTGTCTATTATTCTGATAACACTTACCTTTCCATCAACTCGGACGGCATTGCGGAAATGCCATTCCTCAGTCTCCTCGTTGAAAAACTGCTCAAAGTTATCTCTGCATATCTTACAGATCTGTAAGGTATAGAACAAAGCAAAAGACAACTGGTGTGAAGATCAGAAGTTCAGCTTTTTTACTTGACAAAGTGATATGACTAACTACGATAACTACGACAATGCAACTTCTTTTCTGTTTTTCGTATTTATTCTATTGTATGACATACATTGTATGCAGTCATATTGGGGGCACCTCTTTCTACGAGATTCATGTACATTAGTAATTTGGGAGACATCTTAATATTTCCTATTTTTTCAAGTTTGACATTCACAAAACAGGGCACAGTGAAGATTCATTGCTGGCACCAGGGATGGTACTTATTGGTAAAACCAAGGCCTAACTATATTAGGACCTAAAATAGCAAGGAGTTAACATTTCTACATCTTCTCACCTCATCGCTGGGGTCACTAGTAACTGGCACACTGGAATCCCCCTGAACTCTGTCGGCAAACTCCTGAGCCTGCTCTTCAAAGAAGGTACTCCGGGCTGCATGGGAAAACAAAGATCAATGACAGATTCAAACTTAAGTTGTCAAAACTTGAAAAAACTGAAGAATCTTCAGCGACTCCTAAAGATACCTTTCTACGCTATCCACTCAGTTCTATGACACATATCCTGCAGCAATGGCTTAGTAGTCATTTCCCTGCATTAACTATATTCCAAAATTCCAATGCCGGTTCATACCCTACACTTGAACCTAACCTAAAACCCTTTTGCAACCCTAAAACCCTTTTGCAACCCTAAACCTAACCCTATAATTTTCACCCAAACAAAAGCAGGCCTGTGAATGGGGTTTCACAAAAAGAGCGGAAAAAAGCGGAAAGTTTCTCCCTATTATCATACAATATGACCACAAGCCTATTTCAACACACACAAATCACATCATTGTATACACAGACATTGTCACTCACCACAAGAAAGTCCCACAGTCACCTCCAAAAATCCGTCTAGAAAGCCTAATTCCACCGTCAAAAAGGCGGAATCGGCGCCATATTTCCAAAGCACGCGGGGCTTAAGTCCAATGCTAAGAAACAGGTTCGCCGTAAAAGCGTTAAAAATCAAGAAATCAGCAGTTTTGTGGCGAGTTTTTTTGCTTATCGCAAGCTACGAGTGTGATGGTGTCGGCAAAAAAACAAATGAAAATCCAAGACCCCCGTACCTGCCGATGCATTGACTTCATGTACAAAGTTGAATGTAAGTCCCGACTTGCCTTCATTCGACCAAATGCGCTGCGCGCAACGCCCGCGATGAACAACCGATAAAATAGCGGAAATAGCACACAGGAAAAAAGCGGAAATTGAAATCGGGCAGAATAATAAAAGAAGCGGATTTCCGCTAAAAAGCAGAGATTTCACAGGCCTGCAAAAGCCTGGAAGAAAGGTCACTGGAACAAATGTTGGGTCACTGTCCACTTACCATCCTTAATGTTACTAATCTCCTCATAGCCCAGCCACTCATCCACCTCACAGTATCATTTTCATGGAGGTGGTTGCCTTGATACCACACTCTCATTTCTCCTTAACCTTCCCCTTTTAGGTCCTATCCTCCCATCTCTCCTACTCCTGAAGATTCTTTCTCTGCTGTCCACTTACCATCCTCCATGTCATTGATTTCCTCATAGTCCAGCCACTCGTCAACCTCATAGTACCACTTTCTGGAGGTGGTTGCCTTGATGCCGTCCTGCTTCTTGCGGTTCTGTCTGAAGTGCCAGTCGAGATGCTTGCGGTAGCGGTCCATTTGTGCAATCACAAAGCGCTGGCCACACGAGGTGCACTGCATCCCGCTGTACATGCGCTTGATGATTCCTGGATGTCGTCTGTGAATGTTAAATATGATGCAGTTATTAGTTAGAAAACTAAAAGCGACAATGGCTTACAGGCACACATGTATGCTTTCATACAGTACATCTTCTTAAAAAGCAATAAAGGTAATCTTACAACACAAATCATGAAAATGACCTTCACCATTCATCCCCACCTGAGAAAAAAATATTTAATTTCACTACCATATATATAGGAACAATAGTATAACAAGATCCTGCTAAATGAGATACCTGTGAATAAAAAAAGTGTCTTAGTCCAGATTTCATAACCATGGAACTCCGGTTAAAAACTTGACTGTTACAAAATTGGTTATAGCAACACTGTTTACTTCAAGAAACTGAATCTCTCAGCTAAATATGTCACTGGTTCGAGATATTATATTTTTGGATGAGCAAAGGAGAATTATGAAGCAAGGCTGGCTCAAGACAAACAGGCATCCCAAAGTCATGGGATAATGGGGCTCATGCACAAAGACCCTAACAATTTCAGTCTGGAATCCCTACTCCAAACATATCAATACCAAATTTTTAAACAATAAATCAAGATTGTCATGATCCTACTTACACTTTGAGCTCCTCGGTTATGAGTGACATCTCCGGGATGTCATAGACACCATCATCCTCCACCTCCTGGGAGTCCTTATCCTCTTCTTTCTCACCCTCCGCCTCTCCCTCCTTGGCCTTCTCTGCCTGGGCTGCAGGGGCAGAAGTCTGCTCGGGGTGGGGGGAGGCTGGCTTGAGGGGCTCCTTCAGGATCCCTGAGGATATCAGCTTGGAGAATAAGGAGTTGATGTCCAGCTGGGAGGAGAGTCCTGATGCAGGAGCTTGTAGTAGATCAAGTATGATAAAAGAATAGTTAAAATATTGGATAATGAATAATGGTTAGGTTGTAAAATGCCTGTAGAGAAGAAGAAACATTCCACTGTTCACAATTAACACCTGTTGTAAGAAATATAATCCTGTATTTTAATAGATGGAGGCAAAAACTAAATTAGCAAATATAACTGCACACTGTATTAATTACCCTGGTCAACAATTGTGCACCACAATTTTTCTGGATTTTGACATGCTGAATATGAATAAAAGAATGAAAATTGCTGATTGGATCAAGTTTTCAGATATTCAAATTTTTATATTTCATGTGTAATATATGGGTCCCTATGCTGTTCATACTGGCTGCAAGACAAAAACATGTGGCCCTTCTACTTGTTAATAACTCAAACGTTGGAACTCTATCAGACTGAAATTTGCACATTGTACAGTTGAAGGATGTCAAATTATTTGAAGAAAGTTTTATGACCTTCTTTTAAATATTATTCTCTCAATAATGCATGAATTATGACTTTTAAAAAATCAACTAATTCTAGGACACTTGAGAGTAAATTAATAATTCATGACTCTGGGTAGAAAGAGATGTCCTAAAATTTCAGTTGCAATGTACAATGGCAAATGTAGTATTCTGAATTGATCATAAGGCATACACAAACTATTTAACTCGAATTCTACAAAAGTGAAAGTACAATTAATGCATAATAATGGACAGCAGGTCATTAAACTTACCTCAAATAAAATTTGAAATCATTCAACTTTGCAATGTGCAAATTTTAGTCTGATACGAGTTTTGACTTTCAAGTTATTAACAAGTAAAATGGTCACATCTTTTTGTCTTACACCCAGTATGTAGAGCATGGGGACCCATAGAGATTATACATGAAATGTTGAAATTGAAACATCTTGAAAACCTGAGCAAATCAGCAAGTTTAAGTATCATGTTTATTTTCAGTGACCCCAAATTAGTCTAGTTTGAGTGTTTTTGTTCAAGAGGCATTTTGACTGTAGACCAGTGTTATTGCATAATTTGCATCAGGTATACATAAACATATTTATAATTCCTAATCAATTAATGAATGCTTTTTGTAATCAACATAATACTGTATAAGCTGTTTTTTTCGCGTACAGATATTTTCGCGATTTTGGACTAGGTAGGGAAATTCGCGAGGGTTTAATTTCGCGATTTTTGTGATGTTTTTGTTACTATAAATAGCCATATATTGAAGTGGAAATTTTCGCGAGGACCGACTCGCGAAAATCGCGAAAATAAAACCACCACGAAAATAACCACTTATACAGTACATACCAGCAGGTTGAGGGGCTTTGGGCATTCCATCGCCTGGCACTCCTTGCTGTAAAAATCCTGGGCCCACATGTCCTCCTTGTGGCATCATTCGTGGCGGCATACCCGGCAGCATTCCTTGTTGAGGCATTCCTTGTGGAGGCATTCCCTGCTGCGGCATTCCTTGAGGTGGCATCCCTTGTGGAGGCATCCCCTGTGGAGGCATACCCTGCGGAGGCATTCCTTGAGGGGGCATTCCTTGTTGAGGAATTCCTTGTGGAGGCATTCCTCGCGGTGGCATCCCTTGAGGGAGCATCCCTTGAGGAGGCATTCCTTGTTGTGGCATCCCTTGAGGACGCATACCTTGAGGACGCATACCTTGAGGCCGCATTCCTTGTGGAGGCAATCCTTGTGGAGGCAATCCTTGTGGAGGCAATCCTTGGGGAGGCATCCCTTGGTTAGGTAGCCCTTGCTGATCCGTGTTAGGTGGTGGTCCCATTCCTTGAGGAAAGCCTTGTTGCATACCAGGAGCCATACTATTTGGGGGCATACCACTCGATGGAAACGGTGGACGAGGTTGAATTCCAGGAGGTGGTCCACGCTTTTCAAATGGCAGTTGCTGCTGCCCTGGACCTTGTTGCATAGGTGGCCTTTCCATACGTTGACTTGGGATATTTGGCTGTTGAGGTCTCATCATCCTCAACATATTCACATTCATATTTGGCATTGATCTCATCTGCTCGAGCAGATTGTTTTGGGCAGCTTGCACAACATGGTTGGGTATACTGCCTCTCACTCCCATGGTTTGTAAGGCAGAGCGAATGAGATTTTGAGCTGGAATCTGGTTCTGTGCTTGCTGATTTCTCAGATTCTGCAGCACTTGCTGGCTAACATTTTGCACAATCTGTTGCAGATTGCCAATGTTTGACAAAATGTTACTTGGAAGATTACCAGCAGGTCCATTTCTTGGCTGTCTCTGCATATCTGAAGATACAGGCGGACTGTTGGATCTGGGACGAAACTGATTGTTTTGCCCACGCATTGGAGCATCTGGACGAACTCCAGGTCCCATGCCCCTTGGTCCACCTGGTCCTTGGTGATCACCTGGGAATCTGGACATATCGGCTGGTCCCCTTGGCCCAAACCTTGGCCCATCTGGTCCCATAGGGCGAGGCATATCTCTACCATCTGGCCTTGGTCCTCTGAAGGGTGGACTATCTCTTGGGTTTTTGCCCTCTGGACC
Organism: Heliocidaris tuberculata; assembly: GCA_025618425.1. Taxonomy (NCBI): domain Eukaryota; kingdom Metazoa; phylum Echinodermata; class Echinoidea; order Camarodonta; family Echinometridae; genus Heliocidaris; species Heliocidaris tuberculata. The sequence continues at coordinate 23,574,218 of CM046846.1, forward strand.
ACGTGGTACTAGTCCATCAGGTCTGGGTCCTCTAAAAGCAGGGCCATCTCCCGGCTGGAATGGTGGTCTCTCCCTGGGGAATAGTGGACGAGGTTCATTGCTAGAGAAATAAAAAACGGATGTACATAAAAGTCATAAATTGTATGTCTCTATCTTTAATTCAGATTTATCCAGAGTAATGATACAAATTATCAAAAGGTATGGAAGGAACTTCTAATACTCTTCAGGATTTTCTATTTTCATCATTAACCCTTTCAGGACAGGAATTACTTCAGGGCTAAATTAATTACATTTTGTTCTTCAAATTGGCAACAATAACATTTTTCTTTTAGTACTACATGGTTCTAATAAGGTGTAATATATTTGAGAACAATATACATGGCTAGGAATTTGTGGAAAAGTTGAAAAAATTGTTAGTTTTGAGGAAAAAAGAATGATTTTGAACCTCCCAATGTGTTGCCAATTTAAAGATTTTAAAGCTTACTCTCCTTTTTAAAATTCCTGGCATCAAACGCAATATGGTCAGGCAACAAAAGTGGACATAGTGTGTGCAGTAATTTTTGTCTCTTTGTACTCATGCATCTGGTATATATTTTAGAACTCTGAATCAAAAGTTATTGAGCAAAACCACAAAATGTGGTCAATTGTCTTGAAAGGGTTCAAAAAACAAAACAAAACAAAACAAATACAAGTTGAAACTAAAGTATCCCTGAGTCCACGACAAGTCTGTTTTATTCCTTACATACATGAAACACATTTAAATGCTTTTAAAGTGAAGCCAAACCCTAACAAAAGAAAAAGCAATAAAAATGATTGGAAAAGTGTCATATAAAGATTGAAGAAATGAACAATGAATAGTATGGTGTTAGCCTGATTGGAAGCACAACTTCATTCATGCTGCCTCATTACTTTTTTTTTCCTTAACAAGGGCTTTTGAATCAAATCAAATCAAATAACAGGATATTCTCAAAAGACAGCTTACCTATCATCAAGAGAAGAAGATGGTTCTAGCTCTGGCTTTCTCACAAGCCCATCAGGGCCCCGGCAATACATGGGGGGCAAACGATCCTCTGGGTCAGGAGACTGGGGTGTATCTGCAGCAGCAATGTCAGGAGGAAATTTGTCAAAGCTCTCTTCCCGTCTTGGCAGGAATACCGGCCCATTTCGCCTCATCCCAGGATCTCTTGGATCCCTGTTTGCTTGTAAGTCCCCTTCATCTACAGGGAATCTGTCATCCATGAAGTCTTGTCGTTCCAGTGGAGGTGGGCCATCACTTTCTCTAAAACGTTGGAAATCTTCATCTGGAATGTCACCTCTGTCCCTGGGGATCCATGGATCCATTGGCAGTCTGTCATCCATCTCCATTGGTGGGCGATCTCTGTATCTCTGCTGGTGCGGGTCCACAAGAGGCATATCACCCTCAAATGGATCCCTAGGGTCCCTTCCCCTTCTAAAATGTGCTGGATGCATTGGCTGCCTTGGGTCATTTGGATCAAAGCATTCAGACCCATCATCAAAATGGGGTGCGGAGGCTTCATCCGGGTGCTCCTTTTTCCATGTCTGCCACTTGTTTGGTCGGCCACCAGGGCCACGTCTGAAATGGGGAGGACCTGGGCCCATGTATGGCCTTTGCCTATAATCATTATCCGTCATTTCCTCCCTGTTGTGATAACCCATATTTGGAAGAGGTTCAAAGTCCATTAATGGCTTTATGTCTTCCCGTCTGGGCATTGGCTGACGTAAATCTACATCATCTGCAGGCAAGTCCATATCATCAACCTTATTATCAACCTTAATCTCACTTATTTCTGACTGTGCAGGGAATTTCCTCTCATCAGTGTCACTGCTGCTTGTTTCTTTCATAGCTTTTCCAGGTTCATCCACTATCATTCTTTCATCTTTGTCACTGATATCATCTTTAGCTGATCCAGTGGGTTCATTAATTTGTTCAGGTTTGTCATCTTTAGTTGGTTTGGATACCTCATCATCATCAATCTTTTCCTTTACTTTCTTGATATCAGATTTTGGCCTCATATCTACATCTTCATCTAGTTTCCCCCTTACGGCAGCAGCCTCCCATTCAGCTTTTGCTCCTGCTCTAATGGGTAGTTTGGTTACCACCTTGCCTTCTTTTTCAGTCTCCACTGAGGGGGCATTATCTTGAGCAGTCTTCTTTACTTCCCCCTCCTCCTTAGGCTTGCTTGCTTCTTCTGATGGCATATCTTTACTAGAGTCTTTACTAGAGTCCTTACTAGGGATTTTCCTCTCATCGCTGTCTTCAGCCTTACCCCGCTGCCTTTCGTCTGTATCAATGTTACCTTCGATGTTCTCTTTGACATCACCCTGAAAAGCAGCCGGTAATACTCGGTAATCAACATCCATTTTGCTCTGTCCATCTGGACCAGGTGGCCTTTTGCGTAGGTCAGTGTCACCCCTTTCAGCAAATTGTTTGAAGTCTCTCTCATCAGTATCCCTAGGAGAGACAGGCAGGGGAAGATTTTCATCTAGAGGACCTCTGTACTGTCTGTAAGCTGGTTTTCTCTCATCTACATCCATTCCAGGGTTCATATTACCTTTAACAGTGTCATCCTCTGTTGGTGGCTGCTTAATTCTTGATCTGGGATCATTCATCACTCCAGGATCCGGCAGCAATGGCATCTTCCTGCCACCTTCATCAACATCAGGAAGTGACGCAAATTTTTTCATCCTGGGATCTTCTAGTAAAGATCGATGCCTAGAATCCCGTGATCCAGCGTGCTGGGGAGGACCTATGGGATCTGGCATAGCCCTTGGATCTCTTTCAACAAAGTCTCTACGATGTTGGGGGGGTCTGGAATCTACATACGGAAGACCCTCACGAATATCTACCGAACCTCTGGCATCATATGCATCCCTTGCATCAAGAACATCCCTGGGACCGCGTGGACCATTGTATGGCCTGGGGTCTCGCTGAGCTCTTGGGTCTCTGGGATCTCTCATCATTCGAGGGTCTCGAGGGTCTCGAGGATCCCTAGGTCCCCATTCTGATGGTGGTGGTGGCCGTCTATTATATCTCTCTTCTTCCTCTCGTTTCTGTCGCTGAATGTTGTAGATCTCATTGAGCTCACGTAGAAGCTGCTGGTGCTGTTCATGGGTCAATGCTCCAGAGTTGAGCTGCTTATCAGCCTGGATAGCAAAAAGAAATAGAACAAAACTTTGTCAGACATCAAAACAACATTGCAGACAGAGGCTAGCACATATTCAGGCACCTCTTATAAAAGATTTCTGCATGCATTATAACAATTAAAAAGAATGGTGTCACAATATCTTGCAGCACACAAATCATTCCACCCTTCCATCCATAAACAAATGATTAAAGGCCAAGTCCACACTAATATCAAGTTGATTTGAATAAATAGAGTAAAATTAAATAAGCATAACAGTGAAAATTTCACTGAAATCGGATGTAAAATAAGAAAGTTACGGCATTTTGAAGTTTTGCATTATTTCATGAAACAGTGATATGCATAACATGGGTGGTATGCAAATGAGTGAACCGATGATGTCACACACTCACTTTTTCTTATGTATTTTATTATATGGAATTTCAAATATTTCAATTTTTATGGATATAATTAAGAATCTCTAGCTTGTATCAAAATAAGTTACAATAATGATGATTTTACATGTTCCATAGGGTGTCAAACCATGTTTTACATTATTGAAGCAAAAAAATTGAAATATAAGATATTTCATATGATGAAACACATAAGGAAAAGTGAGTGTGTGACATCATCGGTTCACTCATTTGCATACCGCCCAGGTTATGCATATCACTGTTTCAAGAAATAATGCAAAACTTCAAAATGCCATAACTTTCTTATTTTACATCCGATTTCAATAAAAAATTTCACTGTTATGCTTGTTTAATTTTACTCTATTTATTCAAATGAACTTGATATTGGTGTGGACTTGGCCTTTAAAGGTATTAAATAGTTTTGGGAAGCCCTCAAAAACTTTTCGTGAAATTTCTTTGATTTTACTTAATAAATAGCAGGGTACTAACATAACTAAGATGCTGTGAAGTTTTTTCCTCCTCAAGTGAAATATTTATCGAATTAGAGGTGAAAAGAATAAAAATCCCTGGCCCAAAAAAGAGGGGATATAAATTTGAACAACAGCCACACACATTACTCACATGAGGACTGCTGTGCGTTATAGAATACACTACACACAGTGCTGAGCGCTGCGTTTATTGTGTGGGGAACCTTTGGGTGGATATGGTCTCAGCGTGAGGCAGTGAAAAGCCGTTACCAAGCGTTTCTTACAGATATTTACACTAAATTTTGTTATAAATCGTGAATGGAATGTTAAATAATCTCAAACATGTGTCTTATGATAAAAAGAGAATAGTATGTGACTATGTTAGATAAGTTTCTTGCCAGTATGATTTTTGCTACCGAGACTGTCTATGAGCTTTAATAACGGAAATTATTGTTACTTTTCAATCTACAATGACAAGCTATGAAATGAATTCCCTGTACAAAACTTCATAGTGACAATACATGTAACTATATATATTCAGTAATGAAATGGACTGCCCCCCTTTTCTCAACCTAACCTCACTTAAAAAGAAAGAAAATTTTAACCTATAAAATCCAGAATGTAATAGGATAGATTTCCAATATTGAAGCACATACCTTTACCACATCAAATAACACTGAAAGCTCATCTGGAGTAGAAAACAATCACTAAAAGAAATCCTCCGTACCTGTTAGGGCTGTATCGAAACGGTTAAACGTTCGGAAAAAAGACCGTGAGGTCCCAAAACGGAATGGATTTCACGGTTTTCGGTTAGAAGAAAAGATGCTACATACATGATTTTGAATACAAGGGAATGTCCAAAAGCAAAACATAAAACTTGCTATAAAAGCCTAATTTTCCTCCTTTTTATTCATAACAGTGCTAAAAAGTGTCAATTTACCTACCATGATTTGATTTTAGAATGTCTTATTTCTTGTTATTTTGTGGTTTAAAACTCAGTTCTAGCTTCAAATGCCGATAATCGTTCAGCAATGGGGCTGCCATCTTGGTACTCACGAATATGCAAAGCTTTATGTACATATGTTCTCTGGCGCCCTCTCCTGATTAGATCTTACATGCAGGGATTTGATAGACAATATGGCTGCCCCCATACAACGGAATCAACATTTTGAAGCTTAAACTCACTTGGAAAACTACAAAATATCAATGAATAAGACATTTTAAGCTCAGTTTTGGTATGTAAATGTATGCTTTTTATCAGTATTACGATTAAAAAGATGAAAATAATGGCTTTTGTAGCCTCTTTTTTGTTATGCCTGCAGTCCCATGTGTTCAAAATCATATAGGATCACCCAATTGTTATAACCTTGCATATGTGTGAGGCGTTTAACCAAAAACCGTTCGGTTTTTAGCCCTTGTTAAACGGAATATGAAATAACCACGATAATACAGCACTAGTACCTGTTCCAACACCTTTGCCAGCTTACTTAACGACAGCTCCTTTGGAATTTTGATGTTGGGATCCAACAGACTAGGTCTCCTAGGTGGTCGTTGACTTGAGGTATGGTCCCTGGTCTCACTTCGCGTCCAGCCAGCTGCTCTTTCCCGCTCACTTCGACTCCTGAATTTGGTGAATTCAAAACAATAAATAAGCACTTTTAACAATTTTTCACGCCTTGTTATACACCAACTAAATGCAATCAACCCACTCCATTTTTAATAAAACCATATTGCTCAAGACGTAGCTGCAACTGCGGCATTTCAAGGCTAGCTGATCTCATTTTCTTTCAAGTCTTGCCATCTTTTGACACTAAGTTTATTACAAATACACCAGAACTTTCGTGACCTCACGTCAGTCCCAAAATCGAACATTTCTGTGTTTTGTTTACACCACAAATGGGAAACTGTATATTTTCAAAATTTTCTGTGTTAATTTGTTGCATTTTCTTTTTTCAGGCTTAGTACTATCTTTTACATCTATCTGAACAATAATGATGGCTTCTTATACAGCACTCATATCTGTCGCGCTGCGATGCTCAAGGCACTTAGACCACGCCTGTGAGTGGGGTTTCAAAAAAAAGAGCTGAAAAAAGCTGAAACTAGTTTACCAATATAAACACCAAACATGAAATTAGTCCAATTAATCCAAGATTCAAGAATTGGCAAGTCATGCTGATGTTTCAATCCAATGAAGCAGGCAAACATGAAGTTAGTTGGCCAGCTGCAAGTTTTCAGAAAAAAAAAAGTGGTTTCCATCCACTGACGTAATGCAGATTGAACAGCCGCCCACTGGCGGCCCACCTGACACATGCGGTGGCGCGGTACTCAGTTATACGAATGCAAGCAGCATGAACTTCACTTTACGCGCAAAGGCAAAACACATACAGTACATATACGGTACGTTGTTTTCCATATTTGGTCGCAAGAGAGCTAGACTGCGCTCACGCTCGCAGCCGTTTAGCTAAACTACGTTTTCAGCCATTTAAAACCATTGAAATTATGGTTGGCGATAAAATAGCGGAAATATCACACGGGAAAAAAGCGGAAATAGATCACGGAAAACAGGCGGAAATTGAAATCTGCGAGAATAATAATAAAAGCGCATTTCCACTAAAAAGTGGAGATCTCACAGGCCTGTTAGACTTGGTTATAGACAGCAGAAATAATGAAGAAAAAGAAACGAAAGATCAAGTTGAAAAAATAGAATGATGCCTGCAACGTATAGAATATAGTAGCTCACCTGACTGCTCGACTTGCTCTTTCTCTTTCTCTTTCTCTTTCTCTTTCTCTTTCAGCTTCTTGCTGCTCCTTTTCAATCAGCCTGGCCCTCTTTTTTGGTGGCAGTTGGTCCTGCTTGCTATACTTCTTAGGTGCTGGTTTCTCTTCATCCATTGTTCTGTCTGTTGACGGGGATTTTCTTTTCTCTTTGGTTTCGGACCTATTCTCCTTGCTATCTTTTGTCTTGCTTTCGGCAGATTTTCCAACTCTCCTTTCTCGCTCCCTTCTTTCACTAGAGCGAGGGGAGGTAGGCCCAGAGCGAGGAGAGCGAGATCTCGACCGTGACCTGGAACGCGAGTCAGAGTGTGAAGGGGAACCCGATGCAGACCCCTGCCGAGATGAACGGGAATCCGGTCTTATCTTTTCCTCCTTGTCATCCTTAGTTGTTTTACGGTAGTTTCTGGATGATGGCCGGAGGCTCCTCTTAGAAGCATCCCTCTGGGTGGCTCTATCTCCCTGTGATTTTCCTTTCTTGACTTCATCCTGCTTACCATTCCTTTCACTCTTGCTTTCCTCTTTTGATTTGCTTTTCCCAGAGAGATCCAAATGGTCAAGTTTAACCCCTGTCTTTGTTGCTGTCTTCCCTTTCCCAGAAGATTTTTTGCTTGGACTAACCTTGGAGACATTCTTAGAATCACCTGAACTGCCAGAAGTAGAGGACTGCTTTGTAGACGCAGCAGGTGCGGGAGACACAGAAGTTATTCCTGCAGAAGATACAGGTGGTTGGGTTGCAACTGCAGGGGCAGTGTTTGGAGGTATACCCCCTGTCCATTGGGGTGCAGCTGCAGGAGCACCTGCATCAAGTCCTAAGCTAGGTGATAAACCTGTCAGTGGCTGGTTACCTACGCTGGCTACTGATTGTTGCTGAAGCTGCTGCTGTTGCTGCTCGAGCTGTTGTTGTTGTTGAAGCTGTTGTTTCCTCTGCTGGAGAAGGAGTAGTTGCTCTTGTTGCTGTCTCTGCTGCTGCTGCTCAAAGGCCTGACGAAGTCTGGGATCCCTGGCCAGTCTAGGGTCACGTGGATTAATGATGTTCCGTGAACCTTGTGATTGCACCGTAGAAGATGCTGCCACCTGAAAATAACAATAAAGAAAAAAAAATTAAAGGAAACATATAACAACCACAAAGACAAATGTAACAATAACAAGGATGTTTTTTTTGTTCATAGTGAAAGCTGCCATTTGTTACTCATTTGCAAATGAAATTAACAAAAATAAAATTTTTGTTCAAACAAAAATCAGTTACATTTATAACCAATACCTGGAACAGACTTTCATATCATATCAGACTGTCTTGTTTGTACCGACCTTTAACGTCACCATCCGAAAGATACGACTCAGTGCAAAAGTCACGTCTTCGTCACCATCCGAAAGACGTGACTTTTGCACTGAGTCACGTCTTTCGGACGGTGACGTTAAAGGTCGGTCCCCAGACGTAAATAATCATATCTGATTGATACACGTCTGTAAAAACCCAATTGCACACACACACACACATGTGAGTTTGGTGATATATGATTTAAAACGATAAGAATAATTAAGGGTTCCCACAGAAATTTGAGAACCAAATTCCATGACTTTCCATGGCCTATTTTTGCTTTTTTCCATGACCAGATAAGTACTATTTTGGCATGGGTTTGCGGCATCCAGAGGCGTACAAATACCTCGCAGTGATATATAAGTACTATTTTGGCATGTTCGAGATGGAAGGCTGCCATAGCCACACACTGCCTACACCCACGATCAATTTCTATGACTTTCCATGACTTGGGGAGGGTTCATTTTTTTCCATGACTTTCCAGGTTTTTTCATGACCGTGGGAACCCTTTAGTTGATACTTACATTAGGAAGGTTTGAAGCAGAAACTTGAGCTTGAGAAGCAAGAGGGGCAGTGGAAAGCATTCCAGGAGCAGCAGCACCAGTTGTCGGGAGAACACCAGTACCAAGGGATTTCACTGGTGGTGCCATTCCCAAGAGGCCCCCTTTCACTGGGGGAAATTTCTTTGTTGGAGCCTCACCCAAGAGCCCTAAGCCCGACGTTGATGTTTTTCCCTGGGGCAATACAGGGGGCTTGGTAGGGACCACAGCAGGCTGCAGTTGTGGTTGAAGAAGTGGCCCAGCTGATCCAGGAATTGATGTAGTAGGTAAAGCACTAGTTGGTACAGCTGGAGCCTGGCTTTTGTGGGCCATTTGACTGATCTGCTTCTGTTGCTCGGCAAGGGCTTCATTCTTGGCAGCCAGTTCTCTAGCCTGTTTCATGACACATGAACAAAATTCACTTCACTATACATGTAATCTTTGTTTTTCATCAAACGATTCCTCTATTTCAGTCATAAGAATGAAAATGCTCATTAGGGCATCCTATTGCAAAGGCCTGCGAAACCTTTTGAATAAAAGTAGTTTATGAACAGTCAAGATTGAGACCATAATGGGAATACTCTCACTCAGTTAGTGCCTGACACCAGCACCGGATCCAAGATTTTGTGAGGGAGGGGGCCCAATATTCTGAAAATTTTCTGACAAGCAAAACAAAAATAAGATAAATAAAGGGCATCAGCGTTTTGGGGTGTCTTCTGTTTTTAGCAGGGGAGGGGGCCCCTGTATCTGCCCCTGTTTGACATTAAATGGAATACATGCTTGCCCAAAATGGTATCGTAAACAAAAATTCTTTGTCCATTGACCCATCTACAAGATTTGGGCATCCTAGCATTTAGCTTTGACTCATTAGGTTACCCCAAAACTTTAAGGAACTGTGTAATGTTTAGCCCTAAAAAATATCTAAATGATACTTGATGTAAGATGGCAATATTCCAAGGAAGATTTTGTCATAAGAGAATGTTAATCCTGAACTCTTTGTGACCAACCACACCATGAAAAAGAGGGAAAAGAAAGGGAGCTGGGTCAGGTTTCATAAAACTTGTTACATGTATCAGTAACAACTGCCACATTTCTACGAAAAATTTCCTCTCACCCAATCAGATGCAAGGATTTCAGTAGCTTAAAAGAACTATCGTAACTTGTTATTGATAACAAGTTTTATGAAATGGGGCCCAAAAGTCAGAATCTAAATCACTACTTGCATAGCAAGACATACACTGAAAGAGATGTAAAGAAGAAATATACCAGTGAACTGGTCTTCACCCAGAACTCTGATGGAAGGCACACAGCGAAAGAAAGACATAAAGAGAGAAGGAGAGAAAGAGAGAGAGAGCACAAGAGAAAAAGCGAGATAGAAATATTGTATAAAGAAAAATAGAAAGAGAAAGATAGAGAAAAACAAAGATAAAGACAAAAGAGAGATAGAAATATTGTATAAAAAGAAAGAGAAAGAAAGAGAGAGAAAGACAAAGATAAAGACAAAAGACAAAGAGATAAAGAAAGAGAAAGAGGAAAACAGACGAAAAAAGAGAGTCAGAGTGTGGAAAAGACAAATAGAAGGAGAAAAAGAGAGAAAAGACATTTAAACACACATTGTAAAAGTCTAATCTTGAGTCCCTGCACTTGATGCAAACTATTTAATTAAAAAATAAGGCCAAGAGAAAATAAGAGAGCGTACACATACCTGTGACTCGAGCCGTGCTTTGGTCTGCTCCAGCTCTAGTTCCAGCCGTTGCTGCTGGATCTGAAGGAGCTCCTGCTGCTTGGAGATCAAGCTCTGCCTCATCTCCTGCTCAAGGCGATCCTTACCGGACAATTCACTCGTGACCATGGTGGATGTAGGCTCCACAGGGGTAGGAGTGGCTGTAGATTCCATTGGGGCAGGCTATTCAGAAGTGTAAAACAAGTTGAAGAAATTTAAGATCATTTCAGGGAAAGCATGGTTTGTTATTTGCCAAGCAGAAGAGGGCAAATAGATGCGCAGATACGGGATGCACATTTTCATAAAAATTCATTTCAAAGCTCTGACCTTTCTTTCATCACACCTGTATATCACACTTCAGTAGGTAGACTGTACCAGTCAATAAATACAGGCACACATCCATTATTCTGATAACACAATGAAAATTGTCTCCCACCCTTGCCCCCCCCCCTCCCCCTCCCCAACGGAAAATGAAAATAATTGTTGATACAAACCTTTTTGCAGAATTTGGATTCATGTGGATGGAGGGATGAGCTGGGGCAAGGGTAGCTGGTGCCATAATTGGCCAATCAAACACAGACATACAAGGCAAGGAGAGTTCCCCCCCCCCCTCCAAAAAAAAAGAAAGAATTAAAAAAAAAAAAATTTTAATCTAGTTCGGAATTAGAATTTGCACATGTGCAGATAAAGGTCATTTGTAAAGAGTACAATTGACCTTTTTCACAGATTTCACAGCATGATGTGCATACCAGTATGATTTTAGTTATTTAACAACTTTCTAGAAGTGTGTCCACCAAGATAGATGCACGTTCGCTTACAAACTGGGTTCATGTCAGGGTCCTTTGTACCTTGTACCAATTACGAATTGGCTTATGTTGATACAAACCTTCTTGATGAATTTTGGATTGATGTGGATGGAGGAAGGAGCTGGGGCAGCAGGGGTGGAAGAAGAAGATGCCATGATCGGCCAGGCGGGGTCAATCTTCTGAACACGGACGTCCAGGGCATGGAGGATCCCACCTGGAAAGTACTGATTCCATGTCGACCGCAACTTGAAGAGGGATGCTCTGGTCTTCTCGTTCACCTGACGGACGGAAAAGTAGGACAAAGTTTTTGTTTAATTCTACCTTCCAGAGAAAAGAACAGGGTTGGTTCAACTTACAACTCGAAATAAATCCATTACCCTTGCAAGGCTATGGTTCAACGACACATGCTGATGCAACAAATGCTCCACAGCTAATTTCCTACAGTGACATAATTTTAACTGCACCCTTAACCGTAACCGAAGGCTGCACATACTACCCTTGCACTGTTACCTTTTCAAAATGCTCTCCAAAAGCCATTCTAAAATTAACAATATGCATTGCTGTCCAACTATTACAGATTTCTGTGTAGTGATCCACCACTTGCTCTTTGCTTTATTTCACCTAAGATAAGGTTAATGCTTGGATTTTTAATGAACTTCAGTTTAGGTTTAGAGTTAGGGTTAGATATCATGTCCAGTCCAGGTGGAAGTTGGGAATTTCGGGTCCACTCGCTATTCATAGGAACCGCTATTCATTTAACACGTGCTATTCATAGCGGTCCTTATGAATAGTTATGAATAGTGGTCTATATGAATGGATGTCCTTATGAATAGCGAGGAAATTTGTCTATGGTTTGCTCGCTATTCATCAGGACCGCTATTCGTACAAAACCGCTATTCATTTAGTCACGCGTTATGGATAGCGGTCCTTATGAATAGCGGTCCTTATGACTAGCGAGGTTACCCCAGGAATTTAGATGTTAGAAATTGATGGCAGAAAAATCCTTGCCAGAGCAGGAGTGTAGGCCTACTAAACACAACTTGCCACATTTTTCAGTGGAGGACTTGTGCACTGGACATAACATTCATTTCGACATCTTGACTACAGTAAAGGGCTACACCCCATAAGACTGACAACCCACGAGCCTGAGACCCCATGAGACAGTCTAGTTCTCGCAGGATTTCTGACAACTTTTTTGAGGGTTCACTAGATCGATTTCATCGGTCTTATGGGCTGTTGGTCTCCTGGAATGTGCTGCAGTACAGGGCCAGTCACATGGAACTAATAACTATCAAGATAACCGAACTATTAAATTGGTTTATGTAGAAAAGATATTAGATATCAGTGTTGCTTCATTATGCCGAGCCTTCAGCACTGATTTTCTTGAACCCAATTCATTTTCTGCATTGACCAATTAATAGTTACAAATACCAGTTATGTGACCAGCCCTTAACCAACATTTGAAGTTGCCAAGAAAGAATAACCCCTCCCTAATTGTTCACTAGGAGGGGGGGGGGGGCAAACTGTCCACTTTTCTACTTGATTAAACTTGGAGTCTGTCATTTTGTTGGTTTAATACATTACCTCTTGATTAGCATCAAGACTTGCCCAGCCACTGTCAAATTGTACTACTACAGTGGAACAAACTCCTTGGGACCAAGGAAAATCCTTGTTATACATATAAAAAAAATTTAAAAGGAGACCAAAAAAGTTTGGACAGGTAAAATTACCTTGTTATAATGAGTTTGTTTTAACAGTGTTCTTTATAAAGAGGTTCAACCGTATTGTAACAAGTTGTTTTGTAAACTCAGTTTGAAGCCAAGTATCCTCTGAATAGATGATAAGTGCTGAATTATAAACAACTTGGACAGGCTTTTGAGGAAAGTAAATCTGGGCAATTATGGATTCTTAAATGTCATGTAAATCACTTTATATGGGAGATCAATTTGCAAAATCTAAATGCTCCAGGCATTATTTTGTCAAAGAGTACAGGGTTACGGTTAAAATTGGGCTTTGTATTCCGTTTACAGTTAGCTATCGTGTCAGGTCCAAGGTGGAAGAATTCGGCCTTAGAAACCGACTACAGAGCAATTATTGCCAGAGCATTTGTAAACCTGTCCACACGTCTACAAATTTTCTTTGATACTCTACGAGCCGTCTGCTAGATGTATAAACCAGGGCAACTTGTTACATGGTTGGACCTGTCCCCATCACAGAAGTTGAATTCCGCAGTGGACCAGCATCCAGATTCTTCTGAGCCCATACAAACCTGCATATCACCAGCAAAAAGGGCAACATCATCTTCTTGCGCATCCTTGTGATGAATATTTCCCTTTTCCTTACCGATAAAGCGCAAGTCCAAAAACCGAAGTTCCTCGAGGAAAAGTACAAGTACATGCTCTTACCATTTACCATGCTCTCATTATCAGGTGACACAATATTCCTCACATAACTCACCTTTGCAAACACCCCACAAAAGTTGTTGGTTAGATTCTTGGCAAATAGTTGTTGGTAAGGGCCTTTCTTGACATTCTTGACTATGGAATCCATCAGATACATAATGGGCAACTTCTCGGTGGAAGGGGCCTGAACAGAAACAAAGAGAAGTCTCAAAATAAAATTAGCTGACCATGTTAGATGAATATGTGTCTTCTTTTTTTTCTTTTAAGTCATGACGGTTGTTTTTTTTAAATTGTGTGCAAGGAATCCTCAAGACACGATTCCATCCATTGTCGATGAATAAAAAAAAAAAAATTAATTCCCATTGTCCTAGCTCAATATTTTCTATTTAAAAAAAATCCTGAGGAAAAAATCAATTCGCTATTCGGGCTTCAGGAAAACCAGGGGACCATCAATCCTGACTGAGAGTAATGTTCATGTACATGTATTAGAAAGTAATGGGGTTAAAATTATGATGGTGAAGTGCCTAAGTACAAAGACATAATGAATTTGAATTCTTGTTAAACTTTTTAAAAATGGTTTCTGAAAATTTATATTGTCCAAAAGGTGAAAGTGTTTCTACTCAATCCCCAGTCCCTCTCTCATGCTACACAACTCTTTTTCTCTGTTCTTTTCACAATATTCTTCCTTCATTCTACTTCCCTTCTCTACCTCATCTATTTTACTCCCTTTGCTCACATCTCTGTTCTTGCTTCTTTTTCTCTCTTTCTCTCCCTATCCAAACACACATGCACACACCCACACACACCCTCTCCAATCTAAAACGCACATCTCTAACTCTTACTCTCTCTCTCCAGTGCTATTTAGATCAGTCAATCTGACAATCTCTCATACTAGTTTTCACATCCAACTTGCCGTTTCCAACCCTCTGACTTGTATCTTTACAACAATGTCATAAATCAATAACTTCCGTATGAAATTACAAAACATATGCTACACAGAAATATATTACAGTATTACTTGGCACAAGATATGATCATATTTGCCAGCGCATATCATTTGCAAGACAGTCAAAAAAAGACAACAGTGCCATATGGTGTGTCAATCAACAGCTTTCGAGGTAATATGGGGCCCACCAAGGCATGTTAACATAGCTGACTGCTTCGACAGGATTACCAGCATACTTATATTTCCTTCTCAATGGATTCTATAATTGACACCCAATAGAGATTCAAACAAGCGAACTCTGAATGCACATGTGCCAGTTCTTAAATTTCAAAAGAATAAAAATCACCATATGGAAGACTAAGTCTTAAAATGCAGTTTAACACATCTTCAATATCCCCCTTTAGATCAATTTTTTCAACCAGTCTTGAAATCTATTTTTAAAATATTGATATTTGGGAAGTCGATTGCATTAGCCTGTTCAGTGGATACATGTGTTTGTAAATGGCCAACTATAAAACATCAAACCTTTTAGTAATCTTCTTGTTTACATATTAGTCAGATTTTACATAATTATCATAGTAAATAATGTATAATCTTCAGACTCCGAAAATTAATATTTTGGGCATGAATTTAGAGCTTACCAGACATTACAATGTACAATTAAAGGGATAGTCCACCCTGATTACAAGTTGGTTTTAAAAGAAGCAGAAAAATTAAAGAAACATATCAGTGAAGGTTTGAGCAAAGTCCGATAAGAAATAAGCATGTTATGAATTTTTGAAGTTGTAATCAATCGGACACAAATTGGCAACTCCGTGACGTATCTTGCGAGTCCCTCTCCCATTTGCCCTGTACCCCAAAAATCATTAATTTCCATTTTCTCTAAAGGAAATATTCAGTCATACATGCACCTTAGATATAATCATTGCTCACTTGTTTTTACACAAAACCTGTGTGAAAAAAATCTATTCCTTCATCAAAAACTAAGAAAATGATAATTTATGAAATTTTCTGTACTGAGCAAACAGGAGAGGAGCTCGCAAGATATGTCACGGAGTTGCCAATTTGTGTCTGATTGGTTACAACTTCAAAAATTCATAACTTTCTTTTTTATAAGATTTTGCTCAAACCTTCACTGATCGGTTTCTTTAATTTTTCTGCTTCTTTTAAAACCAACTTGTAATCAGGGTGGACTATCCCTTTAATGTATGGTTCAGAAAATATTCCTATTGAAACCTAATGCATGCAGATGTCTTCACCGCAATCTGATGAGAAAAAAAAATGACTATTTGCTTTTCAAACAAAGCTGGAAAATTTTTAAAATTAATTTCTATATTAACAATTTTTTCCTGTTTCCTGTGCAAAAAAAAAGGATGAGCCCTGATTGGTGTCAATATGTCTCTACATGTATTTAAAATTATTATTTGGTCTAATAGCACTTATCATCTCTTCATTTACTCAGCAGTTACATATTTCCTTTCAGAATCTTTTAGCAGATGTTATTTATTCATACAAACAAAAGTTTTAGTAATTATTGAGCTGGATTTGGCTAGACTTTATCTTTTGTCATTAAAAGAACTCCAAGATTATATTTAACATATTCTAATTGGATTTTGACTTTCTGAAAGTATAAAAGTTATAGCTAAAATGTTCAATAGACCAGTTCACATATGTACTGAATATAACTCAATGAAATCCCTCAAAGTACTGTGTTAAACTATCACATTCATCCATTTTGAACTATCAAAGTAAAGGTAGCATATCAATCGTTGATGGTGCAAACAAAAAGGCCTCAAGGTTAAGGATCATAAAAAATGTAATAATTGTGGTATACACATGTATGTAGGTATGCATTAAATTCTAAATACATCTAAGTACTTGTCTATTCAATACATTTACTTGATATACATGAGACTAGAAACCAGGCATAACATGTGCACATATCAAATACAACCCTATACAAGTCATTCTGGGCATCAGCAGAAATCGTTCTTTGTATGGATTCTATGCAGTTGCTGCCTGTTGCCAAGATGCACCATGGACAATACAAAAAAACATGGCAGACTGTCAAAGACACAATTACTAATGAAAAGGTCACAGTATCGAGGAAACCATCCTAATTGAATAGGCAATTATAAGCCTTTGCGAAGATATATTTGATCTACATGTAATTGTCAAAGCATACGGTAGCTGCCAACATTTACATGTACCACCACATTTAAGTATTCTTATGGCTGAAAATAAGGATTTTGTTGGAAGTACTAAAAAATATATTTATAGAAATATGCATACACATGCATAAACCAGTACAACGAAGTTCCCTAAGACTTTATTTCTATTTCGTTAAAGATTGTCGAGAATGGTGTGGTATTTGCAACACTACTCTGCTAGTTCCTTCTTTTTAATAAATCAAAACCTGTAAGGCATCATTCAAATATAACATTGTAAACCACCTTTAAGACAAAACAAAACACAAACACTGCCGCAAAATAAATTGACAGTGTGCTTTACACCGAATCATATGTGAACGCGCCTTTAGAACGACTGGGAATACGCTAATACCTTAAGACACCGATGCTACCACAATCATAAGGCATTGGTTCCTGGCTGCCATTTACATGTATTGCACTAATCAAAGTCACACAATAGTTAAGTACATCCCTGATGTAGTATTTCAAGCATGCATAATATAGTTGCTACAAAATATACTGGGTATTAACATCACAGGGATAAAGTGGAAACTTAGCATAACAAAGTCCTTGGGACCATCAAAATTACCTTGTTATAGCAGGAATCTCATTACATCTGGTTTAAAAAACAACAGAATATAAAGAGCTGGGACCAGGAATATTACCTTGTTATATCAGGACTACTGCTATATCAGAGATCTTTATACTGAGTTTCCACTGTACATGTACTTCAAAAATATCACGTTACTACATGTGTTTAAATATTACATTACGTGTATAAAACGACTATCAAGCAATGTACCATTTACCATATTGCTAAGAAAATAGATTTCGTTCAATGGGGTACATACATGTAAATCCATCAGCTGCTTGAAAGCATCTGCAAATGTGTGAGGAAAACAATATATCACGAGTATTTTCAGACATTTTTGCATCTCTTGTATTGCTTTGTTTTTTAGAGTACTTTATTTCATATTTTGAGAATTGAAATTCACCCATACCATTTTCTTTTTACTGGGGGGAGGGTTACACTTAAGTCCAAATTTCTTTGAAATGGAAGTTTTGTGATACATGTACATACATCATGAGACCCAACATAAACTGAATATTTCAACTAGGTACGTGAACATCTAAGAGATTAGATTCTCTCATGCATTCATCCTAAAATGTAACAGACACCATAACACCAGTCAAAAATCACCATGATGGCCCAACACCAAAATAAGGAGGGTTGATCATTCCTTCAAGTACTGGAACTTGATGCTTGGGTTTGCCAATGTGCTGGTTGGAGATCGTGTTGATAATTTTTGCATCAGTAACACCACTCATAAAGCTGATGTAAAATGGAAGGCTCGTTAAGGATGTCCATTTTAGCATAAAGTACAGAAAGCGTGAAGAAAAGAAGCAGCACATAGTTGCAAAGATGC
The DNA here is from genome assembly GCA_025618425.1 of Heliocidaris tuberculata. Taxonomy (NCBI): domain Eukaryota; kingdom Metazoa; phylum Echinodermata; class Echinoidea; order Camarodonta; family Echinometridae; genus Heliocidaris; species Heliocidaris tuberculata. The sequence goes on from CM046846.1 coordinate 23,592,366, forward strand.
CAGACAACACCCTGATGCTTCAAGAACAGAGAAAGTTCCTCTTCCTGCGGGCCAGATCAAAATGTCTCCAACAGATCGTCTCCTTTGCAGTTCCTAATCTATTCCTAAGCATGTCATACATGGATTCACATTTCAGTGTTTTGTACTTCTAAAGCTCTTACCACACATGGCGCAGGAAACTGCCTTTAAAAAACTGCCACAAGATAAAATGACAAAGGCATAGCATGCTTCACAATTTACTATCTTATGACACACAGTTAAGTATGTATGTTTAAATAGGAGCCTATGTAGCCCACAGCTTTTTTTCACTTTTCCTCACTTGCCATGTTTAAAACATGAAATGGATTTTATTTGTAATGCCACTTTTTGAGACAGTTTGCTGTGTCATGTTTGAAAGAGGCTTAACCCTTTCAAGACAATTGACCACATTTTGTGGTTTGGCTCAATAAGTTTTGATTCAGAGCTCTAAAAAATATACCAGATGCATGAGGTGAAAGAGCAAAATTTTCTACACACACTATGTCCATTTTTATTGCATGACCATATTACGTTTGATGCCAGGAACGAGAATAAACTTTGAGATCCTTAAATTGATAACACATTGAGAGGTTCAAAATCCTTGTTTTTTCATCAAAATTGGCAATTTTAAAAACTTTACGGCAAATTCCTAACCATGTAAATTGTTCTCAAAGACATTACAAGTCATTCAAACTATGTAGCACTACAAGAAAAATATTATTGTTGCCAATTTGAAGAACAAAATGTGATCAATTTAGCCCTTAAATAATTCCTGTCCTGAAAGGGTTAATGTTTTATATTCTGACAGAAATTTCAAAACCAACCACCATGAATTAGGACTTGTGTGTAGGCCTATGGCATTTCCACAAGTTGCAAGTATGACATAAAAATGTTTGACACAGCAATGATACATGTAGCATTACCTTGGTGCAAAAGAGGTCTTTACACATCCATGTTGTGCAAAAACAATTTTGAAATCATCTCTGGCCATCAAAAACTGGATTTTACTCAAAAATATACAAACATGTACTGATAAACATGATTTGGCAGGAACTCTATAAAATTGAAAGTACAGTTAAATCTGCATAACTCAAAGTCGCGTATAAAGTTGAATCATTTTTTTTTTTAAGCCAAGCTATACAAAACAAGTGTTATTTACATTTCCTAAGTCAAATTTTGCATAAGTCGAATCTGCTGGGACCACAAAAAAATAGTTTGACTTATGCAAAATTCTTTTTACCGTGTTGCTCCAGGTAGGCATTAAAGTCAAGTCATACAACAGGGTACAAAATAAAAATTACAGCTCTCCCATGGGGCAAAAAGCCCTATTAACTTTGCAACAGGAAACACAACTTCCCATTTGTTGCCAGATAAGGAAGTGTGAAGGCGCAAGTGTAATGCACCAAATTTCAGATTTTTGGATTGTACATGACATGCATGACCAGCCTCGACCCTGATCAAAATTAAAGAGACAAGTGAAATCTCATTTGATCCTTTCGTAGCAAAAGTTGAAACACGGTATTCTGTGGGCTTTACAGAAAACATACTTTCACATGTTAAATGTATAACATCACTGAATATCTGAGCATTAAAATTGTACACGTAACTCTTTTGTTTAACATACAGGGCCCCGTTGAATAAAAGTTACTATTATGGTAACTCTGCCATCAATGGTAACTACCATGGTAAAAATGCTCAACAGCCAATCAAAATCAAGGTTTCCATGGAAGTTACCATAAATGTCAAAGTTACCATAGTTGTAAATTTTATGCAACGGGCCCCTGATGACTGTCGGAGAACATAAACGAGTTGTCTACAAGATATAACAAGAATACGAGCCAAATGTATGGATCAAAATTAATTTGCAAGATTGTTACATCAGATCTTAGATAAGAACCTATATTAGCGTATCAATCTTGTTTCATATTCATGTGTATTTTACATTTTGAACGATGAATTAAACACAATTCTTCATAAATGTAGAAATCAACAAGATAAATGGAAAATAAATCATCCCAAGACTCAGTTCTTCAAGTCACTCATAACCATGTCAAATCTCTCTTTCATGTCCGTAATCCATTTCATCAGAGATCTCTTTCTCCTTACTCTGCTTCTCTCTCGTACACTGTGAAAGCAGTAATTTCCATGCAACTCATTTTAAGGTCAGTGTTTAAAGTCATTCTATTTTTTTTTTTTCAAATCATATTTGAAAGTCTATTTTTATTTAAGTTCCACAAATGGTTGCTTTAAGATAAAATTGAGTTCTGTCATGTGATCACATTGTGAAAGAAACTGTCTCAAAGCTATTGGGAAAGGTTGATCATGTCTACATATACAAATTGCTGTATACTGTGAGGTTTTGGAATCATCACAGTGATAAGAAACTGACCCAAACCCAACCTCACTGAAAAGCAAAAACTTTCAGCTATTCCTTGTCATATTTTGAATATGAGGGCATTTGAAGAGCAATCCTTTGCAGAGGACATTTCCACTGTTTTTCCAAACTGACATAAAAGGTATAAGCTCACAAATTATTTTTCACCATTCCCAGAACCCAATCTTCTCTCTTATACACACAGCTTAGAAAGAATGCAACAATTTTGTGTTCTCAAAGATTTTTAGCTTCAGAAATGTTGCATGAAAATTTCCACTTTTACACTAATACCAGTAAAAAAACCACAATACATTACATCCTGCTTTTTTACCTTTCAAATAGACCTTGCATTCTTCTTTGTCCAACGATCTCACAGAGAACACACTTTCACCAGCAAGAATCTGCCTTTTTCAGATGAGAACTCAAGCACTCGCACACCACTGGATATATGCTTGTAGTGGAAAGGGTACTTGTGACTAATATTTCGACTTTTGTTCACTCATTCATTACAACGACAATAACATGTAAGCCTACAAGTAGTACTGTAGTTATTTCAAGAAAATACACGTACATGTATTTTCCCCATCGTTAAATTCAAATGTCTGTGACCACATTCTTTTCTTGACGTATAGGGCAACTATCAAGCCTTTTTCATTGCCATTCTTTGAAAAGTAAAATCAATAGCAATTTTCATGTTCTGTGCCTTGCAATGCAATGCAGCTGCACACACACACACACATGTATGTGCAATTTTAAAAAGTGTTTTGTGGAGGAAAAACCTATGAACACTAGTGCATTTTATGTCAATTTAAACTTCACTTGATTAACATTTCTCATGACATCAAAGACAAAACCTTTTAAGAGGAAATGTACATGTACATGTAATACTTGTAGGGAATATACTGCTTCCCATTTTTTTTTTTTTTTTTTTTTGTGAGAAAGTGGTTAACCCTTTCGAGACAATTGACCACATTTTGTGGTTTGGCCCAATAACTTTTGATTTAGAGCCTTAAAAAATATACCAGATGCATGAGTAGAAAGAGCAAAAAATTCTGCACATACTGTGTCCATTTTTGTTGCGTGATCATATTGCGTTTGATGTCAGGAATTTTAAAAAGGAGAATAAGATTGAACATCCTTAAATTGGCAACACATTGAGAGATTCAAAATCATTGTTTTTTGTCCAAATTGGCAACTTTTTCAACTTTTCGACAAAGTTCCTAACCATGTATATTATTTTCAAGACATCACATCTAATTAGAACCATGTAGCACTAAAAGAAAAATATTATTGTTGCCAATTTGCAGAACAAAATGTGATCAATTGAGCTCTTAAATAATTCCTGTCCTGAAAGGGTTAAGTCATCCGGTCAAGATAAACATGTTGTTTGAAGAAGAGGTACATTCATTCGGGAATATATAAGAGCAGGCAAAGAAAGAGAAAAAAAGGCTGAATTCTACAATCACGATGCAGACTTCAAATGGTTGCTTCTTATCCTGTATGCCCAGCATTTCTTTTAGCATCTGCTCATTCGTAGATGTGGAGAAGTTTCCCCATGATGTCAGCCTCAAAGCATTCACTTACTCCAGTTTGGCACTGCCTCAAATTCCAATGTAGGTAAAATACCGACGATAAATCTGTCAGGCAACCCACTCTGGCTAGGGATTCCAAGACAAATTGCAACAGGATCATTCTTTTCTATGCAACAGAGATACATGAATAGCAAATACAGTAAGGTAATAAAAAATACATGAATTTTAAAGCTTTTTATCAATTTGTTTACTAGATGTTAATTACAGTCGCATACAAATTTAATGAGTACAGTAAAAACTTGCTCATTTCAACAAATACATGGAGTTTGTATTCTGTCTTCTGAAGAGAAAACATAATAACATTTTAACCTCTAAAATCAAATTATTTTCTGATATTTTTGGTGCTGTTTTTGAGTAAGTTACATGAAGGTTTCACTGTACTCAATGTGAAAAATTTACAGATTCTAACAATCACCCACAGCAGTCAATTCAGTTCACGCTATGATATGGACTCTTAAACACATGCAATTGATCTACATGTACAAACATCCTTTCTCAAACTTTAATCACCAACACAATAACAAACCAACATGATGCAAAATCAATTTTCCATTTTCGCTCACAACTACAATGTACGCACAACTACATGTATCAGACACATCATTTCCTCATTTGCACACATACTGTACAGATCATCACTATGCTCCACCACTTTGCAACATTTACCTAAAACAATCATTATTTGAGACAAGCAATTTGATTATGAGTGAACAACACCCCTCTTTCATTTTCCCCCCATTTTTTTTTTTTTTTTTTTCTTCCTTTCTAATTTTTTTTTCTTCTTCTTTCGATTTCTAGGGTAGGAAAACCGCATTTCCTGCCCGACTTTCCTCTTTTGAAAATTATATCCAATCCTAAATATAGAAAATTAGAAAAAAAAATACATGAAATGAAAATTAACAGTAGAGTGAAAAAGGGGTAGGCATTTACCCTTCTTTCAAATAAAATCAAAATTAACAAATGTGGCTTCATTTTGGAAAAGCACAAATGAAAATGTTTACAAAATTACAATTAAATAACTTCTTTCATTTTCCAAAATGAAATCACATTAACTTAAAAAGTAACACATCTGTTTCTGTTGACCTCAAAGTCCATGATACAGATAATTACACATAACAAGATGAATTTCCCACAAAAGATCTTTATTTTCTTTTACAAAAACACATTACATATGTGATGAGTAAATCAGTCATTAAATTTTTTTTTATTAAGATAAAAAAGATCGAGCAGAGGACTAAAAAAAAATCATGTCAGCAAGTTATGGTTCTGTGAAGCATGAAATTGCTCTAACCCGATACTAGCCAAGTAAAGATCTTTTTTTTTTAATTCAAATTTTACTATACATGTACTCTCTTCAATCAATCAGAAAAAAAATCATGTCAGAATGACAGGATGTAGAATTATTCTACATGTACGTTGTTCTCGTATATAAATGCATGTAGATTTTTCTTTTACAAATTTGCGTACCGGTAAAGGATGAATTTTTCTTTCTTTTAGTTTTATCCCGCAAATGAAACAACGACCACCTACACATATTTGTAAATAACTTTCAAGCAACATGTACATCAAGTACAGATTTATTGCAAAATTTCCTACCCATCCAAAAAATCAATTCTTTATGAATTCAAAAAATATATATATATTTCAAATTTTTAATCTTATTTCAGTGGTACATGTAAACATACAGAATTGATCTCAAATTGATGTTAAAACATTTTTGTGTGTGTGTATATGGATATGGTACATGTAGTTATTATCTCTTGGAAAAAAATATTCTTGTCTAAACTTAATTAAACAGGACACAGATAAATCTGGACTTTATTACTACTTTGGCTATAAGTTCAATTTAACTGCACATCAATATTCTCAAAAGAAAATACGAGTAATAGAAAATACATAAAAATCAAGTCAATATGAATGGTAATGTGGGATGTCCAAACTCCAAGTAAAGATTTTCTGAATCTAAACTGCAATGTCTGAATTTTCTGAAAGAAATAAATAACCGGTAGAGAATTCGGCCACTTCAGACAAAATCTTTTTTTTTTTTTACTCTTTAGATCTATGTCTTACTCAATTCATGAAAGTCGATATTGTAACTATTATAACCCAAAAAAAATCCAGAAAGAAAATCAAGAATTGCCATGGCAATATTCATTTTCGCTGTCTCGGAGGCAGTTTTCGGCCTAGCAGTAGGGTGTCTGAAGGTTGGCCAAATACTTTCAGCTGTTTTTATGCTGAATCAGCACAAAATATGGCACACAGTTTTTCAGCGTAAGGGTTTTTTCGAACTAACAAAAAAATGTGATCCCATTGGCAGTTTGAAATAAATTTGGTATCATATGATAGGAAATTATATTTCCTATCTTTTGGTGTTAAGGACAAGTTGTATGCTTAATTCCTTAATTAAGAAAAACTGAAAAGGGATATGTTTAAAGTGACATCTCGGCAAGTTGTTGAGCTATAAACTTGTCCATAAGAACTTAAGTAATTTGGAATGTTCCAAATTTGATTCTGCAGGAATTTTAGAGAAACTAATATGAGATCATGTTGCTATATCAATTTGAAAATGCCCTCCCCCTACTGCCCCACTGGGCCCTATGCAAATTTACACACAACTACACACACTGTGTGTGCGCACTGCCAGTGTTTCAGCAGCACGTTTTTGTGCCATTTCATTTGTACACGTCTATGGGGAAAAAAAAGCTGAAAATTTACAAGAATTCGTTTGAGCATTACTGAATAATTAATGCATGGATCGACATAAAATTTGGTACATGTATTTTTTACAGTTTTTTCAACAAGATCTGAAAAAATCAAATCATTTGAGTGTGTAGTTTCTGAGATAGAAAAATCCTCCAGACACCCTAGCAGATGAATAAAAATCTAAATCTGAAGGAAATAAAATTACATTAAATTTACAATATTCAATGAATTCCCCTTGCAATAAAAAATCATTAAATTACATGAACAGGCCATGTCAACCACCATAACAATTTGGATCTTTCTTCTTCAAGAACTTTGGACTCCCTCGAACCTTCCATTTCTCTGTAATTAAGACTGTATCATGTGATCATCAGTGATCGTGACCCGGTGCATAAAAATAACGGGACAAGCAGGACGTCACACAATATTCATTCGTTTTACTAATCTAACTTTTTATATCTTTATAGCCACTTTCCACTTCATAAAACCCAGATATATCTGCTAAATTATGTTAACGTATTATCAAAGACTCATTAAAATTTAAAATTTACTACATTTATCAATTACAAAAGTGGGAAAATCCCTAGAGAAATGAACCTTCTGCAGTCGATTTTCGATGAGTCGCACAACCTCTGACGCATATGGTGTGTATTCCTCGGCAAGCATCGTAAGCGTGTTGATATGCGGCTTGCTGTTGATTTTCAGGTCGGACAAAGTAGACCCATATTCCCGGCGTACGTTCTCCAATTTTTCCTCCATGGCTGGACATCTACGTCGACGTCAACCAGGAAAGACAGACTGGTACAGAAGAATGTTCAAAAAGGGTGTCAGTGGGCTAAATTCACGAACATTTTCGACAGTTCTCTGAGTTGAACGTGGAGACTCCTCGTCGACGATCTCATCAAATACACTGCAGAAACGGAATTTTGTGAATGTGCGCAGTTCTTGCGCATACCTAGCGTATATGAAAATATTTGATTGGCGAATACAAAGGACGTCAAATAGTCTACTCCAATCACACATCTCGTTTCTTCGCTGAACAAAATGCTAGCTGCGCTGAGCTGGGTTCGATGACGTAATTCGAACGCAGAATACGTCTCCGTTACATTGATTGTGAAATTATTATTGTGTTCCAATTCCGTCTGTGTTATTTCTCAATCCCAGCTGTAGGCCTGTGCCATGAGAAGTAATCATTGTGTAAGCTAAAAACGTAACGTTGACCCGATACAGATCTTTATATATTGACAGCGTTTGAAACAGAAACATTATCATTTTAGACTAAAATTTTCAAAATATAACTGAATAATTATGATGATGATAATAATTATCATAATCAACATTTTTATTATTTCATTATTATAATAATAACGGTGACATTAGCAGGCCTAATAATATCAACGATGATAATGATGATAATAACAGTAATAATAACAGTAATAATTTTTTTTTAAATTAAAGTAAGTTCAAAGCAAATCACAAATATGCTCAATAATGTATCTCTAGAAACTAGAAAGCTTGCAGATGGTAATCGTATAAGTTTTACGTTAACTGCGTGTTTGATGATTAAAAAATAACACAAATAAAAACACTTCTCGGCATCTGAGGATATCCGAGCGATTCGCCAGAAATATACCGATGTTTTCATGACGTCACATCAGGTGCCAATCCTGCCTAAGCAGACGACGTCCTATATATCAAGTGAACGTAACTGCAATGCAATTATTTTTAAATTATAAAGAGTTTGGTGTGTTTCACCATGACCGTATTTCACATCATTCTAAAAGGGAAGTGAAACCGTTTCTAGTAACTAAAATTTTTTGTTTGTAAAAAGTCATGATAAGGGTCAATGATCAATCAAAGTAATCCACTTTCGAATTGTAAAGCCCGCTGAATTATAGCATGGATGGTATTCGTTCCCTCTTGAAACGCCGACATGCCGCGGTGCATGCAGCTGAAAATACAATGGCTTCTTTTTTTGTTTACAAGCGATTGATTCCTTTATTTTTTTAACGCTGCATTTTTCATCAAAATAATACCATGCAGGAAATTTAGAGTGAGGCAACAAATAAGCATTTATACTGACGCTAGTGAAGTAAGAGAAATAAGTGAAGATGAGATGACAAAACAGGCACTGAAAATGTATAAGATGTTATGGGGCATCGTCTGCTTAGGAAGGATTGCTCCCCGGTATGACGTCACATATCTCAGCAGCGTTCAAAGAGCTCTATAGGTGCTATAGCGGGGATGTGTTATATCATTTTATAATTGATAATAATCATTACTTCAAATGTTTCCAAGCGTTGAATTTTGATAACCTTGTTCAATCTAAGCTTCACCTATGCAATAATAAAAATTAAATCAATATTTAAAATCAATGAAATTCTACTTTAAAGAAAAAATAATAAGTTTTTTTCAAACTTTTTAGCCTTTCATAGGCTATTTTTATTGAGTCAAATAAAAAAACATTTTACAACTCAATGAAACTGATAGGCCTAGTATGCATCTTAAACTCTTAAAACACAATACTTTTAAATTTCTCTCATTCCGTTAATACAAACAAAGATTGAAGTCATTGCCATTTAGTAAAAAGTTTGTGCAGACCCGATATAGAATAAACATATCTCCCATCCTCGTAATATTGATTTTTTGTTTCCTTCTCAGTATAAGATAGTAAATAGGATTACTAGTACATAGAACTAAAATTGGAATTTTGTTATTAAGCTTTTGTACAAATAGTTGTTGCTTAATCAAATGTACCATGAAATTTAAAGCATAGTTTCTCTTCTCTTCAAAACCAAATACTATATTTTTAAAATTAAACTTTATCTGTACTCAGTAGCCTTCATTTATCCATTTTGCTACTTTCATTCCAGATCGATTTACTGACTCTCACATTTATAAAAGAAAAGTACAATGCAATTCCAGTTTTTATGAATAAAGGCGACGTTCAAAAAACGTTTTGCCTACTCCGTGAGAATAGGTGCATAAAAGAAATGCTACAAAGATAAACAACGATTTTATGTTAACAACCAATCATTATAATACGGAAGTTCTGAAGAGAGGAAAGTGATAACTCTAAAATGAATTGAATTTAAATACTCGAGAAACGAAAAAAGTTCTATTTTTTATTGTTTGCTTGTTTGCTTGCCTTTAATTTCTTCTGGAATTGTGCCCCTCCCCCTTTTTTTTTTGCAAAGTCCTGGATCCGCCCCTAGCTGACCAAATAACTTTGAGGTTTATGCATTGTTTGTTTCATAGTTATGTTTATAGATGATTATATCACTCTAAAATATACTTATCTCTAGTCATAAATTTAATTATGATGGGAATGAAGAGCTCCAACACAGTATTGCAGGCCATGTTCTACTCAACCAACTCAGTTTCCATTCAGAGTCTAGCGACCTCTTGTGTCCCGTTTTCTCGATGATTTCAAAAGTGGAAATAAAATGGACCTTTGGCACGAAGTAACTTTGCACAACCGAGTATGGCATGGATATCTTGAATACACACTGAATACAATAAATGCCCCCTAATTGTGCCCGGGCAGCAATTTTTTTTTTTTTTTTTTTTAAACCTTGAAAATGTAATGAATTTGCCTGTCAGAGTCACTGGGAGTAAGAGATCACTGGAATTTTCGGACAAGAGCACCCACCCCTCCCCCTGGCAGAGAATCCTGGATTCGACACCAATGTTCATCAGTTCTGTCAATATTTGGGGTTATTTGTTGCATTGACTCCTTACTGGTCTATCCTTTGGATGTTTGTCTGTTGCCGTTCTGGTTTTACTGCAAGGTCAGCTCCATTTCTAAATATTTCATATATAGGGGGCAAATATTTTTTGTTTTGAACTAATTTGCTTGGGGATTTTTTTGGTTGTTGTTGTTTTAGGGGTTTGTTGTTGTTTTTTTTGGGGGGGGGCATAGGCCGTGGCCTCCTTAAATCCACCATAGGTTTGCAGTGATTACTTTTCCTCCTTTTTAATACGGAATTCTGCAATTGGTCAAAGTTACTCAGAAAAAAAACCCCAGCAGAATAGAATTTACTCATGAATGAAAATCTACCTGGCACCCTGATGGGGAGGGGCAATCCTTCTGTGTTCATTATTATCTTCGAAGGAGCGCAATATATAACTATAACGCTTAATATGATTAAAATGATCATCTTGATATGAAAACAACAACAACGACAACACCACGCCACACCTTCATTCAATTCAAGGTTTGCATAAACACGAGAGTTGATAAGACCTAAGGAAGGATTCGTCGTGAGGGAAAGCACATAATCCGAGAGATAGGTCAAGATATGATTTATTCCACGCAGCTTATTTTTCCTCCTCGACAACTCCGTCATCTTGCAGATTTCGTTGGCGGGGGGAACAACAAAGCAGCTGGTATTGTTGATCCTTGTAATTTTGTTTCTCTTCAACCCGACTGAAATAACGCCGGTCAGCCCCCCTTTTTTCATTCTGAATTAGCAGAGACGGTACACCCATCGTCTGAAAGCATTGTCAGAATATAAGGTAGGCCGATGTTGTTATAATTATTTCGATGTAGATAAGCCAGATATTAGGAGTTCCAATTGACAGCATTATGGAATGATATTTGAAGAATTTCTTATGCAATATTAACAGTTGTTTATGATATTCTATGAGACTAGATTAGTAAAAAATAAAAACGAAAATCAGCTATATGCCAACTAAAAGAAAAACTGGAAAGTGCAGAAAAATATCATATCTCCACTTTTTTGCAGGATGTAGAAAGAAAATTATGTTGATATACATTCACCAAAATTTCATCTCCAGATTCCCTGACCCTGAAGATAAAATTCGGGTTAAAGCAAAGATCAACATGTCATTTAGCTTAACGGTTTTTCGAACATGAATAATGATGGCAGATTTAGATTGCTTGTGCAATTAACTTTCTCAGTGAATACCAACAAATCTGACTAAGTAGTAACAGATCATAATTATTATATGGTTGCTTTAAAAAAAGATGAAAATAGGTCAATTTTTGGCCTAGCATGCCCGTGGAATGCATGCCACTGCCTAAAAACCCGAAAGGACTCAAACTTAAAATTTATGCTTTAAAAATCTCCATATATTTGGGCCATTTGAAAGGGTACGGTTTAACGCATTGGGTGATTTTACACGGAATGACCCTATGACTGACACCAATGCATACTATATTTACTAAATTTCTTTAATATTTGTATTTATTCCACATAACATCAATCTCTTGAACCAGGGAAATTTGAACACTGCTCTTGAGGGACTGTCAGTAGTAGTAGGTTGGGCCTGCAATTTTTATTACCCCAAATTCTCTCGTATCCATTTAATACACCTGGGTCGAGAGAGACAACTGTCATGACTGTGGGTAAATGATCTTGTCCGAAGACGTTAGCACCGAGCAAGGATCGAACAGCACCTCTCGTACGAGAATCAAGAGCCGACCATCACCAATACGCCCTGTCTCCAAGTGCAACGAGATTTTGATTGGTAATATCTTTAAAAATGCTTTACCATCCTCGAAGAAATTCGTAATTATTATTGTAGCAGTATCTCCAAAACGTTGTGTGATTTCAACAAGGACTTTAGCGGAAAGTACAAAGCTAAGAGTACAGAGTTACGAATGTATTTGTATAATATGTAGCATTTTCAAATGTTACAAGGAGAGCGCGTTGAATAACATCAGAGCAATAAGCGAGTACCTATCGCTTCCGCATTTCACGGCAAACCTTTCCATTTGAGTCATTCTAACTTATAATCCCTCGGTGAAATCACCACTGACACATTTTAGATTGATATTTCATTTGTAATTGCTTCGAATAAGCATTCAAAATATCATTCAAGTACACAAAGCAAGAGAAAGTATATTCCACGAAGTTTTTGATGTAACTGGTGATTTACTTACGTCTTCAATTCATTCATATTTCAATAATTGTGGCATTGTGTGGAAACAAGCAAACATTGTTTAAGTTTCAATCACAACTTTAATACTTATTGAACTCTTTAAATATTTATTTCAAATTTAGCTAAAGGCACTAAACATTGATTTTATATGATATCCATTCTTAGAAGATCTATATTTTAACATCGCTTACCATATACTTTATGTTTCTCCTCATAGATTCATTAAATTTGTAATGACCTCTATGCATCTATACAAATTACTACAGTTACCTTAATGTATGTGTTTACCCTTAACTCTTAACACCCCTTTTGTAACAAGAATTGAAGAATTATTTGAGAGCTTATTGTGCTCTGGTGCTATTCAACCGCTCTGTTTATAACCTTTGACAAATCCCAAATCTTACATAAATGATAACTTCTTTTTTTTTATGATCATAACTTTGTATTAACTTTTTTAACCTTGAAAGCCTTGTGAAATTTACACGAAATTTAGGTGAAGCCACAATAACATTACCTACGAAATTTCATTGAAGATAGCTTAGTAATTTGTAAGATGTTGCCATTCAACATCTAGTTGCATTTTTTTTATACCACAGCGCTCCCAACATTTTAAAGAATAAGTCATTGAATTCCTTCCAGTTTTGAGATGAAAATGTTAACAGTTTATCTGTGAATGTTTTTGTACCAGCCTAAAAGTTTAATATATTTTTTTCAACAATGTGCTCCTCTTCTTCGTAAATGTGCAAATATTAAATTCTATATTTTGAAAAAATGTGCATACTACAATAATTCCATATTTTTGTACTCATTTATCTAATATAGTTTTGTTCAAGTTTTATGTAACTTGACATTAAAGGGAAATCCAACCTTTAATGGCAAGTTGCTCTGAATGAAAGAGGAAATATCAGAGAAGCAGATTGGTGAAAGTTTGAATGCAATCAGACAAGCACTAAGAAAGTTATGAATTTTTGAAAGTTGTAATCACTATACATATGGGGATTTCAAATTGGCCGAATAGGTAATGTCACGGTGATGTATAGCTGTGGACAACTCCCCCATTCGCTCCAACACACAAAATGACTAAAATGTCACTTTTTTAAAAATGTATTGCTTAGTAGGATCTTTTTCTTTCATGAGGGCCTATAACAATATGCTATCTCCAATATATTTTGAGTACTGCCCCGAAGGTAAAAGCCCCTCGAAGAAAATCGCAAATTTATGATAGTTTTGTGTAATACAACGAGAGAGTTGTCCACAAAAATGTCACAATCGACTCACCAAATTGACTATCTGAGATTCGCATTGATGAAGTGATTTCATTTTTCAAACATCCATAACTTTCTTAGTCCTTGTCCGATTTCTTTCAAACTTTCACCATCCTGTTTTTCTTAATTTTCTTCATGCTTTCACACAAACCATCTTATTACCAAGGTTGGATTGCCCTTTAAGTTGACTCTGTTGCCTTTGTATGCTTGTTGTATAGACAACAACAATGCCCATTGCACTGTATCTTAAGCGCATTTTTTGTACTGATGGAGTGTCATTTCCTGATGAAATATCGAACTAAAACTTTTGTGTCTGTTCTATTCTGTTTTGTGTGTGTGCGGGTGTGTGTGTGTGTGTGTATATATATATATATATATATATATATATATTATGTGTGTGCGTGTGTGTGTTGTGAGGGTGTGCGCGGTGTGTGTGTGTGTGTGTGTGTGTGTGTGTGTATGTGTATATATATATATATATATATTATTTTTTTTTTTTTTTTTTTTTTACATTCAATGCTTTCTTAATAGTTTTGACTTTCAGTTATCTATTTAAAGAAGATGTTACATGATAATGTGCTTTATTTGTTATATACTTTCATTGAAATGTTGATTTATGATTTATGTATAATTGAGTGGAATCAAAATAAAGATCATTGAAAAAAAAAAAAAAAAAAAAAAGTATATATATATATATATAGAAAAGTGGGTGGAAGGTTTATATCCCTGTGTAATTACGATGTTAAATTACTGACTTTTAAAGTACCTTTGCTTTATTTAGAAATTTTAAAGGCCTGGCAAGATATGGAGAAAAGCAGGAGTTTTCTTGTAGGAAAAGCTAATCCAATCATTTTTAATAATAAAGATTACCTTTCCAAAGGTAAAATGATTTTTGATGAAGACTTAATAAGTCTTCATCAAAAATCATAATATTCAAAAAAGAAATTTATCTAGTGGATCATATTTTAGAGAAAGAACAGGTGAAAACAATTTATTATTCGTAAATTAGGTTTGAGTAGTGAAAATATTATGGAAATTTGGAAGATAAGTGATGCAGTTTTGAAAAGCGGAAAATATGAAGGGAACTTATCCGATTTCTACTCCGTTGATATACGCAATTATAATATTTCATTGAAGATTTTTGAAAATATCATTCTATTGAAAGATGTACCTTCCAGAAAGGTTTACGAAATTTTTGTAACAGATTTACAACATTTATATACTTTACGAGTAAAAGATGGCCACAATGACTTTGAATTCTCTAAAAAAAGAAATAGCAGAAATTTTCATAAGAATTGCAACAATTTTACCAAAAGTTCGAGAATTTCAGTATAAATTACTTCATGGAGCAATATATACAAAAGAACATCTCTTTAAATTTGGTTTTGTTGAAAATAATCACTGTTCCTTCTGTAAGAAAAATTTAGAATCCTATGAACACATATTTTGGGATTGCGATGATGTGAAAGCCTTATGGCAGAGGGTGATTGAAAAATTTAGTTTAGTTAAGCTTCAAAATGCAGAGTGGAAAGATATATATGTGGGGATTACTGGAAAAGACTTTGAAATCAAAATTTGTAATACAGTAATCTTTTTAATGAAATAAATTATTTTCAGGTCAAGGTCAAAGGGTGTAGTTCCTACTCAGGAGGAAATTTGTCAGAGAATAGTAGAACATCGAGAGGAAGAAAAGGCGATAGCTAAGAAAAGGAACAAGTTAGACAAGCATTTGTTAAAGTGGGAGAAGTTGTATGAAAACAGCAGGACTGAGGGCGGTATCCACGAGTGAGAGAGTGAGAGAGAGAGAGAAAAAAAAAAGTTTGTGTGTGTGTGTGTGTGGGTGTGTGTGAGTGAAGGGGGGGGGGGGGGGTAGGGGTTTGGGGGTAGGGAGGCCAGTACATTGTATATGCAGTCATATGATATAAATATTGTTTCCCATGTTCATAGGGGGGGGGGGCTATTTATTTATTTTTTTTTTTTATGAAAAGATTTCATTCAATGCTTTCTTAATAGTTTTGACTTTCAGTTATCTATTTAAAGAAGATGTAACATGATAATGTGCTTTATTTGTTATATACTTTCATTGAAATGTTGATTTATGATTTATGTATAATTGAGTGGAATCAAAATAAAGATCATTGAAAAAAAAAAAAAGTGTATATATATATATATATATATATAATGTGAGAAATCAGTTGAATTGAATGAGAGAAATAATTTGCGTAGCTAAATTCATTGTTCCCCCTTACTGACTTCCTTTTCGTGGAAATAACTGCAGGGTTTGCAAAAACTGTCTCCGCCGGAAGTCGAACCCGGGTCTTTGGCACTGTACGCCAAACGCCTTAACCACTAGACCACGGAGGCGGGATGAGTGGTTTTCGGCTACACCAGGTGCAAACACCGACAGGCAGCCCTTGCAATCCCTTTTAGGGACAGGGGAGTATTGAACAAAGAAAAGCCACATGCCTATAGATCCATGGCGGATTCATGTATTAGAATTAATTATATATATATATATATATATATATATATATATATATATATATATATATATATATATATATATATATATATATATATATATATATATATATTGTGTGTGTGTGTGAGGACTGATGAGACAGGAGACAGGGACGCAGCTGAACTTCAACTTTATTCGATCAAGCTTTCGGCCTTCCCGGCCTTCTTCAGGTTTTGAAGATAATAATACAAACATATAGTATAAACCTAACTATGCACAAATATATGTGTTTTTTAATATTCCATTTGATAACAAAATATACATTTGATATTGATATCAGCATATACGTTCGTGGCTACAATTTATTACAAGTAACTTAATGAATGAATGATAAGAACATATAGCCTGGGAGCCTGTCCCGAAATATTTACATATGAGATTTGACCACTTTAAGTTACTTAGACCATCCATGTCATCCAAAAAAAGCTTGTCAGCCTGAGCGAAGCCGCCGGGTTTGGCCCCCAGAGCCCCCACAAGGGCCCCATTCGGGTCGATTTCAACCAAGAGAGCTTGCAAGGTATTGCTATTTGTGTAATGAACACATGAATGGTAGATTTCAGCATGGCAACCATATAGCCCAGATACTTGGCAAACTCAACTATTATGTCTTGTCAAACAGGTGCAGATGGACAATGGATGTGTTTACATAATCCTGACAATATCATTTGACTACTTTTGAGAAAGCAATACAATTTTCGTAATTTTATAACTTATTATTGAAATGATCATTTTTAAATGATCATTTCAATGATAAAACACCGAATTGCACCCCAAGAAAGTTACAATACTCAAAATGTACTTTTTAAATTTGACCTGAATTGAACGAGACACTTTGGAGTTATTAAGGATGAACTGCCAAAAAATGTTTTTTCTCTACATCCCGAGCATTTGGGCAGCAAGGCTTTGTTTAAGGGCACTTTTTCAGGGGCGTGTTAAACCCCCTTCCCGATGGAAATTTTGTCAGTCTTTATATATTGTAATGTACACCCATATCTCTTCCATCTGACAAAATTTGGTCCATGGGCTTTAGGGGGGGGGGGGGGATTTGCCCTAAATTTTAGGAGCCGTCTGACAACCCATCCCGATGGAAAATTTTGTCAGTTTTTATGTTTTGGTAATGTATTGTCATACAACTTCCTTCTGACAAAGTTTGGCGCATATGTTGATGGGTTGAAATCGACCCAACTCAGTGGGGCCCCCTTTTTTTTGGGGGGGGGGGTGGGGCTCTGGGGCCAAACCCGGCGGCTTCGTTCAGGCTGACAAGCTTTTTGTGAATGACATGGATGATCTAAGTAACTTTAAGGGGTCAAATCTCATATTTTTAAAATGGGGTGACTATTTCGGGATAGACTACTGGCCTAATATAGCTCGGAAATATTGTACAGAAATTTTATGTAAAAGATAGCTCAACTACAGTGAAGTTTTTTTGAGGGTGACTAATGTATGCAGGGGCGGCGCTACAGGGGGGGGCAGGGGGGGCGACCGCCCCCCCTATGATTTTTCAAGTAGTGAAAAAAGAAAAAAAAGAAGAAGAAAGAAGAAAAGGAGGAAGAAAAGGGAAGAAAAGGGAAGAAAGAAGAAAGAGGAGTATTAAAAAGAGAGGTCTTAAACATATAACTCTACATTACCCCTTTTATTTAATGGAGAAAAAATATGACGTCATCTTTAGGTCGTCTTGCCCCTCCTATCAAAATACCCTGGCGCCGCCCCTGAATGTATGTGTGTGGTATATCTGGGTGTGTGTAAAAATTGTGCAGTCCAGTGTCAACTTGACCGCACAATGCTTACATACTTTTTCTTTTACATCTATTCAACTTCATTAAAATGCTAAATTCTCCTTAACAGCTCAGTATAGATTCATCAATTTATGCTTCTTTCCTATAGATTGTTCTTGTTTTGTTCTTTATGAATAAAAATGTGTAAACAAGGAGACACAGACTTACGTATTGAAACATAATACTATATAATAATATTTAAATATACCCTAGCAAAACTACCGCACACAGTCCTTTTTTCTGGACCTCTAAAGGGTTTACATTTTGAATGGCCAATTATTTCGCCTTAAATATTATGTTACGCATGAACTTATTTAGCTTAATAAAATTATTCGGAAATGACTGAGTAGTGAGTAATGGTTATATTATAAACAAATATACCATGCACTGAGGGGCTCTAGTTGAAATTATGGATTCTGAGGTGGCAGGAAAAGCACTATTTTCTGATGGGCGTAGCCCCGAAGAAAATAGTGCCATTTCCGTCACCGAGGAATCCATAATTTCACTAGTGGCTCGAAACAATGCATGATATATTTGTTTTATATCCCCCCAACGAATCTTGAAAAATAATTATAAAAATGTCCCGCGGTTTACACAGTGGTCTATGAGGCCAATAACGATAGCACTTTTCACACGTTATCGATGAAAAACCACTGATCGATCGCATAACTGTGACGACATTCATGGTATAGTGCACTGTACCATGAATGACGTATAGCACATTCACAGTATAGCACAATTTTCTTCATTGGCAACGGAATTATCCATTCATATGAGGGATACAATATCAAATATCACATGTATGACGTGCATGCTTATTTTCTGTGTCGTTTTTACCATACCAATGTGATTTTTCTATCGATGCATTACCATTTGAATTCAAAAATGTCACCTCTAATGTACTGCATGTTTGATGTGTTTTTTATATACACCAACCCATGACAATGACGATAATTATTATGTTATTGTCTTCTCAGATTTGATTCTACCCACTATTCCTTGGAAACTAACTTCGTTAAGATCTGAGCATGGGTTTGGGCAGGACCCAAACGTTCCCTTTTGTCAGCTGGGCGCTACTCTTTGTTCTCTTCTGCTCTGAACCCAACGCTAGTCTTGGTACGCTGGATCCTGCTTGGTGTCCACCTGAAGAATTTGCTTGCACCTGCAGCCTGAAGGAGGATGCCACAGCGATGGATGAACTTGGAACTGGAAACGAAATCCCAATGCTGATATCCTGCGACACCAGTAACCTCCAAGCCATCATAGGTAGCGTACCAAGCCACCTCGCCTCTGAGTTGGAGCTCCATGTAGCACCAGGAACCGAAGACCAAATCCTTTCGTCCAGGACCTTCATCAACTTCTCGAAGCTATGGCACCTAGATCTGTCCAGGAATTCACTGAAAGAGCTTGAGGCAGGTGTTTTTCACAACGCAATGGAGCTGACTCGACTAACCCTGAGCCATAATTTCCTGTCTGGTTTGACTAATGGAACGTTCAGTGGAGCTGTGGAGATATATAATTCCACCGTCCAATACGTACTGCCCAAACTCGAAGAACTTCGACTCGACAACAACGATATTGCTTTTATTCATGACGATGTGTTTGAGGCCTTGGCGGCTCTTCGCTTCCTTGATCTTTCGGGAAATCGGATCTCGGAGATCAGCAATTACACATTTTCTGGTTTGCATGGCTTAACGACCCTCCACCTTGCTGGAAACTTTATTCAACACACCAATTCTAGCATGTGGGGACCACTTAACAAAGTGCAACAGCTGAACCTATCTGACAATCAGATTAGCGAAGTTGTGCCGGATTCATTCAAGGAACTGCAGTATCTCGAAACTTTACGACTGGACAAGAACCGTATAGAGGAGATTCTAGAACCTGGCCTGGAAATCCCATCCGTGAACAAGCTGAACCTGTCACACAACTCCATCCCTCGCGTATCATACTCTTTCTTCCATTCAAGTTCACAAAACTTGACTTGGATTAACCTGAACAACAACCTCATCACGAAGATACATTATGGTTGTTGGTCAAGTTCAATCATTCAAGAGCTGTATTTGAATGATAACGACCTGGGCAACATCGCAATCGCATTTCTATGGGGCATACCCGACTTGGTACACCTAGAAATGAAGAACAATCGAATTCAGCTTATTGCACAGTACATGTTTGGCAATCTACAGAATTTGAAGGTCTTGAATCTTGACAACAATGAGATCTCCTATCTGCCGGCTGATATCTTTGATGTTGAGTACGACCCCAGACAACGAGTTCAAGTACGACCCCCGTCAAATATAATGAAATTCTACATTAATAACAACCGCCTGTCCTATCCTTGCACTGATGTGATTGAACAAATGATTGGCATGCACGTATACTCCATGAATCACAATCTGGTCCTTCATCTTCGCTCGTTTCATTTGCCAGACCATGAGGCTTTGGCCGACATTGATATATCAATGAACAAAATCTACGCGATTGCAGATGATACGTTCGCCAATCTCCCAGCTCTTCAAAGTGTCAATCTTAAAGGCAACCAAATACAAACTCTGTCCCGCGATGTTTTTGCAACCCTACCGCCGTTCATACTCCTGGGTGGCAACCCACTTGTGTGTGATTGTAACCTCGCTTGGCTTCAGGAATCACCTATTGACAATGAAGAAGACGTCCAGTGTGCAGCTCCAAAAGCTCTTGAATCCATGAGCGTATCCTCTCTTGAGATGTCCGATTTCCATTGCTCTATCGAAATGAACATGAACACGTCCAACGAAGTTTCAGGTGTCCATGGACAAGGTGTCCTTCTAGCATGTCCAGTCATGTCTGCGAGCAAAGCCAATGTCCAATGGTTTGTTGCTGCCTACAACCACACCTCAAAGGCGATGGTTCTGGAAGATGTCACGCAGACAAGCGACGGTTCATCCACAATCACCAGCTATCCAAATGGTTCGCTCTACATCCACACTATCTTGCACGAAAGGAACACCAATTACACTTGCCGCGCTACCAACAACGTCGACGAAAAGGACTTCTTCATCTTGCTACGGGTCGAAGGCTCTAATCAAACAATGGTCCAGGATGGAAAGATCGGTCAAGACGGTAACGATTATAAGATCTGGAAGACTGACATCATGAAATTTGCTCTAGGAGGGGCAACTGGAGCTGTTTTTCTTATAGGCCTCATTAGCGTCCTCCTTGCCTTCTTTCTGTCAAATAAACGACTTCAGAAAATGACTTCCCAAGATTCGATTGAGAAAGAGCTGCCAGTAAATAATAAGCAGTTCGAACAGAGCAACTAGTCTTAAATTAGCGGCGTGATGATAAAGGAGAGGGGGTAGGAGGGGAGGGAGGGGCGGCGTGGTTGTGGGTATTGGACCGTATTTTCCTGCAATTTTCGTTCTGGAAAAATAAAAGCTTGTCAAGAAGCAGAAATAAAAGAAATGATTTTTTTTTTTTATTTAAATGAAATTGATTTTTCTGATGAAATTAAGGGTTGAATGAAATTTGTCAATAAGCAAATGAAAAATAGAAATGAAAAAGAAGGTCCTAAAAGTACTTATTTCGATACCGTCAGCAATCAAGCTTTTGCCGACGGATAAAATTTTTTTATGGGTGTCTTGAATGTCTGGCGTTAAAAAGGTATGCTCTACAAAGATCTAGTCGAAGCCAAGATCATATAATTGAACTTGTTACTGACTTTGTAGGACCCTACTCTTTGAATTTACAAAAACAAAACAAAAGAAACAAACAATGATTTTGATTTAATTCCTAATAGATAGTCCTCTCCGATACAGGTAAAAGAGAGGGACTTTCGAGGTAACGGAAGGTCAACGGGACCAAATTTGTACTTGTGCTCATTAAGTTTGTCAAAAAGTCGGAAACTTCGAAGTTTCACAAGCCCAAAGCTTCCGATTCTGTGGAACTTCTGACAATAAGTCGGAACCTTCAAGAGTCCAGGGTATATGGTTTTTAGACCTATGACTAAACTTTGATTCGGGGATTATGGCACAGGCTCTAGTCTCTCTGATCTTATGTATATATGAGTGAACCCGACGGTCAAAATTAAGAAAGTTCAATTATTTTTTAGGGTCATCTCAGTAAACTGAGAGCCCACGAGACCGACATTTACAAGAGGTTTAATAGACCAACAAAACGAAGAAATACATGAGGAAATACAG